>CABPRJ010000508.1:373065-526335 GCA_902439185.1 Cinara cedri | reverse complement strand
CCTTTTTTTTTTTTTTTTTTTTTTTTTTTTTTTTACACGATAATAATTATCGATTCTTACGCGCGCGCCCGGGCCATTATATTATTGTTACGCGCGCGGCTCTGTTCTCCGCCCCGAGTTTCGTTTTCCGTGTCGTTCCGGCCGTGTTCGATTATCCGGCCCTCCTCGCGTCGCGTACCTCCTCCGCCCCGGAACCGGCCCGTTTTCTCGCGGTCCTCGCGAGCACGCGAAACGAATAAATTACCATAACAACACGTGTCCCGGACACGATCCGTATCGCGATACGGTTCTGGATACTATCGACGGTACCGCAGTAGACATGCGTTCCGATATCGATATCGGTCCCGCGCCTCTTATCGTGTCCGGCCCGCGGCACAGAGACGCCCGGTTTTGTTTCGGTACGTTCCGTTTGCACACGGTCGATCGCCTGCTCAAACGGCCGCGTCCGTTGCCAGGTGTCCGGCACTTGGGATAGGGGGCACACTAGTGTGCGCGGTTCCGTTTTTCGTGTAATGCCGCGTTGCGTCGCCGCCTGCGTAGAGTTTTATTTGTTCGGGCAACGGCCACTCAAAGAAAATTCCACGTCGGCGTATCGACTGTGCAGCGTCTGCAGCCATAGACCGCGATTTCGCGTACAGTGTCCGGAAGAGATGTACGCCGCCGCCGGGCGTTTTCCACGCGGGATGTTCGGAAAATACGTTTGCGAGATCTAAAGTGGTTTTACGAAACCGTTGTGGTGGGGGGAGGGCTGGGGAAATCGTCGGGGTTTCGGGGAGGGGAAAAAAAAAAAAAAAACGTCTTAAATAACTAACCGCCGGCAATATATTTATTTATTTGTTTTTTTAATATTTTTTTTTATTATTTCAACGTTTGAAACAATTTAACGTATCGTGCGTCTACAGATTTAAATACACGAAACGTGTACATAAGTACCGTGTCTACCATCCGGTGTCGCGATACTTTTTACATCGGTATTCCCGTACAGTCGTATCCAGATACCGTAAATCAATGTTTATTATTATTTAGTATTGAGTTTCTAGATAGCCGTTTTGACGTGTCTCGTCCGTTCCTGTCACGGGCGTAAATGGAATTGTTCGATTGGTCAGACATGACGTTATTCGTTTTAAATAAATTTCTACCCTATTATCACACAACCCATCACATTGTGTTCATCTGATAGCGTCTAAAATTGATTAATGCGGCGTCCGTAATATTATAATCAATGTTGTCGGGTTCGAATACGACGACTGCAGACAGACAAAGTTGTGCGTGCTTCCTACTCGCCCGCCCCACCCTGCTCGCTTGATATTAACCCGTCGTCCAGGTTTTGTGTGGTTACAACACTTAGGACGACATAACGTCCTGTGTACTGTCCTGTTATCCGGTTTGGACCCGACAGGTACGTTACGGTTTACTATTTCTCGCACACTGTTTTAGATTCGGTTTTGAGTGTGAATTCAACACACCGCAATGATTTTTAGGAATACAGTTCAAGACTAGCACACAAACTGTTCCAGCGTTATTTTTTCCGCCGGTAGCAAACATTTTTACTTACGCTGAACCGTACGAAAAATTGTTATTTAAGGAGGAGTGGGTACTATACGGCTGAAAATAAACGCAAGGGGTAACCGACGGATAATGTAAATAAAAAAAAAAATGAGCTGATACTAGGTACGGGAACGATCACTAATATAGGTGAGAATTTGAGAAGATAGGATACATCAGGTTATTTCATTTATATCTGTTATCAACGTTAAACTAATGCTTGAAGAAAGACGGTTCCGATCGCAAATCGGTAATATATAATTTGAAGTTCCGTATTTTTTTTTTTTTTGCTTTTTCGTTTAAATTTGATTTCAAAACGCTTAATACATTTTTTTTAAAAAAAAAAGTCATCCGATGATTTTGGAAATTTCACCACGTCTAGGGAAGTCCAATATAAGTATTATTACCAAGTTTAAATTCTCTACGTGTATTTATAACCGAATTACAGTAAAAAAATTCCGAAAAATTAAAATTCCTTAAAAACTCAAAAGTGATTAAAAAGTGTTGGCAATATTACTGTAGGGAAGTAAATCAAAAAGGCTATAAGTTCCGAGATATTATAGATAATATTCTATGTTCATTTTATTGTAAAGTTTTTTTGTTTTTTTTTTAAAATCAGTTTTCGCTTAAATTATTCCGTCGCAATGCATATTGATGAAAATTCCCTTTTCTAAATCTCGTTCGACATTCAACTCGGCGCGGGACCTACGTCCGTAGTTCAAGCAAACACGTTCTGAACACCCCACCCTCTACTCCTCTTTTTTCTCTTTCTAGTATAAAATTCCGGCTACTGGTTCGTTTTAACGTTAAAAGTCATTATATAGATATCTTTAAATATCTCGTTATAACGATGAATCATATCGATCCTTAACTATTTATAAAAGTAAAACCCTCAATTGGTATGCGGAGGGCGTTCGGGTTGACGGGGAAAAAAAAAAAGAAACCCTCTCGATATTTACACGGGATAATGCGGATATCCCATCGCTGTGGCGAAATATATGATTTAATTCGAAAATTAAGTTTTTCCCTCCCCTGCACTCTTAAAACGTTCGAGGTCCGATAAATCGCGAAGTAAAAATAAAACGACTAGGATTTCAGTAGTGCTCTCGCTTTATACGGTTTTAGCGAACGTTATTTATTATATATATATAAATAAAATATAATAAAATATTATTAATTTTAAAACCAAACCGCTGCACCATAAATTATATTACATTTGAAAATCGACAAAATATCCACAGCAATAATATTATTGGGTCGTACTGGCAAAATATTTGGCACCGAAAAGCTTGTAATAAAATAATATATGTCGAAAACGGGATAATGTAAAATCTTCGTTTAGTAAATACAACAATTTCGGGGCTATTGGTTTTACAAAACAGTAAATTGGCCAACAACGTCGCGTTTTGTCTAGATAAATTATTTATTTAGGAACATTTTTATCGTATATCTCGTGTAGATAAATAACAATTAAATTATCTCTAGAAATGTTACGTACGAAAAATAATTGAATTGTCTATAGATAAACGTAAAAAGACCGATTTTTTTGAATCAATTCGTTTTAGAAATAATAGGTGAAATATTCAATTCAATATATTGATATACCGTTTGATAAATTAACTATAAATCATACGACAATGACGTGAAGTTTAAATGCGCACCGCATATGGTACGCTTTATGAACTGCTTTACTCACATATTGTTTTACGATAGCTTATCAACAAAATTATTATTTATTTTTTTTTTTTGAAACGGTCCCGGTTATTTGTCTCTATCCAGATATTTCGAAATTTATTTTTACGCAACACTGATTATTAAATTCAAATGTCTAAGAATATTTATCCGTCCGTGCGTCGGTCTTTCTCGGTGTTTGAATTTTTAAGCGATTTACGACGAATTTTAACCCGTCATATTTCACATGGCTCGTGGCTCGCTTGAAAATGAAAGTATCGAGAAAAAAAATCAGTGTACGAACACAAACGACGTTCTTATCTTTACGTTCGATCGTGGGCCAATAAACCCTAATATTAAAACTAACTGCACGAAATATGTATTGCATAATGTAATCGTGATATTATCCAATTTTCAACATGAGTTTGTACCACACTAATAATATACACTTGCGCGATTTTTTATTATCTTATATATTATTTATTCTTATCGTAGTATTTGATTTTTCTAATTTTTATTTTATTTTTTTTCGTTATTTTAACGCGGGAAAAATACCTCTTGTCGCGTTGCCGGTTTTTCGAAATAATCGAGATGTTTTATTTAGTATAAAAATTATTAAAATAATGTTTTCCAAACGGTGTGCGGCAGTGAAACGCTGAAAACCGTTGCATTATATGGGCAGACAATAATGCTCGCGCGTTGCTTTTAGTCGCATTTCCTTCCCCCCCACACTCCTCCACAATCAGATGAAAATTGTGTGGTTTTCGTTTTTAATGCGGTTTTCCGTATGAAAATATTTCACTTTTGACATTTTTGCTAAAATAATAGCGTCGTTTTATAATAAAACCCGTTTTATTATACACAGTGATGGGTTTCACTCAAATGTTAACACGAAGTAATATTTCTGCCGGATGATGGCCTCTGGTTGAAATGGAAATTATTTGTTTACTATCGATGATCATGGGTTGCGAAATAAAAATGTTAAGCTATTTCCAACATTTCCAAAACTTGCAATTGAAACGCAGCTATGTTCAACACCAGATTCGACTAGTTCTATTTTTACCGAAATAATTCGTTGACCAAGTTCTAAACCACAAAAATTGCCAAAAAAAATATAACCACCTTAAGTTATTAAACAAAATACAATTTCTCGTCAACTTTTCAGTAGTGAAATCGGAGACATTCGACATTTAAATATTTTTGAAAAAATGAAAAGACGTGTTTTGTTTTTAATAGGCTCTGGGATTTATCTTGGATAGTATTTGTATTGTTTCGCAATTCCGAATAATTGTAGGTGCTAAAAAGTTGCACAGGATAGTCAGGTGTACAAGCCATCTCTAGATATGATAAAATTAAAAATATTTGGCGATTTTTAAGATACATAATGATATATAATGTTATGTCGTTTTTTAGTCGTTTGGCTTGAATATTTTACACGATGTTCATCGTAATTTTTAGCCGGCACAAGAATTCGAAAATACCTAATGTAGTACATATTTTCGTAAGAGTTCGAATTGTAAAAATTTGACGAAAACCATAAAAATCGCGGCATTTCGAGACATGTTTAACGGAACATTTTTTTTTTTTTTTCGTAATCGTATAAACCGAATGCACACGATAACTATTACTAGAATTTAATTTAGAAAAACGTGTGCGTTTTTCATACACGGGAGGATTTGTTTGGTATTTAATTAATTTTGCTTTTAAAACGTTATGTTCCGGCACGGCAATTGATACGAATTGACAAACACGCCCGGATCGATTTTTATTACCTAATGAAAAATTGCGCGTAAAACAATTTTTCCGAGAGCGCTTTTCTTTTTTTTTAGTCAACAAAATTATGTTTTAAAAAGAGTCTTTTAATTAATCAAATATCGATTATATTATATTCTTTTCGTTGGCGATAATTAGACGGCTTTTTAAGAGAAAAGGTTCAAGTAGGCTACAGCTACATCTACAAAAGAAAATCCTTGTAACTTTTTTAAAAATCTTCTTTTATATTCATTTTCCATACGGAGTTTTTTTTTTTTGTATTTATTCAATTAATTATATTTTATTTATTTAAGAGAACGCGTCACGCATTTTACCGTGTCTGTCTTACAAATACATGGTAATACATTTGTGATTAGCATAAGCAATTTTAATTTAAATCTCAGTTTGTATTGGACTTGCAGTCAAAAGAACATTATTTTTGTATGAACGTCAGTGGTTTTTTTGACATTAAAATGTTCAAGTGTTTCAATTATAAACTGCGATATATCGCACACCCATATTTCACATAAAAATTTAAATTACTAAAAACCACGATAATAGGTCGTTTCATTTTAATATCAAAAATACCGACACACGTTGCAGGTTCGGCTAAAAGCAAATCTACTGTGACGTTTTGCATCTCCAGCGTCCTATTAATGGCTACTCATTTTTTAACTTATTTAAAATTTACGTTACATGGATCATTTCTGTTTCATAGTATATTCATATTTATGAACATCAGTTCACCATTATTATCTTAAAAATAATTTTCGATTACAAATATACGTCTGTAAATATTACAGCGGTGCCGTTAACGTGGCTCACACGGAATACATGTTAATAGTTGAACCGAAGATGACTTATATTGACTCGTGCTATTTTTCAATAAATCCGTCCATTTATTTGAACGAACACTGAAAAATGAAATACAACGTGGAAGGTTGTTTTGAAAAAAATCGACACTGTGTGCTTATCGTGATATTTTACTGTTGATCATTAACCCATTGATATTTAGCGGGGAGGGGATAGAAATATCACGGGGTAAATTTTCGCGCCTATACCGGATCTTTTATAATACAGATGAGTTATCATATTATCCTTGTTAAATTTTGTAATTTAATTTAATAAAAATAATTAATATTTTAATCGTTATTGATTTTTTTAAAATTACAAATAGGCCGCTAAAAATTATAGTTTTACGTACCTGACTGTTTTATACGAAATCGATTCCTACCTAATTGGGTTCCATCCAATAATGAAGTCAGGTACATAAAAATAAATATTTAAATTGAATAATTTGAATAAACGTTAAAAAAAGAACGCTAAACACCATTAATTGGTTGTTCCGTGAAATCGATCCCTTCCTATAATATAAACATGTATACATGTTTGTAAAATATATCGTTACAAAATTTCAATTAAATCGAATTAATTATATTGAATCAAAATATTTGAATAAAACCTAAAAATAGAATGTCATGAATACCTTATACATAATAATAATTATGGATACAAAACATGCACAGACAATGCAATAAAATATGCATTTTAAGTCTCAAAGAGTACAGTTTAAGATGCACTTAAAATAGTTTTTGATTTAATATTTTATTTATTTTGTTATCATTGATATGATTGTTATCGATTTACGTATTGCAAGCCCACAAATAACTAATCTAAGCGAAATTGTTTTATTTTAACGAATCCTTAGTTTTACCAAACACGTATACAGCTTCTGTAAAATATTATTTTATAAAATATAAATTTGACGTATATACAGTCCGTGCAAAACAAAAAATATACGTATAAATATGCTAACTGAAGGAATTTAATTAAAAATTCCAGAAAATTAACTAATAAGGAAAATACGACTTAAAACTTCCAAAAAGAAAAAACATTAAAAATTTAAATTATAAAAAAAAATGCGAAATAAAAGCTTCATAAAATGAATTTGTTGTTATCTAATTCAGTTTATGTAATTAGAAAGCAATGTTTCAAAATCAGCTGTACAAAATGCACTTTCATACAAATCCACAGCCCTAACACTAACCGATTGTTTTGGGTGAAATTCTGTCACGATATTTTTCCATCGTACTAATGAATTAAGTATAATTGAATTATATCATTAAGAACATAATAAATCTAGAACGCTCCAGTCAAAAATTGGCTATTTTATAAAATCGATTCTGTTTTTTTATTAATTTAACGTTACATTCAATAGTTACATTATTTATAGAATCAAGATTTATATAGATCGATATCGGATACTTTTCATAAAATGTTATGGTGTATGGAAAAAATCAAAATAATTTTTCATAACAAACTAAATATGATAAAAAAAAATTCAATAACTGAAATCGAGAGCTACTCTAAAATTCATTTAGGGAATAATGTTTTTTTTTTTTTTTTTTAATATATATATAAATATATATTTAGCTATATTATAGAAACCACGTTATCTAAATCAGTAAATATTTTATGGCCGATCCTCTGAGAAAATATGAAAGATGTCGTAAAATACATATATTGTTATTTTTTTTTCTATGTCTTTGCTTATTTTTTCAAACTTTTTCAAATGCTCCTTAAAGCCATAAATCATAAATAAAAAACATATATTTGACATTAAGCTTGATGTGCACGTAAAATAACTTTTAAATTTTAATAAATAAAAATATTTTTGGTACCTGCGCGATTTATACAATTCTACTACTAATCTCTTTAGTCTTCTACTAATAGATATTCAAATTAATCAAAGATAATTTAATTTCAATTAACAATTTAAATATTTAGAACTTCTAATAAGAAATGCAATTTGATTTAGGGGAGAGATAAACGTTGTTTAAAATTTTTAAATATCAACAGTTAGATACCATACATAATTAATTGAAGAATATCCGTAATACAATTATAAAATAAAATAAATATAAATACGTATTCTTGTAACATTTATAATAGCAAATATTTAATTCGTTATACTGCCTTTTTAAAAGTTAATTGTTAATCCAAGAGTTTATTGCGTTTTGTATATCATTATTATAAAAGTAATTTTAAATTAAATGACACATTTTTCGGATATAACACTACTATATCTTAATAAATCCAACAAGAATGTTCTTTAATTAAGATGGTATACTCGTACCTTGAAAATAATGATACAATTTTCTATTTTATTGTATTTAAGTTACGAATTGAAATTACAAATTAAAAACTAATTTATTATATTATTTAGAAATAATCGGTACGTGAGCATTATAACAATGGTTGAAAATTGAATTATAATTTTAGATTCTGATCGTTAATGACGAATAAATTGGTTTTACTGCGATGTATTTTTTTTTCTCTTGGTTAGGTAAATACTTTTCTACTAGAAATATTACTCCAACTATCAACTTAAGAGTGTTGAGAAATTATTATACCTAATTGGCATTGACAATCGGCATTACCGTTTGAAATTTAATTTTTTATTATTTGAATATAAGTGTAATTATAAACTATGTTTGATACTATAAAAGATATTTAGACCATTGAGTGGAGAATAGGAAACAGGAGAATCAAGAATCCTCGTATGAAAAATCAACGCCTTAGAAGCCACAAGAATTAAGAGATTACAAATCTGAAAGCATAGTATGTCCGGAAAAACCTTTGTTTCGTACAATACGAAAAGAGAGAAAAAAATCATTAGCATTCTAATAAAAGGCAGATAATTTTACGGGATAATGAAGTTACAAAAGGATATAAAATAGCTATAAGAGTAGGGTTGAATCGGAAAACACGGAAATCAGGTAGAGATAACTGCAAAAAAAGACGATGTTTTTTTAAATATATCAAACAAACAAAAAAAAAAAACCCGTTTTCTCATCTAAAATTCAATTCTAAAATAGGCAAACGAACGAATAAAATATTATGAGCGGCCAATATTATTATAAGCACGTACAATATAATAAACACACGTACGGGGTGATTTCAGAGAAGAACCCATATACGTATATTATTTATTTTTATTTTTTTTTTTTACTGTTACGGTAATGTAATTTATATTTTTACAACACCGCAAATAAAAATATTATGTTTTATTCTCGGAATAAGTATGTAAACTCATTATTACACGAACTACATATTTTGTGACGCAAGCACATACAAGAATAGAGGTATATGTATACAAATATATATTGGATATGATTTTTTTTTTTTTTTTGGAATATGAGTACAATTGATAATTAATATGGTTTTATTCGCTATTACTATTAAAACGTTGGTAATATTGATCGTGTAGTTTTAGAATTTTACCTCAATTCTGTATAGGTACCGTAAACATTTATCAAATTTTGATTTTCAAAAAGCTACACTCCTACATTTAAGAGAAGTGTTGTTATTTAGAAGCATGCAATTTATTATCTCTTCTTTATTCATCCAGTTTAAACTTTGAACAGTTACACTCATAGACAGTGTATTAATGGTATTATTCTTAAGTGTATCGACAATTTTAGAAAGTTATTATCTTTTCGAGTATTTATCGCAAATATTTGGTTGTGTGAGGAGGCGTAACTTATTTAAAATCGATTATCAGGATGCACGGAAAAAGGTGAAATTTTCAAAATACTCTGAAAATTCTAAAATACATTTATTATATATAGAATTGGTTATAATGTCTATTTTACAAAAAAAAAAAAAAACCTAAAATTAAATTTACTTAAAGTCATCATAGAGAATCGCTGAACAGTGATAAAAAAGAAGAAAATACTTGTACATTAATTGTTTACTAATTATTCTTCTTGGGAATTGTTAATAATCGTCGTTAGCATATAGAGTAACGTTTCTACATTAAACTAACCGACAAACTAATAATAATATAATGTGCAAATGGAACTTTCGAGAAAGCGTTCATGCAGACCGTGAAAGCTCACAGACGACGAAACACTATACACCTACCGAATAATGGACTGTCCCTTAAGGAGATACATGATACGGCGACCTATAGAGGAGATTTTACCAAAGTAACCCCCGGAAGCAGTTGAAACCCTTAGATGTTGATATTTAATATAATACTATACTACGTACCTAAATTCAATAATGTAAAAAGAATATTATTTTCTAGTCTATTATAACGATAAAATACAAAAATAAAGATGTATAAACATCGATATAAAATAAACAAAATAAGGGTTATCCAAAAATAAAATATTTAATTAATTACTCAAATCTTAATGGTATGAACACAGTTCCTTTGGAAAATAAATTTTTTTTTTCTGCCGCATTTGAGTTTAAAAAATCAATAATATGAAAAATATTCATCATTATCGGTTTTGGCAGGAGTCAAAAATATTTTAACCGGGTTCGGGTTTAGCAGGTTACCACTGTGAACGAGATCACAGATCATTATAGATTTTAGACTGATAACGTTATTAAAACATGGCGTTGTTTCTTTTTTTTTTTATTTTACTTTTAAGATTAAGCATAATTATTATTAAATTTATGTATTTTCTTATTCAAGATAACTTATAAAACTAGAAAAAAATGCGTGTCATAAAATGTTAACAATCCCCGTTGTAATAATATGTATTATGTATACACTCGATGATATATCCGATATTGTCATATTTCTAACATAATGTTATGTTTACCTGTGATGTTGGTCATATTTAATTTAGCACTATTGTTCATAGACTAATCTATGGATGTCGCACATCGCATTCGACATGTACCTAATAACGATTTCACTACTAACTACTAACTATTATATAATATTATGATTTGTTAACTTTTTGTAGTCGGTAAACAAGAATAATTAAATCCGATAACTAGAATATCGACAGTTTGCTTTTAAACAAATCGAAAATGTATAACAAGTAGTCTACTCTGTCCGTTTTTTTTTTTTTTTTTTTTATTGTAGATCTCTTATTGTTATATTAATAACATTTTCGGTCCGGTATTGTCCACTCATAAATTTATTTCAGTCCAAATAAATAAAACGAAAAAAAACGGACTGCGCACTGTTACCACACTAACCCATATTATACTACCTATACTAACACTATACCAGGCAAGAGTAAATAAATATTCAATATTTATTAACTTAATATTAAGTTCAGCTAATTTAAAAAAAATAAAGATTTAACAAGTTGAAAACCCCATTGTTGTATTATTTAATGAATGTAAGAAACATTCATTTAAAATTTAAATTAACGTATTAACTTATTATGTTTAGTTAATATTTATTTGTATTTTGGAAAAAATGTATTGTTACAGTAAAAATTAATAAACCTGAAGTTGATAATATTGCTATTTAGATTTAATTTGTTATTTAACCACATCAATTTTGTAAGAAAATTATATTTTTAAAATACATTATTATTATTTTTAAATTAGCAAAAAAATTGTTCTTCAGATGTACTTAGAATTTGTTGGCACTATCAGCAAAATTGTATTCAATGAAAACTAAATTTAAAATGTATTATGATATTAATTGTATGATTTACATTATGTAACAACATTTTTTTTTATGTTTGCCGACTAAAATATTTATTTGATATTTTGTAAATATATCATTCAAATCCGTCCATTACGTATAGAATAATATATACAATTTATCGAAATTCATATTTGATATCCCATTGGGGAGATATATAAAGGGAGTGCAGTGATTGTATACGATAAGTATACTCTATGGGATGGAGTCATTTCATACAATTTGAAAATATAGTTCGAATACTACGCTTACTGTCATAGAAGAAGTTTCACTTCTAAATTAATATGAAGAGAGAAACTATTTAAATACTATAAAATTCAAGTATTATTTTATATCCGATGCGGTGGTGCAGCGGTAAAATCGTTAGGTAAGTTGTATGTAGGTAATAAACAAGTCTGAATAAAAATCCCATAGATGATTTTCAAAAACTGATGATAATAATAATTCACGCGATCGACTTAATACATGAAACTATTGTAAATTTCATTGAATCTATTTTTGAATGTAATAATTTTACATTAGAGTAAAATGTCCTTCATTAAAATATAATATGTTTTAACATTAATATTATCGCGTTTCGAAAGTAAGATTGAACTTTTATATTTGAACAATTTTTTTTCACTTATCATGTCCGAAAATGATTTTTTTTTTTTTTATTTTTAACTTGCTGACTTTGTAATAGGTCACTAAAAACCTCACCAGACACGTAGCCATGATTTCATACTTGGAGATGAGGATTCGATTTAAAGTATATTACAAAATAAGTCATGTTTAGTAATAATTAGTTGTTTAATTTGGCGTATTTTTTCAATTCATATCCGAGTTTAACACGAACCGAAACGTAACAGATTTGGTTACCAAGGTTCTAGTCAATGGAATCTAACGACGAATGCGTATTTACATGTTATATCGCTTGGGCAAAACTAGAATAAGAACTGGAAATACGCGTCCGAATTTCGCCACGATCCTTTGATCACGATGACGCCGGTTGAGTATAATTTTCGTACTATATTAAATCAGCGTATTATTTTTTTCTCGAAATCTGATTTTGAGGCAGTGCCCATGTTCTACTTAGGACTCTCGGTTGGATTATGGGACTCCGCCGGGTTTCCTATTTATTTATTTCGGTCAGAGAATTTACCGCTAATTCCGTACTAAGCACTTTTGGCGAGCGTCGTTACCGGGTCCGGGAACCGAATTTCCAAACCTTATTCAAAATAGCTATTTATCGGGTTGCCGGTTTGCATCCGTTTCGTTTTTCATGTTTTTGAACTTAAAATTTTAAATATTTAGCAATTTGTAATATTATCAAGCAAAAAACCAATTGGGTGATAAATGCTGTACATTTTCGCTTATGCAGCTACACATACTTCCACGTAAATTTACGATATACAGGGTACGTAATTACTCGTCTAAGGCACTCCGATAGTGTGCAATAACGCATGAATCCTATATGAACATCCGATAACGAAAGCTTAAAAATAATCGTTATCATCGTGAATCACATATTTACGCCCACTCGCGCGTCGAATAGTTTTCTCGCGATACGCGAATCGCCTTTGTGGCTTTTGCCTTGGCGTTTCTGGACCGGGTCCACAATACGAAAGTGAGTAGGTTTTAATTAAAAAACCGCCAAAAACCGGACCCACATTCCCCGCGATCGGACGGTCGATTTACCTTATATTATATATATATATATATACTCTTGGGAGCTTTTCCGTAGGTGTGCGATATCGTATATTATATTTGTTTGTTTTGTTTCGTTTTTTTTTTTTGCAGATTTCCTAAACGGTCGCCCCGGATAAAAAAAACCGTCCGAAAACAGCGTGTACCTATCGCACACTTTTTTTACCGTTGCTTTTTTTTCCTAAACTCATCGCACACGCAGGATAAACACCGCAAATCTCGTCCATTTCGCAAACATTTTATCCGTCGGCACGATCAAACGTTGACATTTTTCTAGATTATAACCTGATGTGGTCTACGTAATGGTGTTAAATGTATACTATATATATATATATATATATACATATATATATAGAAAATAATTACGGACTCGAATAAATGAGACAAAGAGAACAAATTCTAACGGTTCGATCCGGGATCGTAGCCGGAATTCGTTTGGTTTTTTTTTTTAATTTTTTACCTATAATTAATACCGTTCCGAAGCCCCGCGGAACCCGCTGTAATTTTTCTTACGAAACCGCTATTGATCAGGCGTCTTGGGAAGGGGAAAGCAGTTTCCTTAGTTCCCCTTCATCATAAATACACCCGTAGTTCGAACGCAGGTATTTTTTTTTTCGTTTGAAATAATAATTATGAAGTATCGCAAAGCCCGACTTTTTATTATTACGATGTTGTAAAATTTCACGACGATAACATTTCGGTAGGTTAGATACCTACCGGTAATACCTTCCATACCTTCCTATAATATATAGTGGCTGAATTTAATTTGCGAAACAAAGTTCCCACGAGTACCCCTAAGTATATTGTTACGTCAATGGTTTTTCTAGAAAAAAAAAAAAAATATAAAATAAAAAAAATGTTACGGCTAAAAACCGTCAGACCGCCTCCGCACGCAATGTATATAATATATTAAGCTATTTGGATGAGTGTACCTATTATACTCATTGCAAGGGTACAAAAAGGAAAAAAAAAGTAATAATAAATAAAAACAAATTTGACATAATAATATTACGATTATCGAGATTATTTTTCATCCTAATCTATATATAAAAAATATACTAAATATACTTATTAAAATTAGGTCGTTTTTTAGATTTTGAGTATTTTTAGGTGTGTATGACTTTTTTTTTTCCTCAGAATCCATTTTTCACGCTACCGAAATTCCTAGATTTTTTATGTCTTATTTTAGAAGATGTGGATTTGTTTTTCTAATACTTGAAATTTCCTCGAAATGTTAAATACTTTTTTGGTATGGAAAATTTTCCTACTCTTCACGCAGTATTTTAAATCATCGGAATTTCTGTCCGGTAGTCATTTATTTGAAAAACGTATCAAAATTTTCAACAGTTCCAAATTATGCACAAAGTATTTTAAAAAATACGGATTTTAGACTTATACAGGAAAAAATGTCTACGGATTTTCATTAAAATTTAAAAAGTTAACTATAAATATGAGTTATCTAATGTGCTACGAGGAAAAAAAGGCACGACTAATACAACACCGTTCAGAATCGTGTTGTCGTTTGCAATAATTTATCGTTGCATGTACAGAATAAAAGATAAATTATTATCCTGTATATCCTATATTCCCAACTACCACCGTACAACAGTGGCCTACTCAACTGTCAATACAGGGTGTTTTTTTTTTACTACTACTGCTAAAATTTTCAAATATTTGATGTATTTTTTTTTTTCTAAATAATAAACACTAGCGAGAATGTTATTACAGTATACAATGATAAATACTGATCGCATATAGTGGATAATATTTCAGAAGAGTGAGGATTCAATATCGATCGTTAATCGATTCTATATCATATTGTTTATTCTTTCAAATTTCACCACAACCACGGTTAAAATATTATGTTAAGCCTGTTAAACATTTAAACGTAAACGCTTGCTACGCTATCTATATATATAATATATTATCATCTTGTATTTTGCTATTTTTTTTTTAGTGCTCCGTATTTTCCCGATCGTCAAAATGACAACAGTTTCAAATAACTATCGCTTTGTTCAACAAGGTAATGGCCATAAATAAAGCAGGTTCACCGCACGAAACCCGAATAAGTTTAACAATTCCCTAAAATAGAAAAAAACAACACGACAAAAAAAAGTATCATTGTAGAAACACGAAACAGTTCTCTTACGGGCTTTGTACTCAAAATGTAAAACCTGATCGACGACGGTAATTTATTACACTTTACAGAACAATATGCTGATTTCGTATTGTATACTTATCGGTCGTGTTTTTTAGGTATTAATGTATCTGTGAATATTGTACTAATAATATTTTAGAAATGTCCCGGCTGCATAGCGAAAATAATCTATTAGTTTTACTAAGACGTGAGATTTTATTTTGGTCGGAAAACAATTTGTTTATGGTCATAATTATTATTCTCGCGCGGAACGAAACATGTTTACCCGGTGTAACTTAATTTAAAAAAAAATTCTAGATTCCGAAGTGTTACCGTAACAGTTTACTTTAATATCTATAATCTGATTGAACCATTTTTTAAACAATGTTTTATCATTGCTTTCGATATGTTGATTAAATATAATCGTCTGGTGATACATAGTGATACAATATGTAGTGATCTACTAGCCTATCCATAGTACGAAGTTTTTTCGGCTTTTTTTTTAACTCATACCTAACCATAACGATTTATTAATTATATTTATTTGCGAAAAACGTAAAATAACCCTAGAAAACTATTTCTATAGTATGATTTTTTTTTTTTTTACTTTTAAATACCGACAATACCGAAGTTCGAATATTGGCACTTTCAAAAATAAAAAATAAAAATTGAAAAAATGTATTTAATTTTGAATTATAATAATTATTGAGGATTTTAATAATTTCCGACTTGATATTGTTTAACACTTATATATTACCGCGTATATTACGGATGGTGTGTGTATTTACATTTTTAAATAGTCGTTTTAATGGTTAAACGTTGGTATGGGGGGAGGGAGAGTTTCGTTGGAAAACTAATCCTTTTATTTGCGAATGGAATAAGAATTTCCAAAATGAGATACGACCAATCCGCTGAACCGGCCGAATTATTATGCGGTTGCACCAGCACTGCACTCCCAAACTTTCCTTTAGAATTATATATGAAAATAAATTCCAAATCCACAATGGATGTGGGTTTAAACAATAGTAGTTGAAATGTAGTTGAATGCAGACAATGGAGATTACAAAATATTATATTGTATCGTAATCAAAAAAACTACAATATTTTTCTACAGAAACATGTTCGTATATTCTATTTACACTCGGATGTTTTCTATACGGAGTGCGGAACTATACGCGTACACGATAAAATAACAAAAAAAAATTTCTTGTAAACGGTGAATTGCTATTATAAACATCGGATGTAATCATATACGAGAATAAAAATGTATTTTAATCGTAGTAGTCCAACGAAGTTAAACATACTTCAATCATACAATTATACATAAAATAATTACTTCGGCTAAATGAGTATGGATAGGTATAATTATTGAACTACGACGTAGTGATGTAATTAATATTTATACCTTCGAAAGTATTGACATTTTATGAAAATAAAACTCATGTGGAAGTGATTTTTATTACCAGATATCTGTTTTAAATACTAATGATTGATTCAAGGTATAAGAGGCGGGGATTTGTGGGTCTAAACCCTCTATTGATTTGTTTTATTTAGAAATAATGCACATAATTTTGTGAATTAAAACAATTTATTCACAAAAAAATATATTCCACTTTCCTTTCTCACCCTTACACAAACATATAACTAATACCGTTTTTTAAAATTTAAACCATAAACAATTAATTTGAATACTACGGAGTGGATTATCTATCCAAAAGAAGATGCTCGGTACATTTAGTGCATACAACTGATAAAATCACTACCAGTGGTGACCATGAAATATGCGCATTTGTTTTGAAAAATTAAATATAACATTTTTAAATTGGGCACTTGCTTTATTCCTGTGAATTTGGTTTCGTTTCGTGTAAACTCGGAGTTCTTATAAAATTATTTTGTCAAAAAAAAAAAAAATAATAATAATAATTTTGTATAATTTTCATCTTATTGACGATGACTATTATTGAGGTTATATATTTTTAATTTGTATATACTTTCAAGCAGGGTATTTTACTGCGAAACGTTGACGTATCAGATAGTCAACGGATATAAAACCGATAGTTTATTATTTATTGCAGGCTTTAAAGTTTATAGATAAAAGGCGTGGAGAAGTGGTGAAATAATTTTATTACCTAGAAAATGTAATGCCGTTAATTTAAAATTTTAATTGCCTATAAATAATAAACTTGTTATCGATTAAATATTTAGTGTCTATCTCTATAACATTTAGAGAAAAAAAAAACAAAATTTCGTTCCCGAATATTACAGAATCTAAAGAAGTAGTGTCACGGGTTGGAGGACTAAAATTGTTTAACAATCGGAGAAAACTATACTGTCCAACGTCAAAATGGAACGTAATTCTATTCTTTGTTTTAAGTTTGTATTATTAGTTAAGATAATGTTTCGATTACTGGTTAGGTCAGCGGGTACACAAATTATACCCACGAAAACGACGGGTAATATAATATTCTAAGATTTGGAATATCGCAGGCAACATATAAGTGTATCATATTAAAGATCTTTTACAAATAGACGGATCATGAACGTAGTTACAGTGAATCTTGTCAGAATGCTGGTCTCGGAGTACTCTGCACATGTGCATAAGATGCGGCAGTTTAGTCAACTGTTATACTGTTGTATAGTTTGTTGTATTATAATATACTATCAGAATATTATTTGTGTTTATATAATATTCGATATCGCATAGTATACTACAATTTGAGGTTCTCTAAGTACATTATTTGAAACATAACCATATAATTTAGATAATATTTCGATGATAATTGGCGTACATAGAATCATTAATCACCAATAAAAAACGTTTGGCGAGTTGGCCACACTATAGGCTCTCTAATAATAGGCCTATGTGAACGATAGAACTGTACGTGGCATAATTGTTCAACAAAAGGAGACAACCTAACCTAACCAGTCTGAAGTTAACCAATCACCGCGAATTATACGGTTCGATCACTTTATTAGTATACGTATACTTAAGTCTCTGGATGAACCCGCTAGAAAGGCAAAAGCACAGAAAAACCTCCTCTAATATAATATATAAATATATATGTATATAATATGTTACGCATATTATTATGCGGTCGCGTCGAATATTACAACGATTTCCTTGCGGGTTTTGGATATTGCTCCGTTGTTTGATAATCCAATAAACGTTAACAACACAAAGTCATGAACGAACCGAAGAAAATAGCACTATAATGACGTTAGACCCGAATGTATTATAATCTAAAACCCGCATAACGTTATCGCACAGTGCAACGCACACGATAACGGTCTCGGTTGGTTATCGGACGAATGCCGTAGATTTTGGGCGCGGGTAGCCGCGACGTGATTCGTCCGGCAATCACGTTTTATAGGTCGCTCGGTAAATATTATTAAAAGTAATACACGGTCCGTCCAGTTTTCCGTACAATATCTGACGAAGCTCCGATGGATCGATAATCATAAATCGCTGTCCTTCTCTGCCGTTGTTTTAGCCCGTGACTATTTTATCGGTTCGAATTTTACGAACATTTTCACCGAAGTACACTTTATTGGAAATATTTTTATAGATTTCCAACAGTTTTCCCAAAAAAAAAAAAAAAAAAACTGACAAACAATAATACGGAGATAAATATGGCGGACTTTTACAATATTTCGGAGCCGGATATGTATTAAAATATATCAATTTAATCATACTTTATGCGGGATTTTTTTGTACCACATACATCGACAGACAATCGGATTGCCTTTTTTAAAACTGTTCAAATAACATCGAAACGCACCGAAATTTTAATCGCTAAGCGGATATATCTTGAACAGGTATAGGAAAATCAAATGTTCACTTATATTTCTTAACACGAGTTGTTATAAGCTTTTCTTTGAAAAGTGGGGGGGAATATTTAAAGATTCGACAGATTCGCCACAAAGCTTAGTGAATTTGGATTTCAAAACTAAAATTGAGAAATGTCTAGTCATCAATAACTTTGTCTTATCTCGTTCGTTCGCAGAAGTACGGTCTCTCTGGTGTAGTGTGGGTACCGATACGAGTAGTAAATTACGAGTATTCGTTTTTATAAATTATCTGCGATAGATCGTTTTGGAAAACTGAAGATGAGTGTAAAATATCCTTTAGATCCGATCAAGAATTCAACGCAGCCTGTTTTTATTCTATACTCGTGCAAGGGCTATGGAATTTATCGAGTATTTTTGTTGGAAATCGCGATAAATGAAAAAGAAAAATATAGTTATTTTTTTTTTTATTTAATCTAAAACGTTTTGATGGATTCAAGGATATAAAGACGTCATCATAAATTAATATAACTCGGGTAAATTTCATCTCAAGTAGCTTATTTCAGTTTTAAATAATAATATAATAATAATATAATAAATTAATAATAATAGCCGGTTTTTAAAATTCATATTTTTGTTTAATTATGTCAAATTCTGTTTGTTTTAAAAAAAAACAAAACAAAAATATCATCATTAATCTACGAATTTATTTATTTTGGAAGATATAGTTTGTAAATTAGGAGTAATTCTGAATTGCCATTGTTATAGGTATTTTTTTTTCTTCGTTAAAAAAAAACTTTCGAGAAAAAACGTCATTAAGAAAATTTGATAAGTAAAATAATAATTTTAAGTCTTTGTAAGCATGCAGATATATCTGTGTTCTGTAGCACTAAAGCGGTGCTATAATCATTAAACTTAATCGTAATTTATATACATACTATTTGCGATAAAACATAGGGCGAAATTAGATTTATCTTACAAACGTTTCGCAATTAAGTATTCTTTATTTATTGTTCTTTCATAAAGGCGAACGAACCTATGCCTTTTCAACAAATATAACGGTTACCTTTCTAATATTTTGCCGATATTAGGGATATCACATCAATTTTTTTGATAACGATGTTTATACATAAAATTGGATGCTGTCGTTATCATACAACTCGATAGAAAATCGTATTTAATAATTGATACGATTTACTGTTTTAAAAGTAAATAATTAAAAAAAGAGCTGATACTGTTGATGAGTGTACTACTGTTGTTAATAAAAATTCGGGAAGGTAAAATATATATATTATAGTAATTTAATTTATATCTGTAAGTAACGATACACCATTAAAAATGAAAAACGATTCTGAACGATTTTCATTTATAGATGATTTTGTTTTTTTCTTTTAGATGAAAGGCTAAAAATTATAATGAAAATTACTTACTTCATAAGACTCTTTTTATAATGAACCTATTATTAATCCATCATAGTAAAACTAATTTTACTCTCACTCCGTTCCAAATCTAAAATATTTGATTGCTCGATTTTGTACGCCACATCGCCACTTATTGTAATATAGAATAGAAATGTTTAACAATGTACAGGGGGAAGTAGCCAGATCTGTATTTGACTCAATGATCTCAATGGTTAATTACAAAAGAAGAAGAAGAAAATTTGGGGAATAAACAACAAACTATTATATTTTGTAATACGCCTATAAATATTACTGAAACCTATTATTTCTCTATAATTATTATGTGTGTATTATGGGTGCTATTTCTAAGACATTTTATTTTCTTGGATAATATGTATAATTAACATAAATTGTTCATACATTAAAACACTTGATGTTTATTAATTTGAAACTTTCCGAAATTATACTTATTCCAAAACATTTTTTTATGTTTTCATTTATAAAATATACTCTTATTTTTTCATTTCACACCTTAAAATATTCAAAATATATGCCATCTGATACTTAATTTCTCGACATTTTTAACAGTACACCACTAATATTTTTTTTGAATTAAAGGTCGATTTCTAAATTCCCTTGTTAATGAGGAATGAAAGAAAGGAAACGAATTCAATTTTATCCAAATTCTATAATTTAACTAACTATTTTAGAAATTTGAATTCAGAAACATATACAAATCGTTGATGTATTCGATTTTACGATAATTTTGGTTATCGAATAGCATTATCTGTATAATATATGAATATTTAATACAATTAGATAATTATTCTTGAAAAAAAAAAAAAAAAAAAATCAAATGTTTAATAAACCTAAAATAATGTATTCAACTTCCTTGTCGTTTTTAATATTCGATTTGAGGTGGATCTAACCGAACGAATTTATTAAAGGAATGAAAAGTGACAACGAAATTTGCGTAATAAAAAAAAAAAACGAGGAGATCAGAATTTTGACACGTGATAGAATAATTTTACAATTATGCTGAGAATATAAATAAACGGCTGGGCGATACGATCGATTAAGCTCGTGATGGAATATAATGTTTTCTTCGCTCTACTAATCTGACTAAATTTAAAAATAAGTATCTAATTTATATTCGAAATAATACAACGTCAATATAATATATTGCAATTAATTTTCATAAAATCAAAGCCCGTTCCGTGCAATGACAATTATTGTCATGAACTACCGCTGTGTGAACAGAAAATTATTAACTATCAGGTCAAATATAAATACTACACTATCATGAACGTATGATCGTTGATAATTACAATCGTGAGACTTTGAAAGCAGTATAAACTAGCACTGAACCGTACTTAAACATAAACTATAGATTTATTTAACTGTTGTGTCTTACTAACTCATAGAAATTTGTAATCAAATTCTTTCTATTATTTTATTATGTAGCTTTTACAGTGTATATGCCGTCTTTATAACAGTTACTATCGCAATAGACGCGAAATTATAAGTCACGGCATTTATTATCATCGTATGATTATCAATAATAACGTAAAATAATTATATTATTTTTCGAGTTGTTAAAAGTATTCAGATTAAAACAATTACGAAGTTGGATTAAACGTTCACCATGCAAATGTAAACATGCGTAAATCAAAAAAATAATATTTTTTCGTCCATAAGCTCTTCTTTAGTTATCTTTTTTTTGTCGAATACCATTTTATTGTATTTGTTTAGTAAATATATGAGAAACCTTTGTGTGAAATTGCAAGTGTCTGAATTCAGTTGTTTTTGAAACATATTTATGAGTATAGTGATATTTATTTAGACTTGCTTGTTTTTTACTACATAATCGGAATGGAACCTATATAATAATAACGAGTTTATGTTTTTGAACGCGTTAAAATGTGAATTGGAACACAAGGAACCATAATTACGAATTTATACATTTTAAAATCGATGATAAGTGGTATAATATATGTTGTATATTATAATATCATAATATACTCGTTAAATAAAATATGTTAGTATTCATGATTAAAATCTTAATAATATTTGTATTCAAGATTAAATTTTACTGGATCGAATTTCTAGTAGGTATTCCTAAAACTCTTTGGAGGATTTTTATTATTATTATTTTTTTATTTTGTTGTACTAAAACAAATTCTTTAAAATGTACACTGTTGTGTTTTATCTAGAAAAATTATCTGGATTTATATGTTTGTAGGACAATGTAGACTCCCACAAAATTAGATAATCTTCTTCATAGACATAATGTGAACTCTTACACAGAATAGTATTAGAGATTAAATTTAATATTTTAAACTTTATTTTATTTCCTTAAACTAAAGAAAGTCTGAAAAAAATATTAAATCAGGTATTTTTATAAGACATAGTTCAATAGTACATAATATCCAATATCCAATATTCAATTTAAAGCAAAATAATTATTTATAATTATAATTAATTAATTTATGATCAAAAATAATAATGTCTGCATAGAAGATCATAAAATTTATTTGGGGCAGAAAAAAAAGCCTGTGCTAGGAGACTATACTATCATTAAAATTCAGATAAAAATGTTATTCTTTTATGAGTTAATATGTGACCATTTTATTATCTTTTACCTTATCTAGATAATTGAGATTTTAGTTTTACATTCGGAATTCCAAATAAATAATACAATTATTTGAAAGATCGTCTGAATCGTAATAATTCTATATTTATTAAAAATAATAATTAAAACATTAAATATATTGTATGCATTAATTTATGGCTTCAGAAAT
This sequence comes from Cinara cedri, assembly GCA_902439185.1. NCBI lineage: Eukaryota > Metazoa > Arthropoda > Insecta > Hemiptera > Aphididae > Cinara > Cinara cedri. Next base: position 503,094 of record CABPRJ010000508.1, on the reverse strand, counting down.
AAATTATAAAAGTGCATTAATCACACTGATTTTTTGATAACTAGATGTGTACCTGTTTTATGGTAAACTTTTACTGCGTTTAAAACTTAAACGTACTATATGTTATAAAAAAAATGATTCTGTTTTAAATATTTTTAGGAATTCGGAATTTGAGGAGAAAATTAATATTTTCATTTTAAAGATGAAATCAAATTTTCAAAAACATTTTAGCCATTTTTGAGCTATTAATTGACATTTTAATTTTGCGATTTTTTTTACGTAACTTTCATTCGGGAGTTACTCTGTATATAAAATTGTTAGATTAAACAGAATGCTTGAATATTAATCAAGAGGTTCATTATAATTCATACTAAGTAGTCAAAAAAAAAAAAAAATATTGTATAATGTACAATACAATTTTGTTTTGTATATAAATTTCGACCGAAATCATGATCAAGTTCATAAAACTGAATTTTAAAACTTTTCACCTACAACAGTGATCTACCGATAATTCAAAGTATGTTTATATTTTTTTTTATATTTATCTAAATCATTTATTTGTCTTTTAGCTTCACATCTAGACAATAATTCTGATGATAAATTATTTTCCATCTCCGTCTTGATATTTTAACAATTATTTTTATACGTCACTCCGTATGTAGGTTAGGTTACGTTAGGTTTCGTATGTATATATATAAATGTATTGTATTGTATGTATTGTATATATAAATGTAATACTGATAATAAATATATGCGTTGTATTAAACGGTATTAAAGCCATTCGAATCGGTCGCAAACGTCGTAATGCAACGCGTTTCCCCAGACGGGAATCTATATAAAAGTGGTGCATTATTTTTCGGAGATAATAAATGACGAGGGAATGAAAACCGACGGTGTTCGGGTGGCCACGGTCGAAGTCAAAGCGATTGCTTGTCGGCGCCGCGAGCCAATCGTTCCCGAGACTGCACGAAAAAAGGCTGCCAAAGGTCTCATAGGACATAGCACTCGGGTAGTACCTATTTTTTATTCTCCCTTCATTCTTCCACCCGTCAACCGCTGTCAAATAGCACGTGCTTATGGAGAGTCGAATTTCACGTTGCGCCAACAATTTCCGTGTTTATCGGGGTGGCATTTATTTATTTATTATAATATTTTACGGTAAATCGTGGTACCACGGAAAATTCGTCTTTGAGAGAATCCGATACCTGCATTCAATGTCTCAGTATCTAAATCACGTTACTTAATATTTAAACGGTGGCGTATTGGTTGAAATTAAAATTTAAAGGCAAATAACGAAATGTTTAGGGGAAAATATTGTCGAAGCCATTACGTGATGCTGTTTTTCTAAAATGCCGTTAAACGATTAAATCACAGCCGTTTGAATTTTGCTTTATTTTTTTCTTTATACTTCTGTAACTTTTGGTTTGATAATATTTTAGAAAAATACAGCCCTAGAAAATAATTTCCTCGGTTTAATTTTAAGCTGATTACTTAATTTATGTTCTAAAAGTAACGTTATTTAGCACGTTTGTTAGACCGAGATTACATTCTCTAAAAACGATAAAACCACGTTATTGCGAAAACCGAAACGGACTACAAGCTATATAAATATAGTACACGCAGTTCACAGTGGTGAGACAAAAAACCACGAATAAAATGCGATTAAATTAAAACAATAAAAAAAACAAAAAAAAAAAAAAAAAGGCTGAGCTTACGAAACCTTCTGTACTAAAAAAATCCACTTCAATTGGAATAGTCATAGAACTGTAACTTTTGGAGAATTACTTTTAGTAATTTTAGTTTGTATTTTAATAATCTTTTATATCATCTGGAAAAAATAGAGATATAAGTCATAATATATGATTTGAGTTATTAAATCATCAGATAAATCATTGTATGTCAACATTTATAAATTTATTAAAACTAATAAGTAAAATATTTAATTTAAATGGTTTTGGCTTGATAAATTTACTATTAAATTACCTACATCAATCATGTAACGTTTATGCCATTTGGACTTCTATTCAATTCGGTACACGTTTAATACTTTTTACCCAATGTTTCATGAATATAAATTATTTACAAAAATTGAAAAAATGTCCGATTAACTATCGTTATCAAGACATTTTAAAATGTATCTTTTTACAATACTGTGATTATAGAGTACCTAAAAACTTTTATAATAATCAAGCTAAATTATTAACCGAAACAAATGCTGGCGAACGCTCATTGTTGCCCAGGATTTTAATTGATCACGTGGCACTGATGTCATCAAATGAATACATATATTTGTTTACCTGGAATCTTAAAACCTGAACGATAAAAAAATAATCTTGACAGTACAAAATATGGATAACTAATGAATAATTTACGAATTGGCACTTCAGTGCACTTAAAAAACACGACTACGGTAGAGTTTTCCATAATATTAGGTATCTTATATGGCGCCGACAGAACACTCGTGGGACATGATTTATTTAACACCTGCGTGGTAATTAGAGACGAAGGTTTTATTATAAAAATACATAGGTCAATTTAATTTTCAGTTTAAAACATTTTAGAACAAAATAATTTATTATTCTACATGCAATTTAATAGCGGTAAAAAAGTTTTCGGAGAATAATAATTATAATATGTTAATTTACTTGGCTACGGTAGTTGGTGAAGGAGTATAGACTTAATAATATTATACGGCTAAGTAATATCCGCTTTGTGTTTAGAAAATTAATTCTTTCAATCGGTTAAAAAAAAATATTGTACCATACAAAATTGAATACACATAATAGTGAATTAATTTTTAGGGATGTTGACAACAATTTTTTTTTCATCTTTCTAGTGGTTAATATAAAAACAAGAAAATTATCTTTTAAATATTTGTACATAATATGTAGAAATCGATATACATAACAAGAAAAAAAAGGCAGTTTTACTGCACATAAGTGTAGGCCAATGCTGTAGGTGGGACGTTAGTAAGGAAGGAAATTAACGGTATTATTATTTACGGAATGATATATCATTGCTTAATAAAAAAAATGATAAATCATAAATGTTCGGTTAGATACGTTTTGATAGACTTAAATTTAAAATGTTTTAAACGCTGATAGAAATCAATTACACAATTTCTATTTCCATAAAACCAAACAGAAAAGAGAAAAAGAAAACTCTTTGATTTAGTATAGCTATAAATAAGTTAAAAAATAAAAGAAAAAAAAACCGTACAAATTTAACCACGTCTAAATGGTGTCAATATCCGATGAAAATATCAACTCTTGCGATTATTTTTCACTGAATTAACAAAAAAAGCAAAATAAAAATTCACCGAAACTTATATATTGTAAATATTCTCGTTTATTTTTGTTCTGAATATGAACACTAAAACTAAAAATGAAACAAAAAAATGATCGTATTAATGCACGAACTAGAATTAAATTCACTACTTGAAAAAACCACTGCTATTAATGATTGAATCAAAATTTCTGAACGAAAAATGATTTTAAAAAAAAAAAAAAAACATATTTTGTAAAACAATCAATTCCTAGGGAATAGCTTATAAATCGCCCAGTGTCTAAAAATATTAGATTAATAATAAAAAAAAAAAAACCATTTTTTAATATGAATACGAATCAGATTATTACGATACACGTATTATATTAAGGGTTGGAACTCCCTGGGTTACATTCTCTTGTATTCTATTTTATACAAACCCTACATAGCGTAAACTTATGTACATTTCTACCTACCAATAATATACGTGCAAACATGTGTCAGTTTATTATAAAGTTTTCCGTGTAAATATAGTGTTTAATATGAATGCAGAGTTCCAATTTACGTTGACATATAAATTACAGACCGCAATATGGAATGTAAGAAAAATAATGTTTTTTTTTTTTTCTTCTCCCGCAATTAAATTCTACTTAAACCGTATTTTATAAAAATTGTCAACAGCTACAATAATAACTTAGGGTTTTTTTTTACGTTAAGGCAGTGGATTTTTGTTTAAGGCCTCGCTTCGGTTAAGTGTAATTACTTTCGTTTTGTTTTATCCCTCAAACAATTAACATACACAAGAGGCTACGCCTTTTTCCATTAGGAAAGGTCACCGTAGGGTACGGAGTCTTAAATGGTCGATTTTAAAAGGTCGTTATTTCAAAAATATCAAGTCGTTGATTAACAAGAGTATAAATTAATTACGTTTCAAAATCACAGACTGTCGTTTGGCACTTGCGAACAATTTCTATCCGTAGATTAACGCCAAAACAGATAGTACGATACTACTATCGTCATGAAAAAAAAAAAAAAACAAATTTATTTTATTTTTCCCCAGGCAATTCATGCATATGAACAATATGTTTGAATGTGTTATATGAACGTTAAACTTAAGAAATTACTCTGTATCATAATATTAGCTATAGCGATGCACAGATAGAAACTTTTCAATCACTAGCCACTGTCAGTTCAAGGAATCCATCACCACCATACCACGAGAACAATATTTGATCGGATTAGGAGTAATTCGACCGTTAACGGTTAATATCAATAAATTATAATAAAATAAAATATTAATACAGATCATCAACATTCTATACGATACAATTCCTGTCCTGATTACATTATTTGAAGAAGCAAACTTTTGAAATAAAATCAGTTTTATTTATATAATTTAATACATTACGATGACGATGGTATTGTTCAGTTTCACTATTTGTTTAACACATTGACGGACACTTCTTGTAATATAATTTTTACTGTTATATTAGAAGTGCTATACTTACATCTAAAATCGATGTAAACTGTCAGTGTGGACTACGGTAATATGACATTCTAATGTCTTCTATGGTTTGATATCATTGAAAAGAATACTGCTTCAGTAGTATTGACATAATATAACATTTTAAATATAACTGCTACAGCAGTTATGTCCATCAATGTGTTAAATTTATCACCAACATAATATATTTTATTTACGGAATATGAATATTTAAATGAGTATAGGTACTAAAATTAAAGTTTTTTTCAGTATTAGGTTTCTAGTTGGAAATGGGTATCCAAGTATGTCAAGCAGGTAAGTACATAATATATAAAAAAAACTTTCTTTTTAAATTCTGAATGGAGTGAAGAAAGTATTGGTTTTAATAAAAAGTTTATTATTTGTATTTTTTTATATTTTTTTTCATATTATTAACATAAATTCGGTTAAAAATCTTGCTCCGATATAAAGGCATTTCTGAAAGGAAATATTATCAGACTGATATTCTGGGAAGTTTTTTTTGTAATTTTTTAAGCGGTTTTTAGGACTTACGGGAAAAACTATGATAAACGTAAGAAAAACAGGATATGTACAAAATTGATGCTTTTATTATTTTATTAGTTTTGTTATTTGTTGTAATTTAGTTAAAAATATTCATATAAAATCTATGGACTTGAAATTGGGACAGAAAATTTGTATGAGCTTTTTCTAGACGTAAAATTTAAAAAAAATGTATGCCATTTTTGAGCTATTTATAGACATTTTACATTTTGCAAGTTTTGTGCAAAATTTTTATTCGGTAGTTACTCTGTAGTAAATTTGTTAGAATTAACAGAAATGCTTGAAAATTTAACAGGAGTTTAACAATTTGCACTCAGAATAAGTTTTTCGTTAGCAATGGTTTGTCTTTGCTTAAAAATATACATTAAATTACCTAAAACAGTGGTCACACCCGTCTCCATTATCCTACGAGTAGTACTTCTTATTTTCATTAAATTTTAATATTTTACAACTAATTTATATGTCGTTCAATTTTACTCAATTTTTTGTTTATTTCTTGAGAAATAATCAAGAAATGCAAATTAATAATATTAATATAAAATTTAATTTTATGAAGTAAATATACAAGTTTATTTATTCGAATCAATTCAACTACAAGATTTTAGATTATGTAAAATAGTATAGCTATTGATTTTTCTTTTTTACGAGGTAGTTACGATTATACCGGTACTTAATAATAAAAGGCTTTGTTAACGCTTTTAGTATATCATTAGCTATACACAAAAAAAAAATTCACATAAGTAGGTGGACAAAATAAAAAATACTTGGATATTAATTTCAAAACTAGTTTTTTACGGTTTAATTTGAATTTAACACCTGAAGAGTTTGAAACAATTTGTATGTATATTATAATATTGGTAATGCGATTTTGTTTTGAAGATTCGTACAAAATTGCATAATTATATTTATAAAATGCATAATATTAAATATTTTTATTCTGTATAAAATAGATTTATATTGCAATATAAAATATATTCAAATGTGTTAATGTCGGTCCTTTAATCGCATACCTATTAGATAAAGCTAATTTATGTAGCATTAATGCTAGAAATTGTAACAAAATAGCTACGTATAGCTATAAAAGTAGATATGCAGGTAACGATTTTCATGAATTTGAGTAGGTACGAACATGTTGTTCCAATATTATATTTTATATTAAACGTTGCCAATTGTTTTGAAAAATGTACATAAAAAGGACATTCTTCGCACAATGGCGAAGTCAGGATATAAAGGCGAAATTAATTCGTATCTGTAAGCAACGATTAACCATTGCTTACTAAAAACGATTTATAGTGGTTTTTTATCAACAATGTCAACTATATTTAAATATGTCATATTATGGTAAAATAATTAAATAGCCCTTGTAAATTTGTTTTAATAATATTTGTTTGAATTGATTCAATTGAATTTTTGTATTGATTATATTGATTGTATTGATCCCGTTTTTCCTACCTTTTTTTAAATTTTTTTTCCCGGTTTTTCACATTTGACGGGAAAACTCTTGGAAAATTCGAACGATTTCCTCCTTAAAAAACAACCCCAATATAATTCCCTCCTAGAAAAGAGTCTACATTGGAGTAAGGTTTCTGGCAGAAAAAGTTTTTACATAAAAAAAAATTTTAAAAATAAAAATCTTTCAAAAACCATTGCATTCTTCGCTACACTAAAAATCTAAAATCGGGTTTTTTTTTTTTTTTAATTAACAATTATCGAAAAAAAACATGTCCGCGAACAAAAATATACATTCTAACGGAAATATTAACCAGAGAAGAGTATAGTTTCTCTTAGGCGTGTTAATTAGACCGTTTCTTTATATAATATTTATACATTAATGTACAATGGGCCACCGGGAACCATACTAACCGTTCTACATATTATACAGTGATGTAAATCTGCTGACCGCGCAATTGAAACAGTCATTGGCGAAACCGAGTGTTTAATGTTTTTGCGGTGCTATTATTTTCGCATATTACACTATTTTAATATTCCCTGAGTGCACCTTGAAAACTTTTGCCGCTATAAATTACAAACACTTCTATACACCTATATGCATGTACTTTAGACCATTTATGCGTAGAGAATGCACTCGTACACGAAGTGGTCGGGAATTACATATAGACTGACATAAATGACTTTAGTTATTCCATATGCACCGATAGAAGTTATTTTGCTCGTTTACTCAACAACAACAAGAAAAATAAAAGACTCTTTACCATTTTTATAAATGACTAATTAAATGTCCCGCATTATCACACATACAAATAAAAAAAAAAAACCCGCATTACACGGATATAAATAGTAAACATAATAACAGCGTAAAAATATATCAAAATATATATCCGTATACCTGTAGACTGGTTCCGAATACCTATTGTTAGTAAAATATTGAAAAGTCGATAAGAAAAAAATGCATACATTGCCGTCATTCTTTGATTTAGATATGATTGATTTCAATCAATGTAATACACCATTCAAAGGGGTTTATTGATGATGGTTTACCAAATTGATTATTTGAATTTTTTTTTTTTAGTTTTCGTTATCGTTTTTATGGTGTGTTCGCAATTAATCTACTAACCGAAACTCATTTAAGGAATAGAAGCTATAGGGATAAATATGAATTTTGACACTAAGTAGACAAACTGTACGAATTGTTTTGGACAAATTTTAGTTTTAAAAACGCATTTTTATTATTCACATTCTTTATCGAGAAACGTTAATATTTTTTTTTAAATTTTAATTGTCTATATCTTTAAAAAAATAATTAAACTCAAGTATATTTTTTGAAAAATTTCTAAAAATTCAATCAATACGTTTTTACATACGATTTCCAAAAAATTTTGATTTTATATATGTTATGTTTTTACACAACCTACTAAAAAAAAAAAAACTTAAGAATTTTATAATCTTTTTATAGAAATGAAATCCACTAGATAAAATTCCTAACTTTTTGCTTGGCCGTTGCGTCTTAATCGGCCAAAAATGTACACAGATATTAATTCCTTAAAAATATTTCTAAAAAGAATATTTTATAATGATCAATTGATGTTCAAACTATACATTTATTATCATAGATACTGTCGATAAATTCTTATCTTGTTAACCGCAGACGTATTGCTAATTTTGGGTTCTGAGTAAAAGGTAAAAGCTATTAGTTATATAGTGATAGTTTTTTTTTTTACTCTTGAAAAACCTTTTTTTTTTTTGGTATAGTAATGATACTCGACCAATTTAACGTGGCACATTAAAATTGATAGAGTACTAAACGTAGATGTTTCGTATTGGGAGGCTATATTTCAATTTCAAGAACTGTTTATTTGTGACGGTATAAGAAAAAAAAATTAAATAATTTAGAATTTGATTATTTAAACAATTAATTTATCTATACATTTTTTTTCAAATCATAACACATAAGATTGTTCATCGAAATAGTCGTTTAAAAATATAATTAAGAGGTATAATCGACACTCATCGTAGATATTATACTTTACAATGTTTTTTTTTCTTTTTACGTGTACACGTTATATTATTTCACAAATAATATTTTTTATTTTTATAAAAATATTAAATATCAATACATTTTAAGAGTGACAAATTATTATATGATGTTGCTTTTTACTTAGGTTCTTTTAGCAATCGGTTATAATATTTGATTTATTTCCTGGCAACGCCCTTCCGACTAAATGTCGTTATTGTTATAACATACTTGGAACGTCGTTGTTTTGAAAGGTGAAAATTTAAAAAAAAGGAAAAAAACGAATTAAAGTAAATGTCGTTTTACCTAATATAATTTTTGTTTCTGCAGTTGATAATTATAGTAAAATTCATGATAAATCAAACTGAATGAAAGAATGATGATAATTGTCCATCACTCACTCGCTCTCTCTTACTCTCTCTGTATCTATCTAAAATGTACAGACATTTCGATTTATTGTTCGTCGTGCCAAATTTTTTGGTTTCATTAATAACGTAATCCAATTATAATATTTTTGATTTAATAATTATTCAAAACGTATTATAAATAAAAAAAAAAAAAAAAAAAAACATTTAACGTTAAACGTTTCACCGATTTAACGTCGCGTCAAAAAGAAAACTCGATATACCGATAGTGAAAATGTTTCGTTAAAAAAGGTACTCCAGAAATAAAATCTAATTTTGAAGTACTAAAATTCTCCGATTTTTTATTGACAAAGTTACAGATAATTAGCTACCTCGTGGTGTCTCCACGCACCATATATTATTCAATAGCAGTCAATATTGTAAATAATATTATCGTTGGAAAAAAAAATTGTTCAATATTATTGCGATATCTCACAGGATACCTATAATTTATGTTTTAGGAACAATAGTTTTAATCGCCCAATATTCTTGGGCCACGATAAAAATACAGCGCACCCGATATTTAATCCATGCTTTTAAATCACGGTACTACCGGGTACCTTATATTAGCTATGGGTAGCTATTCAAGAGACCCGGAGGGATCATGCGAGCCCCGTATGCATATCGACGCGTCTGAGCGTGGTACCACTAACCACTACCCAATTCACATACCGTCTGCTTACGGTTTTAGTCGCTTTCGTGTGGATAGCCCCTGGCTGTTTAATCACTAACCAACGAAACTCATAAGCCCGTCCGAATCCTACTACAAGGCACCGACCACTGCACGAAACCGCGACTGACACTCGAGCCTCCGTTCGGCGCCGAGAAATGGTCCATGCCGAGGTTCCAAAGGCCACCCAAACTATTTTCCATACATGTCAAAGGTTGGACACATCCATATGCCGGGCACCAACGAGGTGGATGATCAGTCCGCACCGGAGGCAGTCGGGTGTCTACCAAAACGCAAGTGATAACATAATCTCCGTCACCAGAGGTAAGTAAGCCGCCCGAAAACATTTAACGCTACGAACCGTCGGTAACGCGAAAAGACCCCCAAACGACCACACGGAAAGTCAAAGCCTTAGTCTTGATCTTTTGACGGATACAACCTCGGTGGGGAAGTTTTGACACTCGTCATTCTAACGAGAATTTGTACATGTTGGCTTCACACAGGAATCCACGGCACTATTAATATTAAGCGACACGGAGAGTTCTGTACCATTTAAATTGCCCAGAGAAGGGGGAGAGAAGTCCCATCAGTCCCCTCTAGGAAACCACCGAAAACTGCCCCAGAAATTATTCCTAGCCGGTACCCTCGGCTGTGGTTTCGCTAGATAAAAACACTAACAGTTCTATTATATTCATTTTATTTAATTCTTTAGTTAAACTGAAATCTGATTTATTTATTTATCAACTTTGATATAATTTTGACATATCGTTCTATTAGTCGCATAAATCAGCATACATTTCCATAACATTAGATATTATTCATTTATATGTAAACATAAAAAGTAAATCGATTTTTAATAGAATATCATAATTTAAAGGATTATAAATTAAATATTAAACAACCCTAACCATAATATATAAACGCATACCTAACAAGTATAATTAAATAAGTTTAATTTTCTCAACTTGAACTGTTTTACACAAGTAATAACCACATCACGAAAAACGCAAATAATATTAAGTCATTTGATCTATAGAGGCGGTTACTGTGACATCTGTTATCTGCTAAATAGGAAATCGAACAAAATAATAGTTTCAAAGGCTGTGTAACTATTTTTTGATTATGTTGAGAAGATGTGAAAAATACCTATGGAGGTTTTACTCAAATCGGGTTATAAGGAAATTGTTGATATTTTTACAGTGCCATAAGAACAGCTTGTGATTAAATTTTAATTAAATTTTCGAGAATCTGAACAAAATCTCTTGTAATAAATAATGTAGCTTTACACGATCTGTTACTGTTGTTTGCTTTTCCTTCCAGTTATAGTAAGCATGCATTTTATTTTTGATCTTTCATGATATAGTAAGTTATTCGTGATATATTCCAGACTAAGTCATCCTATGTTGTTCTTATCCCTTCAACGCTTGCCTTTATAATCAATTATTCCATCATTATATTTGTACATATATATTTATAATAAATTTATTAGTTCAAAAATTATTTTTTGAACTTCTGCTTCGATGATATTATTACAAACAAAAGTAACGCAATGTGGTCTTTTGCACAATGAAGAATGTAAATAAACTGCTGCGACTTATTTATTTTTGGTTTTGTTAGACTTACCGTTGTTCGTTTCTCGGAATTGATTGTTAAAAATGTAAAACGCGAATATATCGTGAAAAGGAAACTCTCGTTCGTCGTCGTAGGTTTGCAATACCTTTAATAATTCTCCCTTTGCATAATATAAGAAATCAAACCATTTTCACTCGTCGTTATTTATTTTACATTGGCTTTTCAAATTGTGTGTACAAATAATAATGATATTTTATATATGCATGTAGTTTATGTATTTGTTGAACATAATAATAGGTACACGAATTTATATACGATACAGCAACAGTATTAGGAATACTAACGAAACATAAAAATAACCGAATAATACCATATAAAAATGTAAATTCGGAGGTATTATTATTTTTTTTATTCATAACCATTTGTGTAGAGAAACGTACGGTACTGTAGGTACACAGCGTACACACTTTTTGGTTTTTTCTTCTCAATCGAAGGTATACTCGCCAAAAAAAATAATATTAGACTACATCACCGTTTTTAATATATTATAGTATTCCACAAATGCGTTAAATTGAAATATTTATGTACAAATATGAACAAAGTTAGGACTACAAAAATTATAAATAATGTGGTCGTCCATTGACCTACGATTGAGAGTAACGAATCGAATCCAACAGTAAACGTGATACTATACAAACGCCGTGGGCTAATTTTAATTTTAATGGTATTTAAAATTATAGCCACCCTGTTACAATTGCACGTTATTAATCCGGTTATTTATCCTTTCGTTAATTTATGCATTTGTTTTATTTATAAATGTATTTACTTTCAAAAAGCTGAAATTAGGTCACACGGAATAGTAATAATTGAAATACCTAATTTTGTATCGTGCGGTGGGTGTTATAATATTAATACTATGAAATAATACGGGAATTTCAGCCGCATTTTGAACATTTTTGGGATGTTTACGAATCTACAAACATAAAATAATAATATTAAACGCAGTGGACATGTTGACGTGTAGTGCCGATAAACAGGACGACGTAGTAGTCAGATGGAACATATAAAAAAAAAAAATAATAATAATAATAAAAAATAATAACAAAAATCGCCGTTGCCGTCATTCCATACGACGTTAGAGTACGGCTCGAACGACGTAACTGAAATTCCAACACATTAGGGAGAGATAGTGGTGGTGGAAGGGAAGATATTCGTATAGTGAAATGGATGGTGTTTGTCGGTGTGCCACACACTGCAATACTGCGACACCGCAGTGATATTCCCGCTCTCGGTTTTGATAATTTCGCGATCTCGGATGCGAACATGGGTTAAACGACCGCCTTTAAACGGGTTTGCGTAAAATAGTCGATGAAAAACGAATAGGTGGACAAATTCGAGAAAAGATAAACTCAGCCGGTACATAAACTTTGCGTTAAGTTTTGCAGGTATAGAGGATAAATAGAGGTTTGAATAGGTACTTCATGAACGCTAAACTATTAGAATGGAATTCCGTTTTCACCAGGTTAACTACATTTTAATTAAAGACTTTCTTTTCTCGAGTAACCCAATGAACCTGGAAATATGTAATATAAATAAAAAAACACACTACACATTTCAAGTTTCAACATTTCCTCCCCCCTCCTCTATTATAGATATTAAAATATAACGTTCTACGGACGAGATATTACGGACGAGTCATCATATGTTTGATATTTGTAGGTCTGAACCGGCAGACTCTGTAGAATTTGTCTATAACTGATGTACCGTCATGGTATTTTATCATGACGGTACATAAAAATACATAAAAATGTAATGCATTTTAAAATATGTCAGTATAATATGTCCTACTGAAGGCATAAACTAGACAATAAACACACACAACCAGTAAACTCCTTGGTTGTTTTGAGTATCAGGAATTTATCAGAAATCCGTTATTGCAAAATTATGATTAATCATACGTTTTTAGTGTTCATTTATTTATTTTTTTGTAACTATCATATTGATCACTGTGCTAAAATAAAACGTGTTTGTGTTACGCAGTTAATATTCGAAAAAAATTCCCAAATCACACTGAAATTATTTTAATATTTATATCATAGGTTCTTATTTTGCCATGGCCACTATTGTGCATAGAGAGTTTGAAAAGTATAGAATATTTAGTGATATAGTTCATGTACATAAAACAACGACAGTTGAAGTCAAAACCCGATTCTTAGCAGAGCTCGTTAAATTGTTAATTGTGTAGTGTTAGTAGTATATTTTCTCTAAACCATGACAATTATCTAAAAATTAAACCAAAGTATCGGTATATATGTTGTCAGTTATTAAATTGTTTTCTTAAATGCTTTAAAAAATGTCAGTTAAAGGACTATCGTGCAAAAAATCCTTGAGGTATGAATTAATCAAATCATTTTTATTAACTCAAAAAGTGTTTTCCTAGAAAAAAATACTCTTTAAAAAACGCTTGGAAATATTCTTCAGCTTCTTTGCTGCATATCTCCTCAGAATCTAAAAGGTTTGGTAAAAATTTTAATGAAAACCAAACATACGAATTATTGACAGATAGATACTTAGGAAAATTGTATGGCCATTAGCGATACTAAAATTCAAATCGGTAAACTAGAGTATATTATAGGTTTTCGATCAGCTATATAAAATATTATTCAAGGAATAATTTGTCGATGGATAACATCATAATTAGACCCCCTAATTCGTTCGCGTATTTAGGTTGCCTATTCAAAATGAGGCACAAAAGCATATTACTAGTTCTTAGATCTTAGATTGATTTTAACAAATTTATTTAATCGATAATACGATTTCAACGGATTCAATAATATGATCACGTTACTTTTTTATTAAGTGTTTATCACCATAATAGCTGTTTGTTCAAATTCTGTAGAATTTTGTGTTCCAAGTGTAAATCTAAACCTAGTAACGTGTATGAAATGCAACCACGGGTTCAGATAATCCGGTGAAAAAACCAAGAAGTTTTTAAAAAAATTAATCTTTTTTTGTCAGATGATTCAATATCGATTATAAGGACACTGTGAGAATACTTAGTGACACCATCATTACCCATGTTGAGCTATATTTGTGAAATATGGGACGGGTATACAAATAAATTTCGGCGTATCTAAGCAATCAAACAGTTTCGTTTACGTCTGCGTCTTGTTTCGGTAGCAGCTGCTATTCTCGAGCAAACGACTCGCAAACACTAATATTAGGTATATTTTAACGGATATTACGATTACGAAAATAATAGCATGTCTCCCCTATACGTCGCGTGCCCCGTTCCTGTATAGGTACCCACCATACCTATATAACTAATACCGTCGACGCCGTCGCCGTCGTCGTAACCGTCGTCGTCGTCGTCGTCGTCGGTAGTGTTCGTTGGTCCGTATCGATTCAATTATTCAACCCTCCACGCCTTCACCTCACCACCATTCTCGGTCAGGTGTTCTAATATTACATTGGGTGTAATGTAAGTACACGCCGGATGTGATACAGCATCACGATAAATATTACTATCATTATCATTTGTGTGTGTACTGTTATGCCTACGAGCCTCGGTATTACGGTCCAACGACTCTAATCGACAAAAAAACTATACGGGGGTTGAAGTAGTTTGAAGACGATGCAACCCCATCACACGGTAATACATCTGATTTCACCTGGAATTTGCGATGTCTTCAAATATTTTATACAAATTTGACGAGGAAATATATAATTATTTAGCCATATTTTTAAATATATCTTCGTATGATTTTTCTTTAGTTTATGGAAATTTATGCTAAAATATACACCGGAGACCACGTAGCTTTCTGTGTCCACCTTTCCTTTTGAATTTCCAATGCGATAAACTTTGGGAATCTGCTCGCTACGGATAAAATAGAATATAGATAACAGTTTACAGGTACCCTTATTGATATTTCGTACCGTTTAAAGCATTGTCTTTTTTCCATTAGTATCAAACCCGTCTGCAGCGTTACGTCTTTAAGGTGAATTTAGATTTTCTAATACGATGTAAAATACAATATACGATAATTTTAAAATCTTGAAAAAAAATAATATAGATCGAATCAAAGGTAGATGATATGGATATACCACAACCCCCGTATGGAATACAAACTGTTTTAAACTTTTTTAATTTGTTTTAAATAACCATTGACCGGGAATTTCGAATAAAGATTCGAAGCATATCGTATATCGTGTATATCGTATAGCGTTAAGAAACGGAACATTTTTACTAACCATAAAACGTTTAAAAAAAATTAAAATACATGCAATTTTAAAAGTAATTATATTTACAATAGCATAGTCATGACTCTTAGAATTAAAAATATGTAATGCATTGTAGTTGTTTACTTTTTAAAAAGATGTTCGTAAAATGTAGTCGGCCCTGTGCATATTTTTGTTTAAAGCAAAATTATTTGGATTTATATTTTTTATTATTGCGGTGATGTTTTCATACCTGTAAACGATGACGGCGGTGGCGATACAATTAATTTGTTTTGCTAAAGCAGTCAAAAGTAAAATAAAAAAAAGGTGTGTATATGCAATCAATGTAGGTATAGTCATTTGCCCGTATCAGTCGGTATTCATCGAATCGGACGAAAGGTCGGAACGAAAAAAAAACCATCAACAATGAAAACAAAAACAACAAAAAAAAACGCTAACTGTAATATACCCACTAGGGTTTGTGAAAACTCGTCGCGAGGAGAGTATTTCGACCGCGCTTCCCGTAATGCATGATCCGTATTTTGTTACGTGGTAGATATCGGTAAGGTCGATTCCGGTCGAATTCCGTCCAAACGATTGCTTCTCTAATAGGCCACTTGACCCTTTTTACAATTACACTGCGTTGTAGTCGGACGTCCGAAAACGGTCTAAATCGTTTGTGTATTGTGACGGCTTCGACGGGGATGATGACGGTGATGATTCAAACCAAAGGACGTATTCGATTGTTATGTCCGCAGTCAACCATGGCACGATATTACAATAAAACCAGTAGGTATGTCTTAGGAGTGTTTTAATAATTTTTTTTTAGATTTTGAATGCACGAGTGTTTTACATTGACGAGAGCTTTCTACATTTTGAGTGGAGCAAGAAATATATTAATTTAACTACGGTATGTACTTTTCGGATCCTGATAGTATTGAGAAATGTATTGGTTATCCTAAGATTGGTCCTTTTCATGTTGCCTATGACTTATCCAACAGGAATATCGTCCCAATTAAAATATGAAAAAAATATTTTTTTTTTTAATCGATACGTCTAAGTCATTTCATTTGTACTGTTGTTTTTTTAATTTAATTTTACATAGATAAGTATGAGTGCATAATATAAATATGAATTCAAAATTTAAAAAACAAAAAATTGAAAGACATATTATGTTAGCCTACACCAGTTTGTTCGAAAAGAATCGGTAATCGATTTTAAAAAAATTGTATGGTCCTAGAATTGGAATATTATAATCCAACGGAATACTGACGCACACTGAAGATAACAGTGAATCGACTTTGATTCGATTAGGTTCATTCGTATAATAATTCAATTCAATTAATTAATAAATGCTAAATTTGATTAAAAATTTAACGCGGCGCTTTGTATAGGCAATTTCGGCACTCCCGCGTAATGCGAGTTTATCCCGCAGTTTTCGGTCGTCGCAGTCGACTAAACCCAAACCGAATTATTATAATAATAAGATGACGATCGCAGTGTTATTATTTTGTTACCGTTCGGATCATTCCTAATAATTTATGTCATAAAAACGAGCATTTTTCGTGACGGCCGTGGACGGTTATACAAACACTATTCAAAACCATTGCCTGCCGTCTAGGTTCATTTCAACGAATTTTTCAGCTAAACCGTTTAATATAATTATAATAATCATAATGCTGAAGTATATTATCTATTCGACCTTAAACAATTTGCTCGACAAATAAATTACACAATTATGAGATCGCGTGCTAATACGGTACCCACCTATTGTTGTTTCCGTTCCGTAACGTTTTAACCTTCGCGTCGCCGAATTCGCGGTATATTAAATAATTAGCGAGACAATTGAATATGATACAATCGCAATAATAATAATAATATTTTATCCGAAAGCCGTAAAATAGTGTTCCATATTCCATTCACCTGTAGTGGCAAAACTTCATATTATGCGATATTTGTTATGAATTGAGTCTATAAAACGTATTGTTTAGTGCGTACGATTTTTTAATTTTTTCCCACGTTTTTCAATATTTTCGCCAATAACATTTACGAATCACGATACCTTTTTTAATCAAAATCGATAAGCCTAATATTTTCGAACGGTTGAGCGTACGGTCTCTAATTTTATGCAATTCGAACGTGGCGTTGGATATTTCAATGAACATTATGCGTCACTTCGAAAAAAAGAAAAACGACAACCGTCACCAATAGTGCACTACAGCTTTTATTAATATCAGATGAGATTTTTCGGAGAAATTGTAAAAAAAAAAAATACCATTTGTTAAAAAACACCATTGATAAATGTTACATCATACATTTATACATATTATATTATTTTTTCTACGTACTAACGTTTTTAATTGTAACTGCATATCCAGATAGTACGGCTGTTTAAAACGATCGAATCGTCATTGAGAACATTTTTATAAAGTCTTTTTTTAAAAAATTTAAATTTTATTCCGAATTTTTTGGGTTTTTGATAATCATATTAGTGCTTATAAATTCGTTCTCTAATTATGAATAATACGGTTTTCTAGTGTGTTGTCGTCATACTATTAATTTTTTAAATTTTCCATGTATCTTTTTTCATTTTCAGATACGTAACTTCACATAACAACACTAAATACCATTCAAGTGCGAGTTAGGTTTGCCAAATGACTAACGTTCCGTACTATGAATATTGGGCAACTTTTGAAATATACCTATGTAAAAGATAAGGGTAAGCAACTTCAAATGCGATCATAAATTAACTTAACATAGTTTTATCTTACAACTCTAATGAAACAATAAACGCATTTGTTCATTTGAATTTTTTTTCTCCTAAATTTATTTGTTGTGTTTGTAAAAAATTAGTTATATTTTTATACAATTAAAAACTAGTATTCGATATACTCGCAAGCCGTTGTAAAAATTCTGTTAAAATTCCACATGATATCTATAAAACTATATGACTATATGTATTTCTTGCACTACTAATGATAATTAACTTAGAGTGGCTCTCTTTGAACCGACTTATATGAAATTTAGGAATTTTAATTGTTTTGTAAGTGGATTGAATTAAAAATAAAAGTTTAATAGCAATAATAATCATGTTATTTTGGATAGAGGGTCTTTTATAACTTTGTGCATCCAAATTATACAGACTTTCAAATGAAGCCAGGAGAATAAAATTTTGTGTATGTATGGCACTATAGTACATCAATGTGTACTTTTGGGGTTCGATTTATTACAACTCCTCTACCATTCTACCATTTTCATTGTTGAAATTATTATTATTTTTTTTTATTTTTTTTTTTGTTGAATATTGTAATTGAAGTGTAGTGTGGTATTATATTTTCAAAGTATTCGGTTATTAACTGTTTTGCAAAGAATATTTCTTTTAAATAACAGAATCTGGAAAAAAAATTAAATATTCTGGTGACGGAGCATTGTTGCTCAAAGATGTTGTTGTTCTACTTCCAACGTCCATTTGGATTCGGAGAAATCGCCCAGAGTACGACCAGATGCTAAAATAAACGAAACACATAATAATATCGTGACAAAGAGTGAGTAGTTGTGAACGGAATGAGTGCTGTATTGATTATTTTCGTTTCCCTTTGTTTTCTCTATTCGAGTGAAGGGGTACTGCAGCAGCAGAAGTACCATTTCGGGTGGGATGGCCTGACGACGACGGTGGCGGCAGTAGACGAATGTATAAAAAGACGGGGAAAATAACGATTTCTGTGGATGTAAAAAATGAACGAGGCCTTCGGGGTGGAGACAAAATCGTTTAATAGACTGTCGTAAAAGACTTAAGATTTTATCGTGATTTAATATCGGTCTCCGAGATCTGGCTGGCAGTGGACGAGTGGAACGCATAATCGTCACAATGGCATGCCCAACTTTTTCTCTCGCACACACTATCTTTGTCTGTCTGACTCTCCCTCTCTTTCTATTTTTCTTTTTCTCATTCTCTTTCTATTTCTCTCCTTCTCTCTCTCTCTCTCTCTCTCTCTCTCTGTGTCTTTCTATTTCGATCTCTCTCTTTCTCCCGGGGATCCAAAAATGACTTTATAGTGCTCGTCGTTACTTAGAAAGCGGTGATGGTGATACGCCAGGCCGAAGGTTCATTACCATAATATCGCCGTTGAAAAAATAAATGCATAAAACATAATATATAAAATTATATTATTATTATAAGGACAATGATTACAGGATTATATACAGGGTGTAACAGGACTATTTTCCTCTTAAAATAACTTTTGTTCATTTTAATTTTTTTTGTAATGATTATTATAACTCTAGTATAATTTTACTAAATTGTTTTAAGAATAATTCAAGACAGTCGTTTTGTATAATAGATTTTTAGAAATATTTTGATGGTAAAAACTTTTATTAAGGTATGATTATATATATTTTATAGTTTTTTGGATTTTTTTGATAATGAGAATTTTGTTATGGCTTATATTTTATCATAATATTTAATCAGTAATCAGAGCATAACAAATAAAAAAAAAAAAAAAAAACAATAGTAAAATAAATCAAGAATGGTAATTTAAGTTCATAATTTAAATTGTTATGATTGAAAAAAAAATTATTTAAATTTTAAAAAAGTAGAAAACAAATAACCATAACTAAATAAAAGTTTTAATTAACAAAAATATTCTTAATGTCTATTTTAAAAAAAGGGCTACCATTTTTTGTATTTTGAGTCCCCCAACAACACAAAACCTAATTATAATTTTAATTGTAGTGCAGTTATCTTACTTAAGCAATTACTAATCATTACAAAAAAAATAAATTAAAAATATTGAATAAAATGGAACAAAAGTAATTTCATGTGGTAAATAGTCCTGTTACACTATACATATATATATATACGCGTTATATAAAACAAAAAGAAAGAATCGGACATAAATGTTGAGACAGTGATAAAAATATATCCGTTTTCCCGTCCTGAGTCAATAATATTTCCCACAGTAATAAAATGGATTTTTCATAGTTTCGGGTAATACTATTGTCGTTTATTATTATACGGTTCCTTCAGATTTTTCCGGAAATTCGTATCCACTCTATCTTTGTATGTCTTTATCACCATGATAAATTCTAAAATCGACGTAATACACAAAATCCTCCATCGTGTTTTATTGATCTAAAACCCATGTTAATATTCAATTTATCGATGTAAACGGTATTATGTCGGTTCTTTTATTTTTTTATTTTTTTTTTTTTTTTATATACACCACTTACTCGTGGTTTTTGTTTCAATTTTCAATGAATATCAATAATATTTCAATCTGTATTGTTATTATTTTTTATTTGACCTAAATTCACAGAAATTTGATCGTTTAAAACCAAACGAAGGGAAACCGATCACGAAAAATAATAAGAAATTGCCAAATTTTTCGACGAAACTAAGTGTGTCTGTGATACGTGCTGTTTATCGTTGTTTTCGAAATCGAATGAGTTTAACACGAATATTTTCCGTCACATAAATGTAATAACTAGCAAAAAATTGCAAAAGTGCACAATCGGTTTTTTTTTTCTTCGAAACATTTATTAAAAATTATACTCGAATATTTTTCAAAAAGCAAAATAAATGTTTTATTTCCTTAACAATATGGTTTAAATTATTTATTTTAGGATAGTTCTGACGGACTTATCATATTATTAAATGGCACATACGAAAACGTTTTAAGTTTATGATTAGTATTTGTTATAACTAGTCCTCTTGTCGTACCAACACAAGAATAAATCTTATCGTTCATCACTTTTTCCACAATCAATACCTAATCAATATTTTAATATTTGACATACCTGTAAACAAATCTTAATAATATGACTTATTATCACGTTAAACACGGCACACTAAGGTAAATATTGGTTTGTCATGTTTTCCACCGGGAAATAATTTTCCGCCACTTAACGGAACAAAACATTTCCTACAGAATCCACAAACCGAATAAATGAACCGAAAAAGTCATTATATCACTTATCATGTTTTTTAAAAAACCGTCTGAATGGATTACACCGTTCAAAAACAACATATACGCGTCGTCGTCGTTTATACGGCGGTGTCGAAACTTGCAGCCTTTTTAATATTCTAAAAACTACAATATTATGATGTCGAATTGAAATGTTCTTTTAACTTTGTTTAAACGACTTTTAATAATGAATGATAATGGGCGTAAACGATCGAGTGTTAATGTACCGTTTTCAAGCGGAATAACACTGACTGATTGTTATAGTGAAAACCAACACCGAGTTGTGAGCAGCCATTGGATATTATTTTATTCATTAAATACAAGACGAGCAAACGATTTAACAATATACTATATATGTACGCGCCCTGTGAACTCTACTGTAACGACCGAAACGATGAAATATTTGAAAAGTGTATCGAATTAAAATTGTACGAAAATACAGTAATTGTTCGTTTTATAAGTTTTATAATACTTCAAAAATGTTTTTAAAACAAAACAGTTGATACTGTTTATCTGTGTGCCGTTATTATAGATGCGAAATTTAGGGAATAAAGAGTTACTTAATTTATAACTGTACGTGACGATAAACTATACATTATGAACAAAGTCACATTTGTTTCAAAATGCCAAAATTTAAAATTCATTTTATACCACTTAAATAAAAACAACTTACTTCATTTTTCACAATTTTCTTTATTTGAACACTCAATACAACTTATAATCTACCTCTTATAGAATTTCCAATCATTTTCATTTGGACGAGAAATTTTGTCCAAATAATACCAAATCACAACCAAAAAAATTTAAAATTTCAACTTCTATAACCACTTAATTATCCCCAGAATAGTTTGAATACTTTACTATGTCCAGGAAAAACTTATGTCATGTTTCAGAGTTTTATAAATATTTTTAACCGGATTAAAAAAATAACACACAATCGAATAAAATGAAACCGTTAATGCTGGATTTTACCTAATATTTAGAAAACTACACAGAAAATTAAAAAATTACCTCTTAATTACACCTAAGAGTGCGAATTCAAATTTTTTTATAAAAAAAAAAGGTGTCTGAAGAAATTTTTGATTGAAATAAGATTTTGATGGAAAAGTTGTAATAGACACAACAAATACAAAAGAACATATTTGTAAAATCTATAAATTCTTTACTACGCATAAAGTCTAATATACCACAGTCAGATTAGTTTATACTTCTTAAATTTCTCTCGATCACTCATACTCAAATTTATTACGAAACCTGTTAGTCTCCTGGAATTTCTATTATTTCTGCGCTCATTACGAAAAACATTTCAATAATATTGTTATGTCAACTCGGATCCAAAACCCAATAATAATATTATATTGTTAGACCGACGGTGGGTCTCAATCCGTGTTGTGTTTTATCTAGATAATGTACCCAGATGGCCGAACGGGTATAAATATTTTTTATCTTTCATCTTGTCCTTACAATTTCGTTGTTCATGTATCTTTTTTTTCATCTAGATAATTATTCTAAAAATTCATTCGGCTATCGATATCTCAATATTTTCAAATATATCTTTACATACAACACGAGGCTACAATGTTCCAGTGTAATCAACATATTCGATCATAATAAGCCACGGACCTAACCTTCAATAATGTTTCGATACAATTGTAGTCGATCCAATAAATTTTACTTATCGGAACGGATCATTTTTTAGACCTTCTATTTTATTTGTTTACAATGTTCTCGGTTCTTACGAATATCACGTTGCAATCGATATCGTCGGGTCCTGCAGACTAATATTTCCACGGAACGGTGATGGTATACGTTGAACGCGTGTAACGACGCTCGATTTATCTCTGCACGACGTGAGCACACTAATCTTAGGTTAGGTTAGTAGTCTCGAGGTCAGATCGGCACACTCGGATAGCGTTTCTATTTGTCCGTAATATTGTATAACATGCTAGTCGCACCGCCGCATTGGAATTTTGATTTTGATACCAATATTTTATTGAACAAGGTATTATCGTCATGATCGATATTTTTTTTATTTTAAGTCATTTGTTGTTGGCGGGAGCGTATCTAGGAGAGGGGTGGGGGAAACTCCCTCTATTGACCGTATTTATTTATTTCTAAGACTTATTTTCACTGTTCTGTATCTTAAAACCGGGCGTCTAAAATAAGTATGATGATAAATGCTTGCTGATACCTGATAACCGTTGTAATACTTGACAATGTGAAATATATTTAAATTATCGTGTACAATTACAAATATCATTATTTTTGCCCCAGAATGTAATGAAAAATCAATTGGTTTTTCTTTTTTTTTCCCTCGGAAAACCCTGTTTCTGTTGAAAAAACGGTCTTATTTTATTTTTTTCAGAAAACAATTTTTCATCTACTAATCATCTAGTAAGTATCTAGTAAACATGCTCTAATTTTTGCATACGGTAATAACTATTAAACTGATTTTATTGACAAATCGATTTTAAAAACCGAATATGTTTCGTTTTTCATTCTGAACTGCAAATAATCGGCACTTTTCGAAGTGTTAAATTCGTTTAAGCTTTAATTTAAGTTGTTTTAATACTGTAACAACACGGAAGCAATGTCTTTACACAGGTTCGAGTTGGACATATTTTAATGTTATCCTAACTTGTTGTTAGCTCATTTTCACTTGTACACACAATCCGGGGTGTCGTGTTTCTCTTTAATTAAATAATTTTGCATAGCGCCGTCCACCATGTGTTCGTTATGGAAATTATAATCTAGATTTACATTGACGGGTTGATTTGGTAACTCCGAAATAGTGTATAGTGTTAAACAAATTATTTGTTGGTGCATGTGAAATTATCGAAACGGTAAAAGCGCTAGTGTAATCGTTTTTGAACCATAACAATAATATTCCGTTAATACGAAATTATATTTTATAATCAAGCAGATTTCAATTCTTAAAATATTTTTTGTTTTCGCATACCTTTGTTCTATAATAAATACAATTTGTATTTTGCTTCTGAAATTTTTGTTAAGTATTCCACGATAATAGAGAAAATAATGCACTGCATGTTGTCTGTAAATAGATTTGATCCCAAGAAAAAGAGCCTCGAAGATAGTCAATTGTTGAACATTTTTTTTTTACACAATTTTGTTTTTTACAATTTATTGTTTTTCTTTAATTTGTTGGCATAAATGGCATACTTATATGTATATTCTCACATTGTATGCTATAGGTAAATAAAGTTAAAATAACTAAAGTTACTTAGGTGTTTATTGTTGTTTTGAAAAAAGGTAATGATAAATTATATAACTTATGTCATTTAGAATGTTATTTAGATTAGACCATTTAGCAGCTACGCTATTATGTATCTTTTAGTATGTTTCGAAACTTAATTTAGTCTAGAAAAAAATGTACAAAATTCATTTGAACTATTTTTCATTGAAATAAAACATATTTATATTTGATTACAAACTCGGTATTTACAATATTTTTCTATAGGCGGATAGGAGCTATGCAAATCGGGATGAATTTCATTATGAACTTCACCGTGCTGTTGCAGGAAAAGAATAATTTGTGTAGCATTTAACAACCCTTCAAACGCTCTCCGAATAAAGTCTGGGAGAGAAAAATGTCTATTGATTATGGATTGTTTTTTGAACGTTTCAACTTTCGACCCTCATATACTGCTATTTTTATTCTCAAATTTCACTAGTTTTTTGGGGAGAAGTATTATTGTATTGTACGGTTATAGTGTTCAGTTATTTGTTTGTAAAATAATATAAATGCCATTATTGTAAATAGGGAGAGTTAGGGTAGTAAACTCAGTGACAATTCGCGAGCAGCAGAACTCTCACGGGTAATTTTTTGTTGATTACACTTATTCGATTTCATATATTTTTTTTTATTTGTGTATTTAGCCAAAAAGTTCCTCTACTTCGTGATCGGGTTTAATATGAGCAGAGTGAACGATAGAAATATTACACTGCGACCGCTGCAGTTGATAAGCAACGGACATAAAATCTTGTAAATGATTTGTATAGACGGAAATTGTGTCCAATTGCCGCTATGTTATAGCCTCGCGTTTTTATTTATATATTTTTTTTTTTTCATATTCTTACTGAAGATTTGTTGTTATTGCTTTCCGAGCAAATATTGTAGTTTAAGTATCAAAACTCGTAAATTATCGAGGGCGAGTAAATTACCTAATATAACAATTTTGATGGTAAACCATATAAAATTTCACCATTCATAATTAATATTCTAACTATAAAAAATGATGCTTTCCAAATTTTAAGTGTATCACTTTTATACTGCAATTTTCGATAAACCTTAAAATTAAAAAAAAAAAAAAAAAAAAACTAAGCCCCGACATCTGTTCTTTCAGCCGTTAATTATAATAACAAATGTATAAAGAGTAAACGAAAAATTAACGTTTTTACTATTATATATTAGACCATTTGTACAATACTTTATTGTTTCTGTTATACATTTTTCCTGGTACATTTGGACACTTTCAGCAGCAAGCTTTGGAAGAAAATCCCTCCCAAATAAGGGAACAAGAGGTTTTTTTTTTATGGGTGGATTGAAGGTGTCACAGTTATGTTCAAATTTTTGTATAAAATTCTTGATGTTGCTACGAGAGGATAGGGTGATTTTTAGGTTTGTACACTCCTATAGACACTGTAGCCCTAACCTAACCATTTTTATACTCAAATTTTACGCACTCGCAAAAAAAAATAGCGGTTTTACTCTTACAGATTCACTATAGTAAGTAACTTGATTAAAATATGTTTATACAATTAGAATTGTTGTCGAGGATTTTCCTTGACGTTTAAACGTCCAACGCTCGATTTCACCGTCGTAATATTATTGCAAACTAAATTGTCTATTTTGTTCAATCCCTTATTATTTTTCTCTGGTGACCGAATTCTAGCGCTAATGTGTTGTTTAATTTCAATATGATTGTAAATCGAAATTATTTATCACGATTTACCCCATCGATGGCAACGGTAGACGGAGTAATCTGCTCACCTGTCTCAGAACATGGTAAAACATTGTTTAGAACGGACGTGACATTTATATAATACGTTTATTTGATCTTGTCCGCTGGGAGAGAGTATAAAGTACCTACGAAATTAAGTCATAAAAGTTTAAACCTTTCGCGTCACTGTGCCGTGAATATCAACGATTTCGTCGGGCGGGCAGGTAGCAAAAGAATATATTACGGAGAAAAAAAAAAAGATCATTCCCGAATAACATTTATATATATATATATATATATTTACGGCTGCTTTTTAACGAAAATATTATCCTTGGCTCGGCGCTAACCTCATCGCCGTATACAAGAATGTCCTAGTCGAACGGTTTTGTCGTTGTCGTGTTTTCATTTATTTATGCGCGCGCAACACTGTTCGACGATACGAATAGGCGAGCAGCGAATGAATTCGCAAACTCCTTTCGGTCGTGGCGTAAACGAAAGGTCGTATTTTTTTTTTTTCGTTTATTTACGAAAACAAAAAAACGTACACACCAACCAACCAATACTGTATATTGTTGTATAATATACGTGTATACCGCAGAGACATTTTGCTTGTGTGCTAAACAGCGACGTGCGGGGATGTGGGCAATGTCGAAAATTCTATTCCGTGTTATAGGTTATAATAATATAGACATCCGTACCC
Organism: Cinara cedri; assembly: GCA_902439185.1. Taxonomy (NCBI): domain Eukaryota; kingdom Metazoa; phylum Arthropoda; class Insecta; order Hemiptera; family Aphididae; genus Cinara; species Cinara cedri. Next base: position 475,847 of record CABPRJ010000508.1, on the reverse strand, counting down.
GTATACCTGTACACAATTTCCATTGTGCGGCGGCGACGGCGGCGGCGGCGGATATTGCGGTCCGGGAAAACGCGCGAGGAAGTCGTTACATCCGCGGACCGGCATAGCGCAACCGAGGTACGTAAGGTATAATATAATACGGTATACGCGCGGTTCATCTATAAATTGTAATAATAATATTATAATAAATTAATAACGATATGACTATACATATATACGAGTATATGTACAAGTTATAGCGTATACGAGGCCCCGGAACACAACAGCTGCAGCTGCAGGTTTATTACTGTCGACCGCTATAATATTATAATGTACTGTATACAGCGAGTATATAATATAATATAATCGTAGTGGCTGACCGAATTTCCGATGTATAGACTAAGCGTATGTAAATAGACTTCGGGAAATAACCAAAAAAAAAAAAACCAAAATAATATTTTTGTATAAGCGTGTGTGTGTGTGTGTGTGAGTAAAACACACTTGTAGGGGTGTAAGCGCAATAATATCGTAATATGATACATACATTATACACAATGACGCGCGCAGACGTGACGCGAATACGCGTATCACACTGTATATTGTTATCACATGCGTAGTTCAATCGTGTTATATAAACCGCGATACGCGTGTGATATTACAATTTATTTATTAATATCATTATATATATTATTGTGTTTTGTTGTTACCCGGATAAAGAGTAATTTTTCGTTTATTTTTATTTTTTTTAGATTCCCTATGAGGCATAATGCGAAGAGCCCTATTTAATAATAGTTATTTTTTTACTATGACGTGGGTAGTAGTTGTTTATTTTTTCGTTTCTTGCGAGTAAAACTTTTCGGATTTTTCCAAGACGCAGATTTTGCTACGACGGTATTTTGTTTGAGACGTTTTTTCGTTTAGAAAAACAACTTCCAACAAATTACTTCATTATGTTTATTTTCAATCAAAAACACGTTTACGATAAGTGGAATATACCCAAAATATGTTGGTCACGCTCGTGCAGTAACTCAAAAACTCCCTCTCTAGAATTTTTCGGTTAGTAAAAATAATCCAAACCGTTTACATCGTATTTTAAACCGAGTGAATTTTTTTTTTTTTTTACTGCATGGAAGTTTATTTGAACAACAAATCACCAAAAAATTTTTCTAAAAATAAATTTGAATAACTTTTTTGACATCCAATGTCCTCAACCCACATGTATACCATACAAATAGCACGTATTTCGTGCTGATATTCTACGATTGATTTTCTTGTAGTAGTTTTACACTTTCCTTTAAATCCCTAAGATATTTAAAGTGAAATACTCTTTAAAAATATTTTTTGCAATTAAATTTTGGTTTTTTTGCCTACATGATATTATAAGGTATTTATTTTTGTTTTCATTGATGGTTATTACCTTATATCATTAATTTGTCTTTCTATCTTCACTTATTCGTTGAGTTTTTTTCAATATTCGTTATTAGTATTATATTCTACCAAATCTATTTTTTGTCTGCCCGACCAAACTTTCATTTTAACTAATATATTTTTATTTCATTGTAATAATTTTTACTTTTTTTTTTTCTTATTCGTATTACAATAATTAAATTAAAATAATATCCGTCTATTCTTAAAATTATTCTATTCTACCATAACGCTTGAATAACTCAGCTTATTTGTTTGGTTTTAATTTTAGTTTTCGATTAACGAGCTTTTGTCCGTTAAAAGTTTACTTTAACCCGTGAACTTCATGCTATGAACCCGGAAAACACCGGTAAACACCGTTTAATCGTCACATGTTACTATTATAATCATCGTCATATCATCAAATTAAAAACTATAATCTCATTATTTAAGAAATTTTAGTTCGTGAAATATAATAATCGTCCTTATAGGAAATATCTACTGTAAAATCTGGCCGACCAAATTAGGTGTATGTGTATTTCTCATAACATGTACTGAATATTTTAATTTATATACGATACATATTATCTTCACTAAAGAAGCAACACCATACATTTTGTTTTTCTCAACTTTGTAGAGAATCAAAAAAACAAATAGTGACGTTGTTCCAAAATTGTTATGGTCATCGTGTTATGCTTCTTACACTTTTTGAACACAACAAACTAAACAGTTCTAAACTAAACAGTAACACCAACTTTATCCGTTTAAAACATGAGATAGGTGGAATTATTTTTAAAGTAACGATAACAATATATATTGTATTATTTATATAATTGATTATAGACGATGGATGTGCCTAATAAAGTACAGAAACGTGATTTCAACTATACTTATGATGAAAATTTACAAAACAAACGGTCTATTTCTCACTTCCGAGAAAAATAAAATAAATCCTTATTATACGTTTTTAAATCTCAGTTTTTCATAAACTCTCAAAAAAATGTTGTTTTTTTTTACAAACATTTTTAAAATTATTTAAAACTATAGTTATTAGAATAAATATTTTCAATAAGTAAAAAAAAAATGATAATAATGCCGATGGAAGTGTCACAGTTGTAGAAGAAAAAATATAACTAGAGGTACATAGAGTAATGTAGTTTTTATCTTAACGCAACGATAAATCATTCCTACAGGGAAAAACGAAATTGAAAAATGTGTATAATTACTCATATGTTTCCTTTGTTGATAAGGTGACACATAAATCCATAAAGATTGTACATAATATTTTCATTTTTGCTCACATACTTGTATAAAGAAAACTACTGTAAAAATCAAACAATAACTCCCCATCTAGGCAACAACTAGATCAAAAGTACTAAATATACGTAATTTTGATGTGCGTTTAATAAATTCAGTACTTTAAACGAAGGATTGCTGTGTACATCGCATTGACTTAGGCAATTTTGACGACACTACGTTTAGGCACGAGTCAGTTTTAACGTTAAACAAACAAGAATACAAAATGAAAATTCTATATCTAATATCAATATATCAACCATATCAATCTAACGTATTATTATTATCATTATTTGCCATTGAATTATACCTATATATAAATGCATTTACGTAAAGCGAGTCGCACCCACGTTTTTTGACCTTAAGTTTTTATAAATTAAAAATGAAATTCAATAAAATGCCATAAAAGTTCATAAAAAGTCAACCGGGAATAGATCTCATTGTTCGTGGTAGATTTATTCATAAAAAAGATCGAGTGAGTACTTACTTATTCAAATATGTACTAATTCAAATTCAAGTAACTTCACAATCGATGAAGTGCTTTCAGGTACCGCGCACAATTCAAAGTTGTATAAATATTAATTATAATTTATGTTTTTATGAATAGATTTGGGTTCGCGTTAACATTTACTCGCGCCCAAAGTTGGTGGCGTCAGAATTGCATGTGTCAAAATTGACGTTCATGTCCGTTTATTTTACGTCCGTCGAGTTTATCGCGGACGAATTAAAGTTCCTACAAAGCTTTTGAATGGAGCAGAATTTCGAGTAGAAAAGTTGTCTACAAACACAAAAAAAAAAAAAAACATATCATAGTAAAAGACATTTATTGCTTTGTTCAGAAAATGTAGATAAAAATAGATAGTTTTTCATGTATACCTATATTTTGTCAATTATTTGGAAATAAAAACAAATATCTAAAAAAAAAAAAAACAAAAACACCCGTTATTTTCAATTTGTTTACATTTTGTAATATTTATCTTTAGTTAGACTATTATATTTTAGCAATTATCTATGTATTTTGGAATTAATTTTTTTACGACATTGTTTATAAATATATTATATAATAATAATATAAGTAAATTGTGATGTTTTTATTATTATCATACGATTAACTACAACTATTAAAAGCAATTTTTTATTTTGATCTTTTCAGTCATTGTAAAATCGTTTGACGATAGTATTTACAATACTCTCCTCTTATATCGCCGTTATTCTTTAAGTTACAAATACGTACAATATACTTTTGAATTCCAAATATCAAATTTTAGATAATAATTCTTTCTTACTCTTCCCTAATTTTCCATAGCATTTTCCCGTAGCATATCTTATATATTTTTATGTTTTGCATATCATAATTTTCATCAAAATGTTCTCTATTCATGTTCGGTTTGAAAATGGAGGTGGTTGTTTGAAAATCAAGTCAATATGTGTTTATAGTGCTTGCATTGAGCTTAAACTTATTGTGAACATTAATTTTATTCAAAATAATTAAGATTTTGAACTATCTACAAAAAACAATTGCTGGATCAAAAAAATCAACCTATATAATATAGAAATTATGTGTGTAAATATTTATTTATACGTAATTATATTTTTAAGTTTTTTAAGGGTTTATTTATGGAAATAAAGTTTTTTCATTGTCGTTAATTGCGATTCCCTCTAACTTCTCGTATATAATCACGTCGTAATAACTACGACGGCGGCGGCGGCGAAAAAAAGGATTAATTATCTTTTCTGTTTTTTTTCCTTTTTTGTGACGCACTCATTTGAATGCGAATTGCGTTAACGGGAAAATATATAATATATTTTTTTTCGTCAACCCCTGGCGTTTCACCAATATTCTGCTGTCTATCGTTTTAAAATTCAAATGCACGGTAATAATATTATACCTAATCCGTTTGCGCTCAAAACAGTGCATGCACTGTAAAACTATAAAAAATAAAATAAGAATTTACGTGATATCCTAGGAGCAAAATATATTCAAGCCGATTTTTTTTATCATAGACTGTCTATTATCTGCAAAGATCTTGTATAATTTAGATTTTGGTTTTTTTCGGTTATTTTTATAGAACTGTATAATGAGCATAATAGCATATACAATATTTTCAAAATGTATACTTTTTCTTATGCAATATAAACACATATTAGCTTTTAGTTTTCAAATATCGACTAGAATTTTCTATACTTATTCCAAAGGTAATATTTGTTTAATAATGCTAATATACACAATACGTATAGGGTTTACCATTTTTGATTAGTAAGCAATAAACATTTAAAATTTTAATTGGATGAGTAATATAGGGAAGCGTTTAGTGTAATACAATTTATATTTATGTTTAGATGATACACAATAATCTTTCTCCATTTTTCCAGTGAAAACTTTAAATTGTTAAAACTTTAAAAATATTTTAAATACAATAAAAGATTGGTTTTGTGTTTCGAATTTTTTTAAAAATATCCCCATCATTTAATGTGTTTTAAATAAGGGATTTGCTATTTGATAATCGAATGTTGAATTTCGGTAACGGTGTGCCGAATAATAAGTGACATTTTGATAATATTATAATACGTAAAATCATTAAAATATTTATTTAAAGACGACTTAAAATAAAGAACATATTTTTGTTTACCAACTAAATTCGTCTAATGAATTTCACTGGATCACTATATAAGTAAAAATTATCTTTTAAGAAAAATTTCCTTTGAAAGACCAATCTATAGTTATCCGTAGTATGTGTTTGTTTTCTCGTACCTACTGATGGCCGGAGAAAATGATACAACGAAACGACTATGTATAAGGAACACAGTATTGATCATATACCCTCTGCTCGTTCTGCTTGCTATACGGTAAAGGCCGAAAACGTTGCACTGTCGGATGTACATACGGAAATGAAATAAATTATTAGGAAAATTAATGGCCAAGGTACGAGTCCGTAAAGGCAATACACTGGCAAGAATAAATAAGGTGAACCCAAAGATGAGAAAAGGATTCACGTAGTACCTACCTGTATAAATTGATCCAAATATTAATTACGTACATTTTATTTACGAATTCCTAAATATTTTTTGTAACGATACCGTCAAGAGTCAACGCATTAACAATTTAAAGAGTTGAAACTGTAGTTGAATACGTGCGTAGTTTTTTAGATTAGGTATCTCCCTCTTACTTTTTTACATTAACTGCATAAATAGTGAATTAATTATGAATTATATCACATTAAGTTGGATAGTCTTAATTTCTTTTAATTTTTACACATTATTAAATTTACAATTTATCTTCACTTTATTTAAATACTATACTATAAATAATATATTTTTCTTAATTTGTTGTTTGAACAGCTTCACATGCATATACCCTTGGATATAGTTATAGGTACCTACGTATCAAAAATTTTTCATACAATTAAAACTAGTGGAAGGATTTAAATGCATTAAAAAACCTTCAGAATTATTCTGTGCCTAATAAAAAAAACAAAAATAATACTTTAAAATAATATTGTTGAATAATATCAAATATTTTTTGTTATTTAAATTAGAAGAGCACTAAATTATCAATATTTGATTAATATTTTAAAATAATAGAGAATGTCTTTCATTTGCCTTCAGTTTCAAATATTGTGAAAACTTTTTTTCCTTAGTGCTATTTAAAATATCGGAAAATACAAAAATATGCACTAAAAGATTTAGTATTTGATCATAAACGTTGCGAAATGTGTTGTGTATCTACTAAGCACACAATATAGTTACCCAGAAAAAAATATGGAAACACATAAACGTCTTTGCTCTGATTATAACCATAGTACATAGTATAACTGGCGTTGTTTGGTTGGAAGTAATAAACTGGATTACAAATGAAATATTGACATTTAAAGATATTTAACTCAATTAGTTCATATAACGTTCAATGTCTCAATAACATGAGCAAACTTTGAGATGAAATGTTTCGAAAACTTTGGTAACTGAAATTGCAAATATTTCTGTCGGGTAAAAATATATTCAATTTATTGTCATGTAATATAACTTTGTTATTGTAACGAGCGCAACTCGATCGTTTGTATAACTATCATGACTTCACAACCAATCGTTCAACTATCTCTAAACTATAGATTCATCATCAAAGTCTCCCAATTTGGTGTACGTCCTAATGCGTCCAAGTCATTTTTCACTTTGTTCTCCTTCCTTATTCTCTGCCTTCACAAAGGTCTATTCATTATTGAGTTCTCTCCTAGCACTGTTCGAATAATAGTGAGTTAAAGCTTCTTCACACACATCTGTCCTTCACTTGTCCGTTTGCACCATATTTTTTACCCCTTTTTACAAATAATGTACACGTCATCTTGGGATAACAAGAAATATAATTAAATTGTCATTATACTGGACCTGGCTTGTAAGATACGTTTTTTTTTTATCACAACACCGAGATCTAACATATATCAAATGTATGATAAAAATTACATAATCATCATTCTGACGGTTTGATGGATTGAAAAATATATGTGGTATTTATTTAGACGATCCTCGATGTGACGATGTTCTTTGAAAACCGAAGACGATATCAATAGGTTGGGCTTATGTAGAAAATACAAAACTCACTGTTATACGGGTGATGCTGACAGAATTCAAAATGGAAAGGATCTTTGAGAAGACCGGAGATAAGGTGGAGAGATGAGGTGAAAATGATGTGTACTAAATTGGAAGATTTTACAGTCTTCGTTTTTTCACGAACGCCGTCATATCGGTGGTCGTAAAAATAAATACGGTTGATTATATATTTTATACTTCCCTATTTATCGATCTGACACGATGGAGAAAGGGCAATTTTTATCAAAATTATAAGTATGAAACACCATTCACTTGCTCCTCATAAATATTCTGACATTCGAATTATTATTTGTGTTAAAATATTTACAAGTTTACATTTTTGATGAAAAAAGAAAAAGAAAATAAAGACAATTATAGAAACCATCTATGAGCAGTCATATTGAACGAAAACGTTTATAAGTTAAATTCGATTTTGAATAATACATTTATTTTTTTTAACGATAAAACGGAAAGGAATTAAAGACGATCGGGGGATCAAAACCGCCCCGTCCGAGTATTGTGCTGTACGTCACTGTCCGCCAATAAAGTGGAATAAACTTGTTATAATTTTTTCGTATAGGAGGGAAGAGAGGGAACCGCGTATATAAATATATTAATACGCGCGTATAGAGAGACACGCGTTCGAAAAAACACATATCGTTATTATTATACATTTTTTTTTTTTCAACCGCATAAAATATTCATGGAATTAAAACGACAAGGGTCCGGCGCACCCGGTGATGGATGATTTTGCGGCCGTGGATTATATTTTACCGCCGTGCATAATAATAATAATAATAATAATAATAATAGTATATATTCTGCGGGCAATGACGTGTACACGCGTATTAATACGTGTTTATTATTTATATTGGCCGTGTTGTGGTAATAATTAAAATTCGTTTAAACGACAACGGTGCGCCCGGCAATGACTATCGGATAGCGAATCGATTGCGCTACTCTGCTCTTCGAGTATATAGGCAGCGAAATCGAACGACGACAAATTGCGTATAATTCGTAACGGAAATAGTTGTAATTATTAAGAGCCCGTAGAATCGCACAGAACTTCTAAAACAAATACCCCGGAACTGTTTGGTGATTTAAATTACTAATGACGCTTACTACATTACAATGTTATTATAACGCATTGCGATCGCCGCGTTGTGTTTTATCTAAGCGAATGATTTGAAAACATATATTTATATTCTCATGTTTCTTATCTTAAATGAGATAAATCAGATAAATGTAAAATAAGATTTATTAAGAAAACTCCAATAAAATTAAAAAAAAAAAAAAAACCTATTTGAAGCATCAACTATTCGACATTATCTTTTAGAAAAGACGCTGAAGTTAATTATCCGAGCAAAATTTCCGGTAAAAAGGAAGATTACAGTAGCGTACCTAGACTCTTCTTATGGGAAGGAGGGGGCGAAATATATTTTCACCGATTTTAAAATTGAAAAATTTCCTAAAAAAGTAACTTCCCAGCTGCAATAACTGTATTAATATACCCGTGAATGTGGCTATTTTACATTTGTAAAATTTACCGTTTTAATACAAAAACTGAAAATTTTGTATTTAATTAAATATAACATTATAATGCATGTTGTACATTAATAATATAAAGTCTAATCCTTGGTTTTTCGTAGAAAAAAATCTTTCAATGATATCAGACACTGGTATACTTATTTCCCGTTAAATATGCAACATCGCAAGCCCTCATTTATTTTATAACAGGAAATCAATGATAAGAGACAGCGGTCGAACCACAAGAACGAAATGATAACACCAGAACCTAGTTATATCGGTTAGATAGTAAAAATATCTATGAATTTGACCATAATGGTATCGTATTGTTAACTAAGATTGTATGAAAACAATCGCAGTAATTCCAGTCTATTCATAAGATAACAATATTTTATCTTACTTTGAAATATTTTTTTAGAATATCAAAAAATGATAAATGTGAGATTTGATATTACAATACCTAAATAGCGTATTACTTTTATTATCATAATGTTGTAATAATATGAATTCTAACCGTATGTAATAATAACTGCACATCGAAGGCACTGCGGGAAGTTTGTCATAAATTAAGAGATTTATAAAAAGACGAATGTTTCGGTATTTTAGCATTTTGCTTTTTTTTTGGGGGGCGGAGAAAAGATCGCGAGATATATAATGGTTAGTGATTTATCATGTTTTTTTTTTTTGATTTTTTACCATAACAGAATGCGTTTTATTCTCAATTTGAACGTCATTGCGAAAAAAATAAAACGAGGGGAAATATAATCAGGGACCAATAAAAATGACAGGCAATGACTCATGTTCGCTGAAGCGTCGTTTATCTGTTTCACTCAAAAAAATATCATTGAAAAAAAATAAATATATATATTTATAGATAATATATTATAAATACGTTCTACTATAATATATACGGGGTTCGGGATGGATGCGTCGTGCTGCATTCAAAGCTCGTGCGTTTATAATAATTCGATTTTCAAACGTCCGAAAGCCGAAAGTGAACAAAAATAATAAATTGTGCTATTTTTATTTTATTATTTTTATTATTATTATTATTTTTTTTTTTTAAGTGTTATGATCAATATCGGTGAGAACAATAATAGTATAAGAATAAAAATAATATGTTGAGAAGAAAAAGAGTAAAAAAAAAATGTGTATGTGTGTGAGTGTGTGTATTTTTGTATGTTTATGTGATACTGAGTACGTAGTGTAAAAGAGTGTTGGTGTGTTCGATTTTTAAAAAATTAATTAATTAATTTTTTTTTTTTTTATTATTATTCTGTACCGTTTTGATGATTGGAACTGTGTCTGAATTCGCAGCTTCTGTCAACGCACGTCTGAGTCGTGCCCGACGCGCCTGAGTCCCCTGAGCCGCCAACGTCTGAGCTGAGAGCAGGATACCCGCCTGGATCCCATAATAATATATAGATAATAATATTATTTTCGTATATATAATTAACAAAAACTGATCAATAATATTTTCATTTTCATAAAAACAAAAAAAAAAACAAAAAACAACAATAACATTATGGTGTATTATTATTTGGGTACATTTGAACAAAAATGTGTGTGTTTTTTTTTTTTTTTTTCAAACTTAATGATTTCGTAATTCAACGTAACGTTTGTTTTTTCGTACCCATATATATATACACCAATTATACGGTTTTACCCGTACGAGGAATATTAAAATAAATGGGAAACAATTCCGTTGTCTCGTATCGCAGATTACAATAAACGGTTTTACTAGAATATATTATTTTCATGAGAGAAAAAAAAAATAGGCGTTTTTATGTTTAGTCGGTGAAAAATATAAACACATGCATTGTGTCTTTTTAACATGCCATTATAATATGTAGAAAAATAAATAAATAAATAAATAAATAAACAAATAAATAAATAATATAATGTGTACAAATGATTGTATAATATACATAAAAAAAAATATAATAATATAATTATATTATTATATTGTACAAAGTTAGCGCACTATAAATAACTGTACACACAGTAATAAAATGATTGTTAAAACTTTTGAAAGTCGACGATTGCTCGAATACCGAAAATTACGTGTTTTTAGACAATTCCGGTTGAACGTACCGCGCGGTTGTTCGACGGTCTACTATATCCGTCGTGCCGTTTGTATTCATGCGAATAGCGTAAATATAACAATGCTGCGTCATCGCATAAGAATCCCATCGGGGGGGGGGAGGGATTGGGGAGGGTTCACAATGTTTTATTTCGACGAAACATTCTCTGCCGAACTTTTCACAATTAGTACAATAATAAACATTATGTGTGTGTGTGCGGCAAAACGACAGTTCGACATGGTTCAATGGTTCGTCTTTTATTTTTACGGTGATTTTCGTACAATTGTCTGTAAATTCAGTCTCCCCCTTTGAAAACAAACGTTTGAACGCGAAACGAGAATGGAAGTTTTAATAAATCTTTACAATTCATGCACAAATCGCTAACGTATGAACAGTCTTATGTATCGTCCGGTAATTACGGTGAACAATATTATCCACTTATATCAGTGGATTTTTAACATTTGTTATTGCTCAAAACATTCTTATGAGATTACCGACTGTAGGCCGTAGACGCTGACTAAGAATATTACACAAATGTCAATCAAATTTCTTTTAAAGGTTCACAATTAATGGTTATTATAATTTCCCGGGAGACTATTGACATCTCACCGTGATTGCTATACTAATATTAACTTGAGTGAATTTCTTTAACTAAACACAAAGAAAACAAGGAAATAAATATATTTAAATAATATGGTAAATACGACATTTTAAAAACAACAATACCAGTTTATATTAAAAGAAAACACATAAATATAGCAGTTAAAGAACCACCTGCAACCACTGTACAGGTAAAATACCTGATAAGTTACCAGTTATCATGCATAGAAGTTCGCCTTTGGTATCTGCACGGATAAAAACGATTTTAGGAAACTAGAAAAATATGATTAAAAAATTTGACTGGATGTTACCGGTGCAACGTATTTTCAATTGTTCATAATCCTTAGCTTGGATTTTGACAAAAACTTATTTTTTCATTTTCTAAACGTTATACAGTTTTTAAAACGTTTAAGCCAATTTTAATCTATTATTAGACATTTAAATTTCGTGATTGTTTCACGTAATTTTTATTCGGTATATATTCAGCAGATAAAATTGTTCTACAGAAAAAAAATGCTTAGACATTTAGCGGCATTTTTTTTTTTTTTTTGAGACGGGGGCATTAAAATCTTAACGTACGTCTTTTTCAAATTCAACCTCTTCATTTTTTTTCGTCCAAATATTTTCCTAAAAATTTCCCTCTCGAAAACGCTTTATTTTTTCTCGTTCATTTTATGTGGTTGAGTATCAGTAGTGTATTTATAGTGCTATGGGACTAAATAGAACTTCATAAAGTACCAATAGATTTTCGGCCCTCTTGAATATAATTTTGATTTGAACATATTAATAGTTCATTGAATTTGCATCTGTTTGTAATAATCAACATTTTATCTCTTCATGACTAAATGAGTTTTCATTCACTAGCGTATCGATGCTTATTATGGTCCACTCTTTCAAAAGTTTATCTTTCGAAATCTATCATCTATGTTCTGTGCGTTTAATTTACCGATTAATGGCAGTTTTCTTTCGTTATCCTTATCGTTCCATTGAAGATTACTTTAGACTTTTCCTCTTTTTCTTAATTTGTTACAACATTATCAGCATTCACTATAATTATTAGTTGATGGTTATTTTTGATTTTTAATAATTCTCTAGTATTAATGAGTACTTTTTTCACTATTGTTTTTAATGTGATGTTCGAGAATGCCGGTGACGGTGTGTTGGTGTACCCCTTTGTCTGAGACTTGTCAATACTGAGAACTCATCTGAGTAATCACGTCGCCAAAACGTACCTTGAATTTAGAATCTTGTAGGCGCGCTTTGATCATTTCAATAGGATTTCTTAGTACTGCCATCTTAGACGTTACGTTCCTCAGTTTCTCTCTGTCTACAGTGTCATATTTAGCCTTGATATCCATATAGGGCATTTAATTATACCTATTAGTTTGGGAAATATTTCATTAAAATATTTATTTATTTTTATATATTTAGAACTGGTGAATGTATTGTGTTGTTTCCGTTTATTAGAAAAACACTAAATAATGTGTTCGCAAAATTTCAAATCGTTAGTCGAATTGATTACAACGGCGTTTCGAAAATATGCTAAACGGTCAAAGTAGTACCAAAAAACCTATGTAATAAAATATCACGAGGAAAAAAATGATTTCGTATTTCACGTTTGATTTTCTGCATTTCACATAGGCAAATTAAATGTACAAATATTTTTTAATAGCAAAATGCACGAAATTTTAGCATGACCAATTATATTATGATATACGATCGAACTAACGGTGATGGTAATTACGAAAATATTTTGAATACGAGTTCAATGCACTCGGACGGAGGTTTATGATTTTTAACCGGTACTTAGCAAACGTCTGCAGGTCACATAAATTATACTGGGTAGGTATGTACGCGTTTAATCCCATTTAAAGTAGTCAGCGCTTCATTAATTTTACGTTCGAATAATTTAATTTATACATGACCCAATGTCTACGTGTCTCCGCGCGTACTGTGTAGATACTATTATGTTTAGTTTTAGTTGTATTTTTTTCTTTTTTTAAAGTCACGATTACACCTAATATGAATTTTTTCTGAATAATAATAATTGTGGCAAATATTTATAAGCATTTGCATTATATTTATTAGTGGATAAAAAAATAACAGCTTGTTTTTACCGAAATGCGATTCAAAAATAACAACCAAACAGTTTTATGTGCCGATTTTTTTTTGTATATTATAAGTATTTCTTTAATTTTTAGGTAATATTTTAGAATTTTGAACATTTTTAAAGCAAGGTTCACGAATATTTTAAGAATTTTAGTAATCAAGATTTAATTATAACCGATTTTTTTTCTGATTCATTTTTTAGGGACATGTTATGTGATTTGTAGAATATGACAGCATTTTCGGACTTGAAATTCTCCACCTTTATTTTTCCGACTTATAACTTAACACTATGTACTTTCTATACGTAGTAAAATTTTCAAAACAATTTAGTTATTTTTAGGTTATTTAAAATCATTAATAATGTTCGAGTTTTTAGTTTTTATTTGGTTTAATATGAATAACAATGTTTGGGCACCCCCCAAAAAAAGGAATTGAAATTCTACACGAGATTAATAATAAATTTAGAATAGTAGTTATACATTTTTTTTATATATAATCATTTAAATTTTAATCGTTTATGACAAACGTAAAAATCGCGGTATTTCAAAATATGTTTTACTAAAATTGAGCTCAGTTTCGTTTTTCGTTAGCTACGATATTCTATCGACATTTAGAAATATAACAATTAAATAATAATTATTCTCTATGGTTTGCCTTTTCAATTCTTTGCTTGCAATGGTGGTATATCAGTCAACAGTATCAGATTTTCTTTTCAATCTTTTTATATTTTCAAAATAAAACATTCACTAAGATATTTTCAGTATTATTCGACATAAGTTTATTGAAGAGCGTCAAATTTCAGTAAAAATTTTGGTATTTTGTACCTGCTCTTATTTTTGTTTTAACCTATATATATATATATGAAAAAAAAGCACGTGGCAACGAAGTGTTACGGTGACCCACAAATAGAATCCCATTAGGCCATTACAAGGCATCTGTTACCACAGACGGCATTTATACAAGTGTACAACTTTACTATAGTACCAAATCGCGGCGGTTTAAAGTTTAAATGTTTGATTCAAATCGGTACGCAGATGTTTTGATGGACACATTATGGAGCCACTGGTATATTTGCGGTATGAGTTAAATATTTTTTAATCCATCGTCGTCTGAATCTCTGCATATATCATCGCTTATACACTTGTTTAGATTAGATTTCGGTCTGATAATGGTCGACTAACCAATACATTATACGACGCTCGAGATAGTATTCTCGACTGCCTGAAACGCTGTCCAATCGTAAAATCTCCTACGATTTTCCGTCTTTTACAGTTTTTGTTTTCTTTTTAAACCCATGCGTAGAAAGAGAGCTATTGGTTTAACTAAAATGTTTATTTCTTTTCTTTTTTTTTTTCTAATCCGTTGACACGTTATTTCGTAGTAAACTCGTTCCGAATTTTACATGTCGCAACTTTTCCGAAAGCTCAAGTTGTTTGATTTTTGACGTCATTTTTTTAAATAGCAACACTTGAGTGTAAAAAATTGTAGGAAAACGTACAAATTCACGATTTAATTATTTTATAAAAACACGGAAGATGTCTTCTATCACAAAAAATGATTTAATCGAAAATTCACAAGACACACTTTTATTGCCTTTTTGATTTACTTTCTTACTGTATCATTGCTAAAACTTTTGAGCCATTTTTGAGCTTTTAAGGAATTTTAATTTTTAGGAGTTTTTTATTGCTGTAATTTGGTTATAAATACAAGCAGAGACTTGAAACTTGTTAATATCATACATCAGACACACAGTGGTCCACCTTACAATTTAAGCGCCTCAAAATTAAAATTAAAAACAATATATACATGTACTTAAGGATGATCTCATACACACATACACACACTTGTATAGTACAATCGTACTACACATAGATACAAACGGTTTTTTTTTTTAATATAAAAATATGGAATACAATAATATTTCAATAGAATAGTACAATAGTATTTTCTATGGAAATGAAATGACCATCAACACAATGCCACATCGAGCCTGACGAATTATATGCTTTATAAAAAAAGCTTTAGCGCTTGTAAACTATGTAATGTAATAGTTGATCAAAGTACCTAATCGATCTAAATTGATCCGTACCATTTTAAAGTAGAGAGGTCGCCAATTATTAAATAATCATCGGGTACTTTTCCGTGCTAAAAATATAGAATAATAAAAACAATTCGTGTATTATTTTTGAAATTTAAAAAAAATTTAAATACATTTTCTCAATGTATTTTTTATCAGGGCTTGCCAAACCGAAAGAATATATGTGGGGTATTGCTTTTGATATTATTTACATTTTCTTTGTTTTATTGGTTCCGGTTTTTGATTACTAATACCGGGATAAGGTTTTTCACTTTAGATTTAGATTTCGGTTTCTAGCAGTATTCATATATCTGCACTGATTCTCATATTTGTATTTTTTTAAAATAAACTTGGTTAATAGGTAGGTACACAATAAAACGTATGCATACGTAAACATACGTATGCATCTAAATGGAGCATTTAGTATACCTCGTAGTAAAAATAGAGTTCTTCACAAAGATCAAATGACATTAATACAAAGTATTTTGTATGACTGTCCTCGGGACTAGAGTTATTTTCCCTCACACCCCAATCTCTTATCAATATATTTCATTCAGTGCATTTAACATAAACACACCCTAGATTCTCTAGAACATTTGCTCTGTCTAGATGCATGTTGATAAATTATTTATTTCGTTGATAACCCTGTTATAGTAATTTTATTTTGAACTTTTACTTATAACTCTTAACTTTTTTAACTGTTCATTTTGAATCGCTCAACGACGATGCTACGGTCTTCCAAACAAATGTATTGAAATTGTATTTATTTATTTAGTCATTGCTTCTATGAGTTGAAGCCATTATTATTAATATTGATACAACAGTTAAATGCAACAGCTGCTGTTATAAACTGCAGTTGATATTCATATTCTAGAAATAAAGAGAGGAAAAAAATACAAAGCGTTCGTATATAATACTTTGAGTTAGTTCTGGTTTTAGATTTCGAGCGATGCCAGGCAACTATTAGTTTAACAATAACGCATTTTTTTTTTTTTTTTTTTTTTTTTTTGCTTTTATCTCGGAAATTTTTTTTCTGGGCTGTAAAAGTTTTCAAAAAGTTTTTTTCGTGGCGATGACTTTTTACGGATGGTAATTGAAAACAGATGGTGTTTAAGGAGATCTTTATTTTTTTGTTTTTTTTTTTTAATTTCTCGGTTTCCGCAATGATTTATCATTGTTTTAAAATAATTATTATAATATACCTACTCGCGGTTGTGTAACTAATCAAAAATCGAAATGTTCTGTAAATGTCGCCAACTGGTCGTGAACATGAACCATCCGCCGGACACCGGATTGCATTCATTACACCGAACCATCCTTGGTGTCTGTCCGATTCATTGGATTTTCAAGACATTCAGTGTGAAAACGATAAAATCAATGTAAGCACTATGTCATGTAAATCGTCGGTCTTGATCACATTCGGAGCCGGAAAATTTCTTTCAAAAACGCGATCTATTTTACAGCGTCCAAGAAAATTAATATCTACGATGCAACAATAACAACAACAACAATCGTAATAAATTCCCAATCTTAATTATGGCGATAGTGGTATTTTACGACCAATTAGTATACTAAATAACCGCCGTATTCGGTATCCCGGTGCATCCGATATCCGGGGGACCGATAATAACGTTAACTCTCCGGGTCGTTATTGTTAGACACTGCGGATATGCGTCCGCGTTGATTTACAAGCGAACCCGCGGCGGCGGTACTTGGGTCCACGAGTATCGCGTAGTTAAGTTTTGTGAATTAATTTCTACTGCCGCCCAGTTCATAGCGATGTGACATAAATCCAGATAACCGGAAAAATCGGAATTTACACTCTGATACACGAAAATTTCAAGAAATGTTGAGTTTCAAAATTTATTAGAATAAGTTTTTAAGAAATTAGTTTTTGTTTTACGTGAAAAATGACTAAAAGGATAAATTTTCGAATTTCGGATTTCGATTATCGGACTCCTTCAAATCCGGAGCTTTTCCACCATTACTGCATAACGGGCTTCGATAAAATCAAAATCAGGCAAAAATAGCACCTATCAAATTAAACTTTCTTATCGTATAATTTAAATATGCAATATTTGAAATAATAACAGAACCGCCATTAAGTAAATTTTTCCGTTTTCCTCCAGTTTGTAAGAAAACTGCAAGGAAAATACGAAAAATGACCTTCTTTATATATAACTAGTAATTAGATACAATTTTCCACCGTAAATCTTTTCTGAAGTTGATGGTTCCCGATTGAAAATTTATTGACAGATAGAAAAACTAATAATAACGATACAAAAGACCTGACAGTTTTGATATAGTATGAGTCGCACACATGACAGTGACTGTTATAGGAGAAAGGTGTTTATAAATTAATTTTAAGACCTAAAGGTGGACGAGAATATTATGTCAGTTCACAATATTAATAATAAATTCCTGGTGGATTATACGTTTTTGTTGATCGGAAAAGATCAACATGCACAAATAAAATTGGTGTACTTCAACGATAGTACCAACCAATGTCATTTTGGCGGTGAAAAAAGTTTAAAACGATATTTAATCTAGAAAGACACGCGTGTATAATGAAAAACACCACAAAAATATACCCGCGTAAAATATCGAACTTTATTTTACGAACGGTGTTTTTTTTAATCTAACAATAAATTTTTCGAATTGTGTACATAAATATTGCGGTTGTTTGACAGCCGAAACCAATCACATGATCATATTGTGGACTATTAAACGATTCAAACATGTTTCGCTATATTTGTAGATATTATTAGAACGCTGCCGACTGAAACGGTGTGGGCTGGATGAGAAAAGGCGATTGCATTGAATGAGAACCGTGGTGAAGGTGGAAATCGGAAAAGAGTAGAAAAGATAATATGTGTATACCTCTATAGATCAAAGAAAAAGTGCAGGTCCGGGATTATTAAATGGGAAAGTGTGTATAAAATTACGATAAGGCATGTGAAATAGACGCGAAGAAACGACGATGGATATTCGAAAGATGTGGGAAATATAATAGCCGCCCCTTTTAATCTCGTGTCTGTGATATAAATAGGCAAACCATGAAAGAAAATAAAATGAAGAATCGTATATAGTTTTAGTTATGTACGTGGCTCTTCTTTGTGTGCGGCACAGTTTGAAAAATCGTTTCAAAACTGTTGTTTTTTTGGACGACACGTCGTTGAAATTCTCTCCGTCACTTCTCCTATTCCCTTGTCCGCCATAGCCAGTGCTCTTCTGTATCGTATCGTAAAACACTCGGGTTAAGGTTTTAATTAAAACCCGCCGCCGCCACGGAGTTACTTCGCCAACGTGACCGGCGGGACGTATAATTATTTTTAAAGCCCTCGGGATCGTAGTCGTAGTCGTTCGACGTCATTCCGCAGCAGTCTCGAGCGCTTATCCCTGTCGACCGCATTTACCACGGGCACGCGGAATATTTTCACGACGTGTATATTAACAAAAATAATAATGATAGTGATTTAATATTGGGCCGCCGTTCCGTAGTAAATATATTATAGTGTATGGAAAAAAAATAATTTCGAACCTTTGTTTGGAATCCGGATCTTGGATTTTGATACTTTGATTACGGATTGTTTTGGTAATTTTTTTATAACGTTAATTATTTCTTTATTTTAGGACTATTATTATTTTTATACGAAATAATAACAAACATAATATACCTATATTTCATGCAAGTTAGTATTTTATAAATATTTAATTTTTTTTTTCTAATATACACTCTTAAACCCAGAAAATACCATCACATATAAAAAATGTAAAAAGATCAAAACTCGAATTTTGACATCTTAAATTGAAAATTTTGATCCGGATTTATGACACTAGTAAAATACAGTGATTACTGACATACACCATAATGTCTAATACGGTTTCCGGAGAGGAGTCTGCTACGACAGATATGGATCAAGCATTTATACACTGGTTTGTGATGTCTAGCACATGTTAAGAACCCCACAAAATATTATGTATGAAAGATAATATATGTATATTTAGTCTTTGGACTATTAACATATATTTCAATATATGTTGAATATTTCAAGGGTTTATAATAATTTTTCCAATTTCAAATATTATTGTATAATTTTCCCTGTTAATAGAGACAATTGCATTGTGTTGTTCCTGCTGTGTATAATATACATATATTTATATTTTCATCATTACATATAATTCTGGTGGAATTTGTTTTACAGTTTTTTAAAATTTCAATAATGAGCCTGTTTTTCTACACATACAAGTTGTATTCAATACATTTTACTGATTCGTCAAAACAACGTTATTGACCATATGGCGACGTGTATAGGTTTGCTTTTTTTTTTTTTTGTTAACGATTTCTGTCGATATCAAATATCCCCTTCATTGTACGATTATTATGTTTACAATCGTCTTAAAAACAACGGTTTACCGTTACATTGGGAATTATTATTTTTTCTTTCGCAATTTTTTTAACGACGTCTATCGATATCATTCTTACAGGTCTAAACGATGAGTTATTGTAAATATTAAGACTTAGGCACCTATTAGAAAATTACATCACTGACAATAAATGGGCGTGTGCGTTTCGTTTTTTTAATGACATATTATGACGTAGCCTGCATAATATTTTGATTACCCAACGATGTTTTTAATTTTGTTACGATCGGGTTTAAATTTATGACGGGTTTAATTTTGACGCGACCCTGCAGACGAATAATATAATACTTGAGTTCGTTACAATATTTTAACCGCCGCCGTCGCTGTTTGTTTAACAACTTTTATCACGTGCCGTAGTAATTTATAAGTGTAACGAAAGGCAAACACAACGTACCTACCATATTGTTTTTGAGGAATATAAAACGACTGATCCGAGTAGTAATTTAGAGTTCCTTAATGTGTTAATTTTAGATAGAAACTTTATCCGAAGTTAACAATAACTATTTAATGAACTTTCGTAAAGTGACGTCAATAACAATTTTCGTAATAATAATATTCTCGTTATACAAGAGAAATACGAAAAATTTTCGAGTTTTAATTATGTATACGTTTTAATCAACGTTTCGGTTCGTAAAAAGCATAAATACCTACTGCAATAAAGTACCTGTACTACAGGTTGGTTTTGTGTAATACAAATATGTTTAAAGTCTATAAAAGTACTTGTTTTTCAATATATAATGTACGTGCGAGTGTATATCATTAAATCAGGGCACGGAAAATATAATAATTTACTATTACTAAACTTCCATAGTATATGACTTTTTAGATTTTGAAAAAAGTTAGGAATGCATAATATGCATTGCATATAGATTTTAATACGTCGTTTTTTTTTCATATTTTTTTAAAGTTTAAACAATTTTTCTACCAGAAATCTTGATCCAATCAAAATATGTCTTTCCTTTTTTTTTTTGTAGCATTTCAGGTGTAGTTTGTGTGTTTGTAATAGTCTTTTTAATTTTCAATAAACTACTTAGAAATAAATGGGAAAAATCGTTTTTCAGAACATTTTCACAACAATTTCAGAACATATGTTCAGCCGTATTTCACTCAAAATTATAATCTATTAACAATGATATAATTGTTCATAATACATACCAATATAAATTAAAAAACATAAATGTATAAATATCCGATCGTTCTTATTTTTCATCTAAAAAAATGTTACATTATCAGGAACATCAGCAGCATCCGTTTTTTTTTCTTAATTATATCCGTTTCATTAAGGTAAATTAAAAATCAATCAAACAAATTCATTTTTTTTTTTTATTAAAATATCATATGTAAGTCGCCCGTACATAACGGAGTTATAGGTAATTCTAAACTTATGTTTTTACATTCAAAATCTAACTACTTAAAATATCTTTGAAGAAAGATATTAAAGATTCTATATTGATTTTATTTAAAACACACAGTTTAAAAACGTAAGAAATCAAAAGAGAGACTACACAAAGTAATAGCAAGATGTATCATAAAGTTTACATGTAATACATGGCCAACAATTGAAGATGATCATAGAAAATTGATAATAATAGAAATAAAAATTTGAAAGATTATAATATGCGGACTGAAAATGAACAATTGAACTCAAAGATATAAGATAACGTCACAAGAATAAATATGTGACGCCTTTGGAGTACTAAACAAAACCGGGGAATTCGAACCAAAATGCTAAGTTAGATCATATATCGGTGTACAATACGATCACAAAAGTAGATCTGAATAAGAAACCATCAAAAGGAAATAGGCTCATTGGGAGAATTAAACAATGATTGTCCGATTAATTCCTAAAGAACTTAACAATACTACGAGTGATACAATACGAGGAGATAAACATTAGATAAAGACAGATAGTAATAGGAATGGTGTGATGCACAATTTGCATGAACAGCGTCTGAAGCTGTAAAAAAAAAACCACGCATTTTGGATAAAATAAAATAAAAATGGTATCGTAATAAACAAATAATAGACAAAAATTAAAAACTAATACCGTTATGTTAAATTTAACGTCGAATCGGCAGGACGGAAATGTAGCCTAAAACTACAGGCCCAAATAAAAATAATATTTGTTTCATAATTTTTACTTTGAGGCATTAATTATGATTGTTCACATGCTGTCCGTAACATCGGTTTTTTACAACTTCGGGACTTGTTCAAAATATTTAAAGTTAATTTTGCATAAAAAAAAATACTACCACGTTGTTCAAAACTAAAAAAAAAAATTATTTTCGATTCAGAAGGGTAATATTTTAGAATTTTGTTTTGATTCGGTCAATCAAAAGTTAACTTTAGGATTTTAAAAAAATCGATAATTCGACATTATGAAACTTTAAGGGTTAAACATATTATATTATTTTCTTTTCCCACATACACATCAATCATATTTTCATTGAAATTTATACTGAAATCGTCCGGTATAATACGTTTGGCACTGAAACGGAGAATAAGTGTTATAATTTTTATCAGTGCAGTATTTGTATTATAGACGGGTCAAAATATCATAATATGAAGCTCAATAAATGAAAAAAAAAAAATATATTATGGTTTTGAATTTGTCAACCATACTAGCTGGTGTTACCCAGATTCGCCCGTCTATTGGACCATTATTTTTCCATAATTATGACAACTATTATTAGCTGCCCCGTTGGCCTCCGTCAATGTAATTCTTCGTTTGTTTAACAACTTGAAAATTAATTTCAATAACCGAAATTAATTCAATTTGACGTATTTTTCCGGTTTCGTCCTCGGCCATAATATAATAGTTGTTCGTATCGTAATACCGAAAATTTTGCGTACACCACCATTTAAAATTTTTTTTTTTTAATTCGCTTGTTCATTCATCCGCTTTCATACAAACATTTTCATATCCTTGCTTACGATAAACGTTAAAGCCCCACCACTTGCAATTGATTTTTTATTAACTTACAATACACATAACAACTATAACCTGACACGCCTTAACACATCATGTTCCCTACACGAAAGAAGATCAAACCATACTAAACACAATATGAACGGTATATTTACAATTGAAAAAAATTAGGACACTGTTGTGTAACTTTTTTTTGATTAAAATCTATGTATAATGATACAATTAGATCCACTGGGTGTGCTGAAAAAATTGGTTCTGAAGTCAAGAAGTTTAGGTCTGTTATCATAATTTGTTTGCAATTATATTATGTATAATACAGTGTTTACCGATTATAAAATGTTATATTATATAATATCTCGTTTGAATGTATGACGATATTATAATTTATATGAACTTTCGTTGTCTTAACACTACCCCTCTCTCCTGAAAAAGAGTCTTAGCCCATAAGACCATAGCTTTCATTTTAAACGATTTCTACCGGCCCCAAGACCTATCCCAAATTAAGCTACTGCAGTGTGCGAAAAATTTAGCTGAAAAATGTACACATCGGGCATGAAAATAAGTTATTTTATAATTATATAATACGTCTAGGTACTTATATTTTATTTTAAATGAACGTAAGTTTTGTGTAGCCTTTTTTTTTTCTTTTTCAGAATTTGGTTTAAAATGATAATTTCGATTGTTATTTTCTGTCGTTTCAGAACTTGACGACATATTTTATCAGTCGTTTCAACCGATAATTTTAATAAACACCATACTATAAGGTTATTAAATATTTTCGAATAAGTGTGTATGCGATGATCAAAACAACCAACCACTGCTGTCTTCGGATTAATGTAAGTGCATGGGAAATAACTCGACTCACGTCAAAATTTTGACAAATAAATATACGAAAGGAACGCATGTAATAAACAACGCGAAAGTGTACTGAAATTATGTTTAGGTAGGCGTAGAATTCGATTACCGGTTCCCAAGGGAAATCGCACGTGTACCCATACTAAATTTAATAATATGATAGTTGTAGTCCTACAGAGTTGTTTAAGAATACTTTTATTGTCGGGCTAAACAACATTCATATGTACGGTATACTTAATTATTTAAAGGAAAATTACAAATATTCCATATTATTTGAATATTATTACCAAAATAATACGATAAAATAATTTTTTCTTCAAACAAATTTTCCACTATAAATCTCGCACCAGTTAAATACATTAAATAATTAATTTTTGATTTTCTATATAGTTTTTTTAATAATTAGAAAAACATGGTAAGAAACGTGTGAATAACGCAAGTTTCAATAGTTTAAGTAGTAATCAAGTTAAATTTAAATACTTCCTATTGTCTAAAAATGAAAAGGTTAAAACAATGACTCTAAATTTTTAGTCTAGGCGTAAAATCAATTTAAACTTTTATAACTTAACAAGTTAGTAAAATTAATAGAAACAAATTAAACTAACTCTTTATTATTCATTTTTCACTTTGAGTTTATTTGTCTTAACTAACATCCATTAATTTTTACAGTCAGCCTAAAATCTGTATTGTAACATAAAAACAAATCTTTTTATTCTTTATCTAAATAGACATATATTTACTTTTTATCGTATCTAAATCATTTTTTATTTCTTTAATCTAATAACCTCTAAAAAAAACTTAGTCGGCTCATTTAACGAAAGTAGCAATTTCAGTGGTTTTTTTGTACATTTAAATATTATCATTTTTTTTTTTTTTTTTTTTTGTACATAATATCGTTATTATTATTTTTTGATAACCCGCCAATAATGTCTGTTTCGTCGGAAGAATTGGACGCGCGCAACCAGATCTGCATTACGCATCCGACGGTTTGATAAATGAAACGGTCAAAACCTGTGACGGACCACCTCAGAAAACCGGGTCGTCAATCACGGGGCCCATTGTGGGGGCTTTTGTGCATTGGCCATAGAAACAGCCCGGGCAAAGTTTCCAAACAAATGATTATTTTTTTTTTCCCCCATTTCACTCCGTCTGTCCGTCTCTGTGTGTGTGTGTGTGTGTGTGTGTATATATATTTCAGTGAAAGATGTATACATATATATATATATATATGTATACAAATGTGTGGTATATTTTGCTCAAAGAGAGAATCCAACAACTCTCGGGGGTTTCGTCATCAATAAACAAACGTTTTGTCCGAGTTCGATTAATCAACCGCGCTGACATGAATAGTTAACCACTATAATTCTGCAGTGATGAACAAGTAATCGGGTCAAAGAGCGAAGGAGCAGCGGCGACGGCGGCGGTGGCGGTGGTGGCGGCGTCGGTGGCGGCAACGGCGGCGGCGTCGGCCGGTTATATAGGACCGCCGAAAGAGACGAGAGAAAAGGGATTCGTCGTGATATTATGAAAGAAAAAATATATACAACACGACATTGACTCATCTGTTTTGCGCGGATTCGTGACACAGAAACCGATTTCTACCATCATCATAATAATTTTTATATATTTATACGAGTATATATTATATTGACGAACGGATATATAACAATAACAGTATAGCAACGCGGAGAAATAATATTGTTTGTGGGGACGAAAAGTGGGTGGACTTCTAAAGTATTCGAGTGAAAGTATTCATTTGACTACCGAAAAAGTATTCGAGTATATTATTTATTCGGGGCTCGAGACTTAACGCGTTGGAAAAGACCTTAAAAACATTAAAAAAAACCCTGGAAAAAAACGATGTGAAAATCAAAAATTATAGAGGACTTAAAGGGGTTTCAAATTTCTATTTCCATCCGCTATAATGGATCTAATAATAAAATGCAATTTTATAATGCTACAAAAACGATAAACACGAATTTTTTTTGTTTTTTTTTTGTTTTTATAGTACTCACAGTTTGTTTTTTTAAAACTTGTGCTAATCATTTATTTTATAAGTTAAATTCGTTAGTGGGAGGAACTTTTATAGCCATGCTACAATTTTCCGTATTTTAAGTCCGTTTTCAATGCTTTTCCGACGTTTTTGATCTTTTTTTTTTTGGATTTGAAGTGCATCCTAAATACAAATAATTTCATGGAAATCACTGGGTATCGTATTCGTTATTAAATATTCGTGAAAAGGTAATATCTGAAATTGAATACTTATTTATTTTAAATATTTTTATATCGTTTTAAAATTTAAACGCATTACGCACCAGTACGTTGTCCGTTAGGTGGATTCAAAATTGTAACTCGTGTTGATGATATTACACCAGTATCGATTATTAACGATTGTGCCTATGGAACAATAACATTATGTAAAACAAAACCAAAAAACGTATTTGTTGATAATTAGTAGTATTCGTACTCAAAAAAATATTATAAATAATATCTGTATTTGTACTCGAAAAACGTCTAAAAAGTATCTTTTACAGGAATGTAGGGAACAGAGATTTGCCACTAGACTTATTATCAAGTTGGACGGCGCTACATTGTGCTATTTTTCGTCCAAGTATAGTTATCGGCATGAACTAAACTCTAGTCCACAGTCATCAAAAATAATTAAATTGCACAGGATATTTACAGACGAACCTAAACATCGTATATTATCATTTTGCAAAAATATTTAATTCCTACCTGGTGTTTTTGTAAACGTTTTTCAACGATAGAACGCCGAGTAGGTAAGTCTCAAAACACAACTTAATCGACGAAATAAAGTAATTTAGTAGTGATTACTTCAAATATTACCTATGTAATATTCGGTTATACTCTAACCGTTATTAAAAATATACTGCATTTCGTTTCCATTATAGGTTCTTAAAACCCACGACTGCAGTATAATTTCCCATTAAAATAAACATGGGCGTAAATCTAATAATTTATTTTTCGGGCTCTTCGCCGTTCGTATTATTAAATATTGAATCAACTAAGTGATGAATGCATACATAATAAATTATTTACCTCGTACACAAATCCTGTAAAACGCATTTAAATTCTTAGGACGTAGTACAGTTCGGGGCTCGTGATAATTTTGAAAAAAACGAACATAATTATTACTCTGCAAATACTATGGGTAACGTATTTAGTATTTGAAATGTGTTTTGGAAGTTTCACATGATATTAAAATAATAATTTATAATATTATTTGGACGACATTTTATCATTGATAACGGGAATTAATCGGAAAGGACTACGAAACAGGCGGCCACACTCTGATATGATACCTAAATCTGTATTTATGGTATTTCGCCAAAATATGAATTAATAATAAAAACGGTATCGCCACGCCGAGAGTTTAGAAATTACCAACATTTTAATTGGAGTACAAAATATATAAGTATAGGTACTTACACGCGTGGTTCGTTTTAGCAGGTCAGATAATGAAAAACGAAATAATATCTTATAAGTATGCGCAGGCGGTATTAAAAGATAATTATTAATTTAGGGCCCGGAAGTTTGTGTATTTGCATGTTCTTATACCGAGTATGATATTATGCTGGGCTACAAAATTTTAATCACGCAGCCGTTTTAATGAATTCAAAAATACAATTTTATTCCGCATGATATTATTCTTTTCAAGATTTTTACATAAATTTACTATGCGTATAATAAAATTGGAGTTTACAGCGTAGTCACGAGTTTGTTCGTTTCAATTGTACGCCAATAAATAATATTCAAAAATAAATTTGAAGAAATTCGTATTTCAAAAAGCGTTGTGATTGACAATGTATATAAACGGAAAATAACGGTCGTTTATTTTTATTTCAAAATCCGTATTGTTATAATCTTTAGGTTATTATTACTAAATTATTTCACATTTTGTATTAATTTTGTTTATAATATAACATTTGGCATGTTTTTTCGTTAGATGAAATAAATATAGTTGACACCAAAAACGTATTTCGTCACTCACCAGGTCTAATACACGAGATTTTGTTTTGCATAATTCGGCAATTTCGGATTTTTAGTACATATTTTAAGGGTTTTGTTAATTTTTAACTCTATAAATAGAGAATCACAAAATAATTGAATAAATTATATTTTAAAAAATAGATATTGAAATTCAACGTGTTTTAATTTATTTTTTTGTAGAATTTAATCCATGGTTTGGTAGGTAAACGCAATGACAAACGATAATGAACTACAATATTTTTCGTAAAGCATGCTATTTTGGCGTTTTAAGTGGATATTTGCGTACACATTCAATGTCTTTTAGGCCGTATAAACATCTGCCTGTTACAAACTAAATAGGTATATTGTTCCGAATCACTAATCTATTCATACAGATAAATCGACGTATTTTTTGTCGACGAAAAAAAATAAAATAGCGCATATTTCGATAGATTATTTTAGACCCGTGAACTCTGGCACCATATAATATTCCGTTGTGTTCGCGAGTACGTCACTCTGGTCCTATTCGACTCCTCTGGGTCACACAATCGTCGCACCGCCGCGTGAAATCAATTGTTTATTTAACAAAACGGTGGTCGATTGAAATTGTATGTTAGTCTAATAATAATAAATATGTTGATAACGACTGGGTCGCGGAACATTAGGCACTATTGATATTTCATTGCCGCAGTGCCGCTCGACGACGGAATACGTATAACACGTATGCTCGACAACATGTGTTATAATTATTCGTACGGTAATTACCAGCCCAGTATTGGAATTACATACCCGTGTAGTTGAAATCACCGAAAAGACTATTTTTTTTTTATGATTTATTTCTATATAAAATCAAAATTACATTATCTTATTCATTTTTTTTTTTTTTGGCGAAGTAGACCCGTAGACTATAGATAAGCGCTTTTTCGCTAATTGATAAGACGAGAAACGATTAATGGACTAAAAACATTGGGATATGTGATGCTCAAATGGGTCAAAGACTGTAGTTTTACCAACGAATATGACTGAGAGGAAAGTAAGAGGAAGACACTAAAAGGAAACCGAGCCAATAGGCGGAAGTGGCTAATTAACGAGCGGAGAGAGGCACGAGAGAATAATAAGAACAACAACAAAATAATAATACAGTCCTCTCGCCAAGTAAGATTTAAGAAAAAAAAAAAACGTAGAAACTTAAAATTGGTGTTATTCGCAAACGAACTGGCCGAACTTCTTGATCTGGATATGTGTCGGACAAAAAAAAACTCATACTATGTTCGAACGAACCGCCAAAGTTAAACAGAGCGAACGGAGGCATTCACACGCGAAGACAACAGCTACATGTATAGGAATACATTTTCGGTCGACAGACCCGAACATCCCGAGGGCCGCCGCCGTTTCACAAATTCGCAGGGGAAATAAAAAAAAAAAAAAATAAAAAAAAAAAAAAATAAAAATATTGTAGAAATACTGATTGTCGAGAAACGCGTCGGTATTATTACATCGAAGTTGGTCCTCTCTACCTTGTCGAAAATCGATGAAATGTTCGTTGATTAAGATTCAGTAGTTCAGAGATCAGAGATGCCCTTAGTTTTGTGTATTGTATTATTTATATACCCACACACGGATAGTTTTGCCTATATTATGTAGTCGATTTTGTTAAATAAAGTTTTCGTTGTAAATCAAATTATTCATACGACATATACACGAATCCACGTTTAGTGTGGGTGGGTTCTAATTATTTCGTTTCGCCTCGAGCGTAAAAATGTTCGGCACGCCACTGGTCCTGGGGTCCCGGGTACTCAGGTACGTACGAGTCGATAATTAAATCGTATAAAACGTCGTTGATGACGGCGATGATTGAATAATGGCCGGAGAAACGCGTATGTTACGGTGAATGTTGTAAAATCGGTTAATGTCGTTACAATTACACTTTAACGTGGTTTGTGCTGTACTTTTCAATATTGTAGGATATTGGCAAATAACGAACTCGAAGGTGAGCGTGTTGTTTATGTTTGTACGTACGTTTTTTGTCGACATTTTAATCTTAAACCCGGATACGACGATTTTTAAAATTTAATATTTCACATGTTTGTAACTCACTCGAAAACTAAAACACCGTGAAAAAACCGACGTACAAAAACAGACAATGTTCTCACCTTTAAGTCTGATAGTACGCTCATACACGCTTGTATTAAAAGTAACAGCACAAAGTCGGTTTTCATATTAAAAAAAATATAAATATAACTACGTTAACCGATTTTAAAACATTAACCGTAACATATATAATTAAACTAATGATATTAGCCGATTTGTAAAAACTCGGGCCCGCAAATTAAGCGTTTTTAACGAAACCCCTTCTGTGTTTATTCAAGCTTGTGTCAAGCGTTATTCTAACGACCCATTAATTGTTTCTTGTACATAGTAATTTTTAGCGTTAAAAAAAAAAACAACGAAAAAAAATTTGGACGAAAAACAAA
Source organism: Cinara cedri (assembly GCA_902439185.1). Lineage (NCBI taxonomy): Eukaryota > Metazoa > Arthropoda > Insecta > Hemiptera > Aphididae > Cinara > Cinara cedri. Next base: position 445,517 of record CABPRJ010000508.1, on the reverse strand, counting down.
ATGTCAAGTATAAATTATTTTAAAATGGGCTTTGCTCTCCGTGTACAAGTACAAGTATTACGTTTTGTTTGGTTTTTTTTCTCATCCGTCCCGAAGACACTTTGACGGAAAAACCGGTCGAACGACGACGGCGTTGTAAGTAAATCATAATTATTATTGTTATAATCACGACGATTACTACTAAACGAAACAGTTTCCGTTTAAAAAAATTATAATTCGTGTTTTTTTTAACCATTTTTTAAACGTTGTTTATTTCGTAATAGATTATTAGATTATCCGTCCGTCTGCCTTCCCACAAATAATAGTCAATAGTTAGTTAATACTATTGATTAATTCTCATTTACCGATTAGTCATTATTGCAGGCTACACTAAGTAATCCTCCATAATATTTTGTATCGGCAATATCAGCCGATACAGGCGCAATTAGGAGGGAGTTACGGAGGACTTAGCAACCACGAATATGTTTTTAGCCACCACATCTCTGGAATGACTTGATTAATTGTGTACTCAAACAGTTACCTAGTTTGTTACCGTGTTAATTGCTCGTTAAATATTGGAAAAACTGAACATATTATTAATGCACATTTGATATTTAAAACTGCCGAATTGCTTAACTATGGCGTATAGATAGTGAATCATTCGTTCATTATTACTCAATATTTATTAATGTATTTTATTTCGGCGAGTTTATTACAAAAAGATCATTATTATTTAGTGCGTTGATGCGTGCAATTTATGTTTTAAGCTTTGTATAGTTTTAGTCGCCTCCACAAAACTGTAGGATCTAGTCGTCCGATTGAATTGATACAATTTGATGTGGTAATATTTCAAAAATAAAGTATTTTTCTGTCGATCGAAAAACGATCCGAACGAAATTATCGGCGAACAAATGTAAAATAACAATAACAAGAATGCCATTCATTACCATACTAGACACACGCTTGACAAGACGACTTGCAGTTCCTATAAGTTTTCGACTATTTAACACCACGACCAAGACCGCGAAAGATACTACATTAGTCATTGTATTACTAAACATGTTTTGGCCGGACGTTGTAAAGTCGAATAAAATATGATATTAGACTCCTCGAAATTTTGCCCAGTAACACTAGGACGTAAATTTAAATTTTCGAAAAAAATCCTCCATCCGAACGATTATCTAATCGTTAAAACGTTCTCGTCCCGGAAAAGTGCGTAATACTGTTTTATTCATCCGGTCCGGCGTTGTCCGCAGTCTACTCGATAATAACCCTTTCGGTGTCTCCCGGGACGGCATGGTCCGCCGTTGATAATTTTCCTTTTGAATTATTCTGGTCATATTTCAGTTTGTTTCTCGATAATATCGCATTCCGTCGGCAGTATACGCCGATAAAAATATGTCGCAAACGTCATGTACGTTTTTCGCGGACGTTTACTGAAATGTAAAAATCAACGATATCAATACTATAATACATTCGGTCTACGTATCCCAAGAAAATATATTTTGTTTGAAAATGTTAAAATTTTATTCGATTTGCGAGAAAAAATAATAATCGGAAACGACACGAATTATTATAGGACCGTACGGGTAGAAGTCTGACCTTTTGTTGACCGGACGAGTACATAAATGAGTAGTGACACCTAGCGGCAAAAGCCATGCGCTCGACTTTGGTCTCGAATGAATAATGCTTCACGTGTAGATAGCGCTTTATTTACTATTTCCGGGAAAACTACACAGAGTTGATGTATGCATTTCATATAGAAAAAATAACATTTTGATTTTTCACCGTATATTTTTATTCGTATGGAATTTTTTCTCGGAATTTCACGGTCCGGATTTTTGGATTTTTCAGGAAATTGTAATGCTTTTAACTAGAACCGTTTGAAGACAATAATGGAGTCTAGGAAAGCTTTACACCAGAAATCCGAAAAAAGAACGGGGACATAATCCAGCCACTTTTCGAATAGAAGTGTGCGATTTGATAACATTCGAACATTATATACTCACGGCGTAACCTTTCAAAAAAATAAAAAAAAATAACAATAATAAAATAAAAATTTACCGATTTTCGTCAAAAACGATCCATCGTCGTTGATTTTGAATAAACGGCGCAAAAATTAAGTGTTTAACCAACTCTGTATAAAAATATATTGTTCAATTATTATTGTTTAAATCGTTATTTTTCCGGCACCAGATATTCGGGCACCAAGAGACGTTTGAAAGCCGAAACGCTATTCGTACAACATAGCCAGTGATAATAAACTTTTAACAACCATGACATTCCGATCGCATTCCCTCGTTTTTTTTTTTTTATCAAAATAATATAGACAAATGTTTTGTTATAAATATGTAAAATATTATTCATAAACATAATTGATATAAAACTCTTCTTATTCTGTCACTTTTTTCGCTATCGATTACGTGTCTCGAATTGTTTTTAATTTTTTGTTGATAAGTACCTAGTAATATGTTTTCTTTCTTCTTTAGCAACATAATGTTGTAATATTATGGTATGATCACAATTCGTGCTTTTTCGTTATATACTGTGACCATTCATTTGTAGAGTTGCGAAAAGATTTTGCAAAATTTGACGTGGTTTCGGTAACACTCGACAACCTACTAACCAGAATTTGTTCGTTCTATTCCGATCTGATCCGACCTACTTGTAGTTTGTTGGCGAGCTTCAGATTAGATGTTTAAACCTGGTTCGGAGTTAGAACCATGATCAAATCGATAAAACCGTATTACAAGTGACCAACTCATGTTTAAAACGATGTCCCTTGACGATCCCTTCGATCTCCCGCCACCATGATATAGTAATATAGTCCCATCCCACCTAAGACGAGTCCAATAACTTTCAACTATGTCGTCGCTCGAACAACCCCAACACCACTGAACCATCAGTCGAATTGATTTACATTAGTTATTATTTATTTAGAATTTGAATAAGATAATATCCAAGAAAACGACGACCAGAATGTTTCGGATAAATCAGTAACCGGTTTCCGCATATTCTTACACTGTGTGTAAGCCGTACGTTTGATAAAATTATACTTAAGTGTCGATGAAAATCGACCGAAAAAAAAAAAAACGTAATACACAATGGCAAGCAATATATTATAATTGTTTTCAATTGGTGTCTGTTCAATTGGTTCGGTGTCTGTGGTGCAATCAAAAAAAAAAAGAAAAAAAGCGGTGTTCCAAGGTTTAGGTGTCAGTGCCGTTTGTGATTATACAAAATATTATAATATTTAAACAGTGTAGATTGCAACAGTCGAAGTAATGAGCAGCTGTTGACTTTTTTTCGGGTTTCTTACATTTTTTTCTTTTGCGTATTTCCGTATTATAATGCCGATTATAAAAATGTACACAGTTGTATTTTTTAAGCACGCTCGTACCATTTTTATGGGTAAATTATAAAAAAAAAATTCGAATTTTTTTACTAGGATCTTTCACAACATTTAAGAAGTATCCTGTGACGATACCAACTTTGGTTTTCCAAATGATAGCCTACATATTATTTTGATGTAAATGATGGCGTATTGCAATCGAAATTTTAACGAAAAGTTTCCAAGTTATTCTCCTTTAATTACCAAGGCAATCCTTTTATGGAAATTTGATGCCTCCGTGGTAGCTGTTTCTTTGGCGCCGAGTATAGGAAATTTCCCGCTGTGAATCGTGAAGTTATCGAAATACAGGTTTTAGTCTGTTATTATTTCGTATTGAAGTTAAAATAACTAGGAAACTTTTCATTAAAAATGTCAATAACAATACACCAACATTTTCGGAAAAATCATCTGATTGACAATTTGCATTGAAAAAATATAGGGTGCCATTTGAAAAACTAAAGTTGATTATGCCACAGGACATGCGCTCATTGAATGTTGTAAAAATTCTATAAGTATTCGTTAGTATCATCTTTCTCTAAATTTGATAATCCCGAAAATCGAAATTTTAACTTATACATTATTTAATCATCAGAACGGGGCGAGTATGCTCAAAAAAATCGCCTGTATATCATCGACGAATATTTAAATAAATCAATAAATTAATAATAACTAATAAATTGACTGTATTCAGTTTTTTGGACATAACGATTTGGACCTCCGATTATCAATAGACAGACTGTAATTGAATAAAAATATATACAATCATTAAAGCGTACAATTTAATCCATTTTCCATACCGTCAAATTGAATATAAATAACGGATAAATTACGATAATGTTACTTCATCATGTTTTTCAATTATTTTTTCATAATCACAAAACCGTAAGTTTTTCCCTCCCATCCGGATTTCCGTGGTTTTGAATTACATTAAAAACGAGTTTCTCGAAACCAAGTCATAACGTTAAGAACATTTTACCACCTCCAAGTTGTCAAAATCGAACTTTATACCGGAAAAAATCGATTAGTCGTAAAACACCGGAGTTGAACACTGCTACTTTACATACATATAAATTTTTAGTATCCACACGCGATAGAAATTTCAATTCAATTTAAATCAACGAACGTCTTTACGAACGACAAAAAAATTACAATTTAACATAATTTGTTTTTTTTTTTTTTTTACACAGTGCATTTCTTTCGAAACCATCCGATTTTATTTTACCGGTATTGCAGATGATTATAAAATGACAGTTCATGTGAACGGAAAGTGAAATGTTTTTCAATTTTTTTATACTGGAGTATTTTCCTTCAAACGAATAATATGTTATTCTTCTAAACGTGCGCATTCAATTTAAATACGTCGATTTTATGATTACTTACAGTTTTATTTACTTTAATTTTTGAATGAAAAAATGTAATCCACGAGAGACGGGAGTGTACCGTATTTTTGTTTTTACAAACACATTTTTCGTGTCATTCGTTTGCGTCATACACAAATTTAATATCCGTCCGATAATTTTTCGCCAGTGCATAATAATGTATAATAACCATTCCTTTAGTCCTTACACAATACATTTCCACTGATCAAGTTGCGATCATGATTGATAGGTATTACGGACGCCGAAAGTAAGTTGACAAACTTGTCAACAGAGAAAAAAAAATAAAACGAAACTTAAACTAGTATGCTAAACTTGACTACCGCTCCGAAACGCTGTATACGCGACCCGAATTTATCATTTTCCGACCTACTTTACAATGACGGGCTCACGAATCGATATTTTTTTCTTTTTAATAACTGATCTATAGTAACGCGAGTTCTAATAATAAACATTGAAAAATGAGAAAATGATTTTCCCTCTCCCTCTCGAAACGTCAATATCGTAATAGCGTAACCGTTCAAATTATAGATCGTATAGGGACAATTTTTATTTAAATAACAGCGTACAAAGTGTGAAAAACAAAACAAAAAACATAACACGTCATATCGGAACATAAATAAATAAAATATTGTATAAAATGCCGAATGAACAAACCATTAGTTACACGGGTTCGATGTTAAAATCCAATATTGTGATCTGAAATGTCGGAAAAATGGCATTGAATATTTTTGTCTAAAAAAAAAAAAAAAAAAATGATAATGACTTAGGATTTATTAAGGACAAAAATTAAAGATCATTTAAAATTATTTAGATCAGTAATGTGCTATTTTTTTAAATCCACGATTTCCAGAAGAATTTAAACGAGGACACCCCCTACAAATATCACGTAAGTATAATATATTAAATACATTACAATACATTCATTTGTATTCGTGTGGATAAAATTGTTAGTTTTAGCCAATTCGACATTTAATTCAATTGATCCAAAATAGTAGTAGAAATACCTATACAATCAATAAAAAAAATAACAATTCTAAAATTAATTTGAAATAATCGACATAGTAATGATTTTAAATGTATACATTTAAATATTAAATTTAAATTTAATACAGTGACAAATTTTTACACGAGAATTATGAATGTGTGATGAAATTCGCCGATGAAATTCAAATAACAATAACCCAAATCATAATACGTGTAACATAAAGACCGGAATTCTTTTAATAGATTCAATAGTACTTGTAATCGCCAAAATTTAGACAATGTAACACGATTGTTGTCTGCGTCGCACAATGTAGTGTTTCGGTTACACGCAGTGCTGCAGCCAAGGGGGGTTTCGGGTGTTGTACCCCCCATTGCTTTTTTTCAGATGTGGATTGAGTAAAAAAGGTCGTAGAACCCTAGACGCGCCTCCCACTCCCTCTCCCTCCCTATCGCTAAATCCTGGCAATGCTACAGATGGCAAAAAGTAATTTTGCGTACTATAGGAATAATATTCATACACTCATACTGTATATGACATTTATATTTTGTGTTAAATTATTTTGGCCATCCCTGTTCAAATTTCTAGATCCTTTGTGTGTCATCGGCCCCGAGTTGCGCGACGCCGATCTAGACACGATGAAAAAATAATCAATTTGTATCGTTTAAAACATATTACAATTGTAATACGTCAAAGTTTTGCGAATTAACAAGGTGATTTAAAGAATACCTGACATTTAGGTTCTATCTAGAAATAATGTTCACAAAAACTATAGAATTTCATTATCAAAATGATCTTTTAAACCGTTTAACGTCTATCAAAACTGGCAATAAATTTCCGATAGAGTAATCAGTACTTCTCGGTCACGCAGACTGATCCGGATTTAAATGCCATAAAAAAAAAAAAAAAAAACCGAAAAAACAGCGTATTTCCTTGCGTAAAATAGATGAACACGCGTAAAACGATCCAAATACTTATACGGCATTAGGTCACCGTAGTTTTGTGAGCAGGATTCGGGTGACGTCCGAACAATTGCATTTCACGACTGTCCCGTCGATGGCGGGAAAAGTTTTTGTAAACTTTGACAACGGGAAACATTATAATATTATTGTTATGTGCTCGTGAGATTCGGGAGGAACCAACGAGTGTTATCCACTCGAATCAACAAGTATTTTCAAATTCAAAACTTTTGAACCTAACTTCATTTTCATATTTGCATTTTAAAAATACAATTGTTTTGAAATGTGACGATGTAAAACAAAAATTCGCTTTACTTGTCGATATGAGTCACAGGAAATCTGATCGTTTGAGTTAAAAATTCACACCATAGATCCATAGATATTTTCGATATTTACCACAACATTTTTATTTTAGTACTTCCAAAAACTTCACTTTCCGAAAATCAAACAATTGGTCCGAACATATATGATACCTTATATTAGAGGGAAGGAGGTATAGAGGTTGAAAATATATTTTTCTTGTTTTTTATTTTTCATTAAAAATATTAATTTACCATATCATTGAATACAATACGACTTATTTCTGACAAGACTAAATGTACGTGTGATAAATACGAATTCGTACTGATAATTCAATGATTTCCATAAAAAATCATGAACAATTCCTTGTTTTCTTCCTGGACACCTGATTTTGATTATCCGACGGTGATATATGATTGCGCAGTCAATCAGTTATTAACAAAAGTTATATTAATGATCTTGTAAAAACAAAATTTAAATCCAAGGTCATAATGGCCGAAATATTTTGACTTAAACTAGGTTAGGTTACTTGAAAAAAATTCCAATTAAATGATGTAAAACTCTGGAATTGGATGCTGTTTATTGGCGAAATTAAACGGTACGATTTTGGTTAGCAATTTTAGAATTCAATACCCATAAATTTTAGACGAGTGTCTAGATGGAACTAGTTAAATATCCGATGTAAACAAATTGTTTTTTTTTTAACAAATTTCAAAAAATATGTTGTGCTTTTCGAGATTTGTTTGAATTCCATTGTTGAAAACGTATAAAGTATATAATATAAAACGTATGGCACATATACTTTAATAATGACACCAGAAAAACGATAAGAAATACGATATGATAACAAGATTGACGGGAAATTTGTTCGTGAACCCGAGTAAGTGACTCAGTATGTATAAAATGTGATACCGGGCCGTCTCTAGAGTCTAGACGCTCGTGATTTTTTTTTAGTTTCAAACGCTCCTTTATATTTATCTTCCAAATGAAGCTAAAATAACGACACTTTTTACCTAAATTATAACGAGTAAGTTTCAAAAATCTTGTGATATTCGGAGGTTTCGATTTTCCTCTACAGCCCCCCCCCACCAATTATTTCGTGTAGAAGTTTCACCTTTTTTTTATTTTTTAGAATTAAACGTTATCAATCGTTTCATCGATATATTTTGTTATTATTATCATTTTTTTTTATTTTACTCTATCACTGTTATCTTTTGTGATTTTTTCACCTCCCCTCATACAACAAATTGTTGTAATAATATAACTCTATTTTTATAGTGTTAGGTTATTCGTTATTTTCCAATGAATATTTTAACTATGAAACTAACCGGGTGGGGAGGTATTCGTCTCTATATAATAACGGAGCTCCAGTGGCGTGCCCAGCATTTTTCAATAGAAGGGAATTTCACATCATAAAATCGTTTTCTCAACACAACTCGACTATGGGAATTAGTAATTTAAAAGTTAGAACCTACAATAAAGTTAATTTCTAATAAATACATCAAACTTTTCCTCGTAACTGCAATATATGCATTTTAACATTAGATAACTCATATTTTATGTATTTCTAAGCCAATTGGGGGGATATAACACCAACACCCCCACTCCATGCGCAGGTCACTGCGGAGCTCTGCTCTGCGCACGGTTTTATCGTTATGATGGATACTAGTCTCTATGTTATTGTTCGGCACTGCGCGTTAGCATGGAACATCAGCGTATATCATTTTTTGTTACATAAATATAATATCTACACAAAATCTACATAAAAAATTATATACATGTGTTTATTAAAATATTATAATTATATTTTATTATATAGTCCGGGTAATTTTTAGCTTGGCCGTCGGGACTTGACGGTGTTGAGCCACGCGATTACCCGAAGGCCAATGTGACGTATATTAAATAATATACGATATTAGTTTTCTATTTTTGGATCCGTTATAAAAATGAAAAAAAAAAAAAACAAACAAACAAACAACATCAAACACCATATTGGTACGTGCAATAACGCACTGCAATAGCCGCCGGTTAACGCAGAAATTAACGCCACATCAATACATATGATTGATTGGAAACAAAGTTTAAAAAACCGCGTTTTAGAACCTTCGGACGTACATTTTGCATATTCTTTGTTGCTATTATCGTTTAAATTGACGGGCTACGAAATTTGGAAAAATGACTATCGAACGGGTTTTTTCAGAAAAAAACATTACTCTCTTATCGAGAAAGAACGTCTTTAACGCGAACAATATTCGCAAACGGTGTTTTATGATTACCCTACCACGCCGTACTAATGCAGGTATTGTCATTAGTAATTGCGTTACCTAGCGTTACTTAAACCCTTAAAGAAAAAAAAAATTATCTCGCCCTTAACGTCTCGAAACGCGAATTATTTGCGTTCGAATTATTTTCAATACAATCGCTCGGTATAAATAAATATTGTTTTATTGATCACAACGGGGTTTCGTTTTTTTTTCCTTCTTTTTTTATATATATATACCTACTTCGTATTATAATCGAACTTTGTAATCATCGAAATGTATTTCGAATATTTCCGAAACGCTACATAATATACGCTGTACATAATAATAGTCTTTTGTCGTATCCGTTTATTTGAATTTTTTTTTTAAAAAAAAAAAAAAAAAAAAACCATCTGAAAAGCGTTGCGCGCGTCTGTATTATATTTTATAAATGTTATGCATCAACTGCGAGAGTATTTTTTTTATTTCCCTTGACATATATTTGAAGAGTCATTTCCAACGAAGAAGCACTTAAATGATATTTTTATTACGCGTATTTATTCTAATAGAATACAAAAAAAAAAAAAAAAAAAATTCACGTAGAGTTTAATGCAACAATAATAATAATAATAAAAAAAAATAAAACGTTGTTTCTGACCAATATATTATACACAAAGACTCCGATACGCATTATTCGAATGCATAAATCATTATTTTTAAATGTTATTAATTGGAGCTGTAGAGAATGAAAATTGTCTCGAACTATAAATATGACTTAGACCGATAAAAATCCGATTTTAATTTTCGTTTATCAAAGATCAAACGTTGTTGTATCAAAAATATCTACTCAGAAAAAGTGGCGTCCCTGTCGGCACATTTAATTATGCACTGCGAATAGCCTAGCCTTATCCTTAATGGTTCGTCTTCAACAATCTTCCGCAGGAATTATAACCGAAGTTTCGGGCTAGAGTGCTTGAAAAATTAACCAATGAAATAAAATTACTTCAACTAAAATTCAAAGAAAAATTCTGAGAAAATTGTTTGGAGCGGTAAATATACGCCGATACCAATGAGTTAGACCGAACCAAAAACTATTGAGTCGTTACATCAGAAACAGAACACCGTATAGAAGTCATCAGAAGGAATTGTATTTGACAGGGCACGCCTTGAGAAGCCGAAACCCATTAATTTCTATAGAGAAACTGTGAACGAACCGGAAACGAAAAAACTGAAATCCGAGAATGCGGCTGCAGTCAAAATGTATGTAAGAAAACTAGAAGAAAAATTATATTGAAATGCCCATAGGCGAGCCAAAGGGAACACTAGGGGGTGCTTAGTACTCCCTAGCTTCAAATCAGCACTCCTAGATTTCCTGAGTAATTTATTTCAGTATCTCACCAATAATTTGTAATTGATTGTGGTTTATTGGATTGGATACAATATTTATTTTTTCCCATTACACGTTCATGAATTCACGATTAAAACAGTATTGTGTAAATGCTCGTTTCAGTTTTCGTCTAAATGTTAAACAGCAATCATACAGGAAATCGTATTATCTTACTTTGCTTTTACATCTTAAACGGTCAGCTATGAAACTATGTTCTATTTAAAACTGATATTGTATACAAATTTTAAATTATTGTATTGTAGTTTATTGTAGTGGGCGTGGGAGACAAATCCTCTCACGAATCTATATACTATACATTATTCTAGCACTCCCTAAAAGCACACCCAATGTGCGCCAACGGGAACCATCAGATAATTGGTTAACCGGAGATGACTGGAGATTTCGGCAAATAACGGGATGGTTCTCGAGACGGTGCACCCCGGAGAGGAAGAACAAGATTACTAGTAGATTAGTATATGATATCGACAATTTTCCGTAAGAGATTCACTCAGAACAATAAATTTTAATATGGCGGTCTCTTTAAGAATAATAGAGCCGAAATATTATCATGGGAATATTATCGATTAAAAAAAAATATAATACTATCGGACGAAAAAACCAAAATCCATTTACCGTTTAAAATCGTCGCGGTTACGACGTTTTAAAAATTATTTATTAATAAAGTAATGAAAAAAAATCGCATTGCTCATTGCGAACGCGTGTTACAATACGCATTACGATAACAACGAATATTGATAAAAGTCAAACTAGTGTGCTTAAAAATTGTATGTATTTGATATAAAAAAAAAAAAAAAAAAAAAAAAAAAAATACGGAGCGAAAAAAATGCCAGAGAAAAAACAGAGCGTCCAACGTATATCAAAGGTGCTCATAGTATAATTATAATAAACAAAACGTATTGTTTTCAAACAAGTTTTTTTTACTAGCATGTTAAGACACGCGAAACATATAATGTAAATATCGTGTGGGTCTAGCATTAGGACGGTAAATTTTAAATGGGTCACGACGTGCGTTTCTTCGTGCGCGCGTTATTATTAGGGCAGATATTTATAAGTAGGGCTAGGAAATTTAACGAGCTTAAAAAGGCAAAATATGTATGGAAATATGCACGAAAAAGTTCTAAGGTATGCATGAAGAAATGTTAAATATGTAAAAATGTAATAAATACGCAATAAATTATTGAGTTTATTATTCAAAAACATATAGTATACATTATTTATATGTACGAAAATGATAAAGATTAAATACGATTCGCACCGGTGTCGTTAAATTAATAATACACCGAGACGGTAAGAAATAACAATAAATAACTAAGTACGTTGAATAATATTGAGTTTTATATTTAATGGCATTTAAATAAAATTGGTTAAAAAAGAAAAATAAATCTACTTTATTTACAAAAACCTAAAATATTATGCGAAAATCAATGAAAATCGACGAAATACGTACGTTTTCTCTAAAACTAACTAAATATGCAAAATATGCATTTTTAAATGTCCAATTTTTAAATTCTCCATATCGTATAGAAGGTATTTCTATCTTGGTCTGCTATAAATTCAGTGCGTACGAAAAATGCATGTATGCAACTCCTATAACTTCCAAGCCCTATTTATAAGATTTCGCAGAATTTCACAGGCTGGATAAAACAAAATAATTTACACTGACAAATATTTTATTCCTTGACTAATATAAAGCATTTTATTTTGAATATTTTGCCGTTTAAAGACTTTAAGGATGTGGTTTGAGGATTTTGTAAGTTCAAAGTGCATATACATTATAAGGATTTCGTACATTTTAAAGTCGTTTTCAACTCAAAGAATCGCGAATCATGAAATAAATGTTCGATATTTATGAATAGAGCGGACCTATAGGGAAATAATATTATTTTGCATAATTTTATTGCTTGTTAGAAATAAACTGCCAGTTTATACAAAATTTCGTTTTACATATTTTGGCTTTTGGAAATTTTTAGAATTTTTTTTTTTTTTTTTACCTACTATATTCAGTGCATATTATTTCTAAAGGTTTATGGAGCATATAAATATATGCCCTAGCTATCATTTTACCGTGTTTACGATACAAAAAATAGCGATAGACCAGATAACCCGATTACGTAAGTCCGAAAATCGGAAATGTGACGGGATCTCAACAATAATATTTCTGATTAGACCGAACCCAGGTTTTTTTTTTTTTTATTTTAATTATTCGTGACAAATGAAAATTCGAAAATATTCTATACGTATAAGTTTTATAGAAAAACTGTCTTGATCGGGGAAGGGGAGAGGATGAAGGAAGAAAATAATACAATTTACCGGTCGTTTTCGCGGGAATGACGGGACGGGGTTGAAGTGACGAACTTGAAGAACTGTTTATTTTTTTTTTTTTAATTAACTAATTTATTTTTTTTTTCAACATGCTAGACCCGTGAAATTTAATTTTGCAATATAACATAATAATAGTATTACAATACGTATAATACAATAACGTGGTATAAACTAATCATGCTTAAAAAATAAAACAATAATAATAAAAACGCGGGGATTACAAACCTAAAAATACCTGCGTACTACCGCATACGCAATATAAAATATGTAAAAAACAAAAATTAAAAAAAAAAAAAAAATAATAAATATAATTATAATATCTCAATAGGTATAGCCGTATGCAGATATAATATTACGATAAAAACTAAGCGAGTGACGTTTTTCTCCTCGTATTGTAATAGTATGTAACGTATGATCGTTTCTACGTCGCTAAGTATACTCGGCGGTAAGTGGTTAAGTATATATATATATTATGTAATATCATATAATACGATGAGATCGACTAAAATAGATAATTGTTAATGTTTAATTGGTCAAGCATCTCAGCGATCGAACCGTAAAAAAAAATAACAACATAACTACTGTTTAACAATAATAATACGTGTACGTAATGCTAAATAAGTGATGGGAAGTAAAATTACCGGGGTGAGTCGGGAATAATGTGGCGCCCCCAGACGGTAATAATATTATATATTGTACACGGACGTACGTCCGTAGGCGTGTCTAGACTTTTTCCGAGGCTTTTGCGTAGATTATCGGAGCGTTTAGATGCCACGTTACCTTTATAAAAAAAAAAAATACCACGCGTTTCCTGCCCCGAAAACTCGAACGTGCCATGTCCGAGCCGCGGAATAACCGGAAAACGTGCCGCTCCCCTATCCCCTGTCACTCACGAAGACGCCATCCCGGCGTCCACTGTTTCGGTCGGTAGGACGATTGATTTTGTGCCGTGATTTCCGGCGTTAAAGCGAAACAGCGCGCTGATGATTTTTTCGATATTTTTTAGCAAACACGTGTGTGTGTGTGTGTGTGTGTGTGAGAGAGAAACATCAATACGATTACAACTCGCTTAAAAACAAAAATATCGAAAAAACACCGGAGCGACGGTACGGATAATCGTCTCGGTTTTGAGTTGGTTTGATTCGCTTCAACGTCGAAACTAACAGCACGCAATTCGACACGCCCTTCGCACATTTCCTGTGTCGTGGGGTCGTAAGAAGGAGACGGTTGACACCGGTGTGGCATTCTCCATGAGCTTCTTCTTTTTCTTCTTCACCGGCCTTTACAATTCCATCAGAGTCTTCGCCGCCATCACTGTACATTTCTCCGTCACGCTCGGTCTCGAACAATTCGTCTCCTATTCTTACGCTGCCTGCGGGGCTTTGAGATCATCTTCTACCACGTCTAGTCATCTCCTCCTCGGTCTACCTCAAGCTATGCCTTTTTCTTTGCGGGTTCACTATAACTCTGCAGCGGGTCATCGTCGTTATCGCACGGCAACGTCGTTTATCAGCGTTCTGATCGGGTCGATAGATAACAATCGTAACACAGTAAATCCAGGGAGCAACAGGCGTATTATTATCGATTGCCGCCGGACGTCCGTTTCAACGATGCGATCGCGTGAGCGTCGCTTTCGGTCGTTCCGCGGTCGGACACCCGTCGTCATTGGCGTTCAGCTCGCGGCGAGTGATCCGTTCGAGTGAAACGACCCGGACGGCAAACGGAAACGCGCGGAATGTCCGTTTATACGACCGAAAACGGCCGTCGCACCGTGTACGGATATTATTTAAAGAGCACTCTCGGGGCTACGGGGGAGAAAATGAAAATCTCATCGAGCGTTCCGATAATAACCGGCGGCGTCTGCGCGTCCGGATAATCGACGACTCTCCTCGCGTAGACACGCCTGCGAACTGTTGCGGTTACGGGGCTGACGGGAGAGGCGGTGCACATCGTTCGGAACTGATAATGTGATACGGTTGGTCGACGGGACGGTGCCGATACCGTTGTATTATCACATTATTGTACACCGAGACCTGAACTACCCCGGAGTATTTGTGAGGGCGATCGAATCGTTATCGAATATACGAACCACGGGGTCGTTTCGAGGGAACATAATAATATTGTATTACGACAGTGGTGAATATGTAGGGGAAAAAAGAATAAAAATAGGTTTGTTGTACAACCTGTCGGAATTGTCTGATCGCGCCGTTAATCCGCAGGGAGTCGGCCGCGATCATGGCTATGTTGTCGGCCGGGTCCCTGAGCTGCCGCAGTGACGAGCTGGGCTGGTGATGCATGTGACAACAGTGGCCGGAACACATCATTGACACGCTCCCGGTGGCCTCGGGCTGCGAGCTCTGTCTGATGATCCGGGAGCTCGGGGACGTGGTTAGCAGCACGGGCGGTGGCGGCGACAGGCCGTACGCGGACGAGACGCCGCCGCCGACGCAACCGGATCCCGAGCCGCCCGCGCCGCCGCCGGGGACGCCGTACGGGTATCCGTAACCGTAGCACCCGGGGCCGCTGACGCCGCCCGTGTTGCCGACGGCCAGCGCGCTGCCGGTAGCGTTGTTCCGGCCGTGCACGCTCTCCCGGGACACCGACCGCGATATACAGTGGCTCTTGCGCCGCTGACACTGACACCGGTTCACGGCCAGATACCGGCAGTGCAGCTCGATGTCCGGTACCGACCGGGCCGCCGCGCCCCCGTCGTTGCACGGCGGCGGTCCGCTGTCGTCACTGCTGCCGAGCGTCGGCATGGCGTTCCGCAGGTCCCGGTGGTTGTGCGGGATCAGCGAAGTGGTGCAGTCCTGTCTAGTCAACACGGGTTTTCCGCCGGACGACAAACCTCCTCCTCCTCCTCCTACTCCTCCGCCACCTCCTCCTCCTCCTCCTCCTCCTCCGCCATCGCCGCCGCCGCCACCGGAGTTTACTCCTGCACCGCCACCGGTGCTAACTCCTCCGCCGCTACCGGCGCCACCGATACCACTGCCCCCTTCGTCGCCGCTGCTGATAACGGGCGAGTCCGAAGAGACGACGGTGACGGCCGTAGACCGGGCGACCGGCGGCGAGCTCTTGACCAGCAGCGAAGCGGTCTCTTCGCTGCTACCGTAACCGCATTCGGACATGTTTCGGTGCGCCTTCTATCCACCGAACATACGACGGTCACCTGAAATCAACATCGCGACAAGAGGTTAGTTTACGGCATTGGCTGTTTAAATTTCTGCAGGTAAATTAAAACTCTGTCCACATGTTATAGAGCAAGTAGAACAAGTAGAAATTGTTGAACATAATAAACGTGCTGCTTGTTATTCGAAAATCGCTAAATATTTTTAGATTTTCTAAAAAAAAAAAAAAAAAGGTATCTATTAACAGCGACAGATTTCGACGGGTTTATCAGTACGAACAAACTGTGTCAGGTATAAAGGATAAAGAAATTAATTTTAGCTTATCACACGGTCAGAATCAAACTTTTTATGGTGGTGTAATTTTTTTCTTCTTCTTAACGACGTCTAGTTTATCGGGTAATTTTTACATGCCTAAATAAATTCGAATCGATTCGTATTGATCTAGGTAGGTTCCAGTTGGTATTTTTAAATATAAAAACATAGCTAAATTCGCGTATTTAGAAAAACCGCCCAGCCGACGAAGCAAAAAGAATATAACGTCAAATAGTATCCTGTGACTCGAAATAAATAAATAGTAACGATAAAAAAAAAACTACGCCACATCCCACTGATATATTATACAGACGTGATCAATCCATTTCTTTATTATTGGTGGTTTCACTTCCGAGTAACGTCCGAGCAATTATCGTTCCGTTTGTTTAGACGCTTTGTCACAACGTACTTTTCAAATATTTTTACAGCATTGGATTTGTATTATAAATTAAATGGATGGCATATTACGTAGACGTTAAAAACTTTGAAGTCTGTTTTCAGAAAATAAACTGACGACTCTTGTCAGCGGTCATTTAACTGGGATATGTTGCCCTAGCGTGAACCGGACGAACGTCGACATTACTATACATAGTCAAAACACTTTTTACGATAGTATAAAGTCGACGTGAAAAGATTTCGAAAAGATAACGACGAAAACGTGACGTATATATACGCATTTCAAACACGCGGTAAATATCATTGAAACGGTTGGTTTGCAAATTGTAATTCATCAAAAATGCATTAAAAAAAAAAAAAACAAAAACAAAAATTCAAACGCAAAACGATTTCCTCAAAAAAAAAAAAGAAACCACGAAATTTTGAAATTACAATAATAAGTATTCAATATATTATTACGAAGCGTTTCAATACAGTTGTGTTTTGAACGCGTAACAAGAGTATTATTTAAATCAAAATATTGCGCATAAAAGGTTTTCTACATAGAAACATATTTATTAATTTATCATTGAACTCACTGTCCGTAAGAAAACTGAAAATAGTATTTTAAGAAAAATAAAAACTTTTTTCTACCGTAACGGTGAAAACGCACGTCGTCATAATCACATTTTCTCACTAATCCCTTCCCTACCCTACACACATAGGTCAGATCGGTAACGGAGTTATTAAAAATGTCCGACCTATCACGTGATACGTTTTATCGGAAAACAGACCATTAAAAGAAAAACCGACTATCGTTGCGGTCTTGTTAATAAAAGTGATGGGACAGGTGATCGTTTTGCTATGACTCCGGACCGTTAGCGAAAATGTCACTCGGCGATTGGCGATTCGGTGTTCGTCGAGACGCCGAAAATCGAATCTCACTTTTGACCAGAAGTGTACCCATTAACCGTTTTCACAACGAAATCAAAAACCCATCATCGTCTCAGGGGTTTTATTCCAACGAGATTGTTAGAAGCATACGGGGACCCGGTTACAGAATAAAATTGGCCGAATTCCGTCGAGGTCGAATTTACACTCTGCGGATGGTCGTGCTCACGGATCTAAATTACAGAAAATTCCCGGTAAAAACAAGAAAAAAAAAGCTGTTTTTTCAGGTCATGATAAAAAAAAAAAAAAAAAAAAAAAAAAAAACAATAAGTTGTATGAAATTTAAAAAAAAGGTAAAAAATAGAAAATAGTTTGAAAAAAAATATACTACTATCCACAACTTGTTCCGTATTTTATTTTTCCATACATTTTTCGGGAAACGTTTTACCACGTCAACGTTTCCGAATCGTACCGTTTTTTTTTTTTTTTTTCGGAAAACGTTGATCCTCTCGGTTAATTATATTATTAATACTATGACATTGGCATTGTTAAGTGGTACAATATTCTAATATTTACAAAAACGTTTAATGCCGACGACGGCTAAACGACATCGGTCGGCGCACACTATTAGTAAATTACATTATTGCGTTATTCGTTCCGCCCTATGAATATTTTGTATAATGTATACATTTGTACACGCGGCGTATACAATCAAATTATGTACACGCACGTTACGGCGACATCGTTCGAGTTGTTTCCCCGGCCCTTTAACCCGACCGTTTTCCAAATGTGAAGCCAGATGTAACACGCATTATCTCGGAATTTTTTTTTCTTTTTTTTTTTTTTTGGCAATTTAAGAAACAAGCAGTTCTAAAAATGTATTATAATGTAATAGATCTCTGATCCGTACCGTTTTCGCATAATAAAGTCCGATTCATACTTGTACGGAAATGGCACGACACGATCGACACGAGTCAGACGATATCCGTCGAAATCGATTTAATTGAAATATATATATTTGCAGGTCACTATGTAGCAAAACGGATTCCTAAACTAATATATGTTACGTGGGTCCTTAACGACGAAATTCAAAATGAGTACTCAACTATTTTTTAAGTAATAGGGAAAAATAAATGTGGTAAGATTTTGGCTCTATAACTAATTCGCGTTGCCGTGCCGGAAACGGGTTAAAATAGGTACGAAAATCCGACTGATCGAAACGAGCATTGTAATCAAAATAATATCGGTTTATTATAACATAGTGCGTCTATCTCGTTGCCGGGTACTCTAAGTATATGAACCGGACGACATTTTCGTTCGTCGTGGCGTACAAGTGTGAATCGGGATTAATAGTGCACGAATTTCGGAAATATAATTTCAATTTATACAAGGAGGAGGTCAATCTTAAAAATAATCTTGTGTGTCAGGAACGTATATTATTTTAAATTGTATTTTCTGAAAATAGATACTAACATAGATACATTTAAGAGAACGTGTACGAGCATGATGTATTGTATCCGTTTCACATAGCAAATTTGCGTTAAACAGGGACAATTTTGTTAGTTTATGATTAAATCGAATTGTCCTGTTATCAAACTTAGAGGTAAAAATGCTGTTTGCACCGTTGCTATTGTAGGTGCTATTTTTTTCGATATTTCAATTTTCAAGCGGGATATTAAATGCGTTTTAAAAATTATGACATTTCACGTACTCGTATCTATTATCGACATTATTAATATATCGAAAAAAAAAAAAAAACGATAACGTGGCACTAATGCAATGATCAAGTACTGCAACAAGTAAATGAACAAAGGATAATGATACATGCCATAAAAACGAGAAAATTACAATGGCTACGCAAGGACGTACTTTTAGACATAACAGTCCTATACAAGTAGTTCTTGAAGGAATTATACCAGTAAAACAAAGAAGAGGAAGACCCAGAACAAATTTTATATCACGGACACGTGGAGAACTGGGCCTACTAAAATATGTAGATGTTAAATGGAAAATAGAAGACGGGAAAGAATGGGGGAGAGTTGTAGGAAGGCAGTAACAGTCGGGAGACTGAAAAAACTAAAAAAAAAAAAGAGAACGCTGTACAGACAATGTCCTCAATCCTTAAGTTTGATAATAGGTGACTTTGTGAATTATATCAAAACTAACGGCACAACGTTGTAAGCGAATATGCTATGTCGTATGTTTGTAAAACGGACAACCTATGAGGATATCGCACGGTATTATGCGTGGGACGCTTTTCATATATTTATAGGGAGTACTAATATTCGAACACGTTTAAAAATGAGGAATGGTCGCCGTAAATTAATGCTCAAGAGGACTGATACCCGTACGCGTTGTCTCCGTCTTACGAATGTACGACAAAGCAAATTATCGTTTAGCTAGGGTAATTTTGTGCTGTCAGTTTTAACATAACAGCGAATTGACCTATTATTAAATCTAAAATTGAGTATATTATCTGCGGAGGTTTCTCGATATTTTCATTTTCAAGCGGGATACGAGTACGGTAACTATGCGCATTTAAAAATGCGTAAATCTCACATAAAAATCGTAAATCGAAAAACATCTACGCTTATAGATAACGGTCTTGCCTTTACGTTCGATAAAACCGAGCCATTTCAGACAGTATCAGCTAAATCACTCTAATATTAAAAATAAAAGCATAAAGTTTTCCCGTTAATAGAAACATCACGTCTGGGTATCACGTCCTATTAAAAAGGTGTCCGTATCGACCATATCAATACGCAAAATGCGTCGCCGTACTTAAATTTATGTTCGTATATTATGTAAATTTTTAAAATTATAATTTTTTTTTTTTATACTGTCCGCACAACATATTGTTATAATCTATAAAATAGTTAACGTATGAAAAATAATGTCACTGAACGATTTTTTTCTACAACAAAACAACATGAAATGTAAGATGCACGTAAAGTAATTGGTTATGCCATCGTTATAATAATGCGCACGAATACCGAATAAGTTTATTTTTTTTTACAAGGACTTGTTCAAATTAACGTACAAAAAAAAAAAAAAATGAATTATTAACCTAGCCTATATGAAAAGTGTATTACAGTATAATACTTTATGAATTTAAGTCAAACAAAACCTCAAAATATTACATTTTTCGAATGACGTCGTAGACTACTTAATGTTAAACATAATTGTGTTCGTTTGCCGCCCGTAAAAAATTATTAAAACTTCATGCGACCAAAAAGAAGATTTTGCTCGTATTTAGCGTATTAAAACGTGATTAGCTACACGTGATTTTATAATACGTAATTTTACGAAAATTAACGAAACTCCCGTACCCCGCCATAGGATAATAGACGAACTAAAAATCGTATACGTCAGTTTTTCTTTTTGTATTATACTATCGTAAACACGCGATAAAAAGAAAAAAAAATACAATTTGTAATTCAGTGCGTACAATGTATACGCTTTTTTTTTTTTTTTAATAATACCTATGTCCGTAACGTTATTATATATTATCGCGTGCGGCCATGTAAATGGCCTAAGGAGTTAGTATTAATTCGTTCTAAAAGGGGGTACACAGTTCTATTTAGTTTTTGTTTTTTACTTTTTCAACATAGTCTCAATCAAGGGGTGCAGCCGGTTTCCCATAATATTAATAAATAATTGACCGTGATTATTTTCTTCGTATTTCATTAGACTTCGTTACGGTTTTAAACCTAAAACCACGGTTTTTTTTTTTTTTTTTTATTACGATCCATCGCCGGAAACGGACATTTTAACAAACAGTAAATAACAGTAAATTCAATAATTTGGTGTTTCGTAAATCGACATTTTTCTAAAAAAAAAAAAAAAAAAAAAATGCTATAACGATAATAATAGCAATGTGTTTATTGTGTACGGAACAACAGTAAAATGTAAAAATATACTAAAAATACGATCGTTAAATGATTTGACAATAGTTGTAAAAGAAAACCAAATCAGTTTAGCTCGTACGTAATTTATGGATCAAGAGAAAAAAAAATTACCTCTTGCGGTTTCAATTAATAGCGGAATAATATTAAGTAAAATTTAGAACTGACCAATCGGTAAAAATAGCGATTATCGAATCGAAGGCCTGACGAATAATTGAACAATCAATCATGTCTTTTACTTTAAACCTTGTTTTTATTATTATTTCACTCGCGATCTAATGCTTTTAATTGTCATTATAAACCGTTTTTTTTCTCCCCTTTCCTCCGTTTAAATATTAAAACTCGATATTGATTATAATGGAATTTTATGATCAAAACGGCGAAAACAAATGCATACGGACAATTATGATTTGTATGCACATTTTCATTAAAACACGTACCTACATGAATATCGTTCAGTCGATTACAATTTATTTCATCGATACCTACGAGTCGTAATATCGAAATCGTTACCAGTCAATTTAAAAAACTCAGTAACTGAAAATAAACCATTTAGTTTGATATTGAGCAAAGTCATAATGGGACGGTCAAGTAATATGACGGCAGGCGAATGCGAAGCGAGTGAGAGGATTAAATATTTAGGATACCTTTTATAAAATAAAAGTCTTCCGAGAAAAGACTGTAATATAAAATGATAATTAGAGTTAAATATTGTTTTAATTAATCTATGACACGTTTAATATTATTCGCACGTAAATAAATATTTAAAACGATTTACAACGTCTCAAACGTAACTTAATATTTTAATTTAATCAGGACGGTATCGTTAAAATTCCGGATAAAATCCCGCCAAAAAAAAAAAAAAAAACCAACGAAAACGAAACAAACTATAAAGTAAACGGATTTTTCATCTTCAAAAACTTTTCCCTCGCATATTTTAACAGCATTATGGGACTGGCCTATAGCAAATTTTATTGGTACACGTTTGAAATTTATTAAACGGGCGTGTTTAAAAAGTTGGGTTTGGTGTATTTACATGTGTTTACATATTATCATATAATATTTTTTTTAAACGTGTATTCTTATATTTCGTTTGACTGGTGTTACAATTATGTTTATATTTACTCATATACATAAATAAATATCAATTGTAAACTATGTTTGTGATTTTCATCAAGAGTCTATAGCATAATGATATGGCCCTTGTGATTTTTTTCGTTATAATCAAATCAAGTATGTTGATGGTGTTTTTTTAAAAGGGTGCATACCAATGAAAACCGAAAAATACGATATTGGTATCGAAAAAATCAGAAAAATTAGAAGTATAGACTGGTAAAAGGGCGTATTTATATACAGGAAATTTAAGTTGGTAATACGGACTAAAATATATCCAGGTGCCCTTTTTAAATCAACACCGATATGTTAAAAGGGCGTATACCGCATTCAATGCCTGTATACTTTTTGTACAAGGTATTATGTTTCCGAGTAATTTTATTGTTTTCCACAATAAACATCATTAAAAACCGTTTTGCTGTTTTCTTTTGTGTAACGTATACAAATGCATATTATATTATATGAAATTTTAACACGTTTTGAAGAGAATATTAAAATACTCATTTGAAAAACAAAAATAGATATATAAATGTCCAAATAAACTCTGTTCAACATGCCCAATTAATTAATTTCAAACGCGTGTCTTTAAAATTCACTATTTTCCGCCTATAAGCGAAAATTTGAAAGGAAAATATCATGGAATATCCATTAAATTTACAGTGTTTTTAGCTATCCTTGTTTCTTTGTTTGTTTTTTTTTTCGCGGAAAATCCGTCGATTTTTGTTGTTTCTTTGACGACGAGCGGGTGGTGCGTACTTATTATATGGATTGCACAGTGTAATAATTATATTTCATAATCCACAAAAAATTAATTATGCTCGTAATAACTTAAACATAAACTCTAAATAACTTTTACCTTAAACGTATTATTATATTTTAATTTGTCCGTAGGAAAACGATTTTTGTTAAATAAACAAATAAGTTGTTTATTTAATACCGCAAACTATAAGCATAAGGTATTCGGATTGTATAATTAAGTATTCTGAGCCAACAAGTTTAAGATAATATAATATGCACCGAAATTATGGAAAAATTAAGTACCTAAATATCAACTCGAAGTTATATAATATTTAAGAGTTTAACTGGTGAATTAAAACATCTAAATAGTTCGTCTATAACGGATATTAGTGTGAAATATTAATTTTGTTTTATTAAAAGTTCATTAAAATAGTTTTTATTACCGTAGTTTATATAAAAAGCCGGTTTTAGGACACCCGTGACTGTACTTCTTCCCGCATATGTCTTATCATGAACTTGTGCCTGTATCTGATTCTGACCCTCCTGTGTATACAAAAATATTCAAATCTTTTCCAACCCATCATTCGCAATGTTCACTGCGTATACCATACAGGCACCGAAAGGAAGATCAGAATCGGGGCGATCAAGCAGACACCGGTTCGGGTTCGGACGAAGGTGTTCTAAGACCGTCATTTTATAGGTACTACTATTCTAAAATTCAAAAATTATTTTTTATTAAATTTCCGTCGCCCAATTGGAATTCATCCATAGATTACCTATATCCGAAAAACCAACGTTTACATAATAATAAATCGGTTTTCTTCGGAGATATTTATAGAGCGACAAGGGACATTTGAGACGTACTGTAACTACAACAGTATAATGGGTGTTATAAATTATCGCGTGCAATATAAAAAAAAAACAAATTAAGATATTTCATAAAACAAAAATTAAGTACTCGAATTTTTTACTCTCGTGAAACGCGCATTTCTATATAAAACTGGCAGTTTAATAATAATAACAAATTGAGTTCGCATGTAACTATTATAAGTCGCAATGACAAAATTTGTGATCTAACAGGTCTCCTAGACAGGAAATGTTGCGCTCGATCATCGTCGCGTTTTTATCTCAATTATTTACGTATCTCTAGAATGTGCACCTAAAGAAATAACAATATTATGAGTATGTTATTTGTATAACTATTATATTATTATACTGTATAATACAACTCGGGCTCGAGATATCTTTATCGCGATGTTATTTATGACGAACAAACACGCGTGAATTGCAAATAATGATTTATTATGATGGGTTGTTCTGACGACGAGCGATCGAACATCATGTAGACCCCATCAACATTCGATGGATGTCCGGATGTGAGTGAACGATGGACAAATGAAAAATGAATGTAGTAACACGATCATAGTCGAAAGCTTACCAAAGGCGTGCGTGAACTATAATTAGTAAGTAATAGAACAAAATTTAAAAAATAAAATAATTCCGTTAATTTTTAATTATTTAATTTCGATCAGATAATTTTGAAATAATTGTCTAGCTTTTCGAGTTTTATTGTACACTGAAATACTCTAACCCGAATTCTTGAAATGAAAAATTAACTATAGGTAATATTGGGTTTTTTGGGTTGGTATTTTGTTAAAAATCTAGATTTAAAATTAAAATATGCTGCAAATGCGATCTTTTTTTATATGTTAATTTCTATATTAATATATATACATTTCTGAATGAAATGGTTTTTAAACCAACGAAAAGAAAAAATATATTATTAATCTCGTAGGCGTATAAAGGATTGGAAAATACAGAATTTGGTCGAGACTAATAGGTTTTAGACATACAATTGAAATCTGAATCAAAATATTAAAGGTAGGACTCAGGATTACTCAGGAAGGTATAACTCTCCCTGTTTACGTTTATCGTTGAACTTCGAAGTCAGTTTTAACTTATAGTTATTATTTTTGCCGTTTATTTTTTAACGAAAAAGTTAGACATTTAGTAAATTAAAAAAATAAATAAATAATAATTTAAATTGCTTTCTCTCCTAATTAATTTTTTTTTTTTTTTATGATAACCTACTGATCTTTAATGAGTTCCGCGTAGTTTAGAACAACTCGCTCAGGATTGATATACATGATAAAATTATATTTTTATCCGTGAGTTTATACGGACGACTTTAATTCCTTTTGTAAGTCTTGGAATAATTGTACCGCAGTAATGAGTCCCCTTTATATGGTTTATACTTTTGATCGAATCACGATTTACGAGTTCATTGTATAATACAGTACACTATAACCTCAAGAGTCTTTGGTGGTGGGTGTCTAATAATTTAAAATACCTACCATTATACTCGAATCTCGGAGACGTACCTACTTAAAATAAATTGAATACACGATACTATGATTTAATTAATATTACTACATATCACGAGTTTTATTATAGCATACGGTACATTTGTTGTTTTTTATATTATGTTTACAAAAATCCAAAAACCACAAAAATAATAAAATGTGTTATTGTTTAGAAAATGTGTATTTTAATAATAGTGCGGTATACTCGTATTACTTTCCGGTTTCGTAGAACTTTTTTTTTTTCTTTGTAACACTAAAATATTTATTCTGTTGAGTTTTCCCGGACACGTGTTTAATTTAAAAAAATACATACATAGGCTATGGAGTGTAAAAATGCATACTAAATATGTTTCCTAAACGAAATTATATTTAGTATCTCGTATAGTAATACAGTTCTGGAAGGTAATGTATTTATTATTGAGTATGTAGTATGAATTTGTTTTAATATATTTCGCCCATCCCTGCGTATATCTACCCCAAATATCTAGCGAATGTGTTATTTACTATTTTTGTTTGTTATTTAGTAGTAGATTAGATATTGGATCAGTAGATAGATTATAAAACGTTAATTCATAGTATTCTGAGGCCATTATTGAAGATATTTTAGAAAAAAAAAAATTAAACTTAAACCCCATCGGTTCATTTTGAATACCTTCCCTTTACTTTTAACTTTTTTTTTTTTAGATGCCTATAATTTTAGAGTTGTATAGAATTAATTTTTTATTGATTATATAAGTAGATACTCTCATTATACTAGTGAACGTTTAAAAAATATTTTATTTTATATCTGTTTACTTTAATTATTATATGTAGCAAAAACCAAACAAACAAATTAATTTAATGTGAAGTTTAATTATGAATTGTTTTTATTAAAATTAATGATTTAACGATAATAACTAAAGGTGATATCTCATATCTTTAATAAAATTATATGAATATAATTAAATAATATTAATGTTTGGATTTCCACTTGATGAATTTGATACATACTGGTTCGGTTTTCCTTGGAATCAAAATTAGCGTGTGACAATATTATACCTACCTAAGTGTAATATTAGTTATCAATTTTCACACACGTTGGTAAAAACAAAACGGAAACATAGGCAAATACTTTTCGTATTATTAGAGTTAACTGCAGTTTTGTTAACATTGTTAAATTAAACTAAAATTTGTTAATTTTATTTACGTACAAGTGCATTATTACTAACCTGTTCGATAATATTAACGATTTCCGCAATAAAACCGTATCGAAAATGATAATAAGTTATTATTATTATATTTAAAAAATATTGTGTGTTAAACATACTATAAAGTTTAAATCGGTAAAAAACTCGTCATTACAATACACCGATAGAAGAATACGTAGATATTCGCGTTTGTAATGAAAATACGTTTCGGTAATTGAAGTTTTTACACGTCATTCGACCTGAAACACAGACACTTCAACAACTTCAAGTTTATATTATTATAAATATGCTTTTTATTGTTTCAATAGTTTGGATTTGTATATAGCAGATAATTATGGCGAATGCTGCTACTACAAATAAGCTAAGTAGCGAATGTGGTAATTTCTGAAATAGAAAAATAATATTATTATTATTATATTATTAGCGGACGACGCAGACAGGTCACGTTTTATATTTATACAGAAAAAAGATTTTGGTACATAAAGAATTATTTTGGTTAGGTAACTAACCAAAGCATGGCACTGGTACCTAATTAAATCAAAGAATCGAATGGTTAGATCATACCCTAACAAGAGGAAACAATGTCCCTGTTAGGACAGTTTTTGAAGAATGCAAACTTCAAGGAGACCGAACACGGGGTCGATCCAGAAAGAGATGGATTGACGGAGGGATAAAACACAATATTAACTTAATGGGTATAGATAATTGGCAAGAAATTGTGCGAGACAGAGAAAAGTGACCGGATATTGTAGTGACGGCTAAAACTCTTAGAGAGTAATATGGTTAGCATAAAAAAAAATAATAAAGACATTTTTACGGTTAAGTTCGAATTATGTGTTTGGTAAAAAACAAGTGAAGGTAAATCTAGGTAAATCGTTTAAATCGTAAATGATCGAGGCTTTTGCGTTTTAATTACACGACACGTTTTTCGCGTTTATTTATTCACTAAGAGTATGACGGACCAATGAAACGCAATGAACATTCTGCTTTCTGGAAATGACAGTATAGTATTCACGGTTATAATATATATTATTTTAAATTTAAATACGACGTCGTGGCGTGAACCGAAAGATACCGCGGCGGCGGCATACCTAATGCCATCAATCATGTTCGAAACTTTGATGTATAATATTTTCAACAGTTCCTCGATCGTCCTTTTGAACGTAAACAATCGAAGGTTCAGAACACTATCATCATAATCGTAATAATAATAATAATAATAATATAACCACTAACGGAAATTTACTTTGAAAACTTTCGATGAATTATTAATTAATAAACAATAAATAAATAATGAATAATAAATAATAATAATATGAATATGAATTTGATTGATAATTTATAATATGAATATTTGATGAGTATTTTCTGCAGTCGCGATGAATACGAAAAAAACGTCGATGGTATACAATAATTTCGATTAAACACAATGATAACAGTGTTATGAAAAAATGACACAGCGTCGGCGAATATAATAATATGTTAAAGACGACAAGTAGGTAAGTATATATAGTTTTTAATGGGAAAAAACTATTGCGATTTTCGCAGGATAATGTACAATATGTTTAGACTTTGATACTTTTGAACAAGACAACTATGTATTTTATATATCGAGTAAAATATATATATATTTTTTAAAAAATGACTCATTATCTTAACTACTTTGAGTGAAAAAACGCAGTGGATTTTTAAAGCGATAATTTTAAGTTTACCTTTTAAAATGGAAACATAGATTTTAAATTATCGATTTTCAAAACCAACATATTATTGTGCTTTTTTTTCTGGCCGTTAACATTTTTTCTACCAAAAGCCTCGCTCCAAAAATCAATTTCATGGACGGTACCAAATTTAATCCAGTTGGAGATCGTGTTTATTTTTCTGGTAGTTTTCTTACTAATACGAAAATAACTTAAAAAAATACCCGAGAATACTTATGCAATAACTGTTTCTGTTATTTTATATTTTGTTTTAAGTTGTGATTCGATTAAAAATAATCAAAGTGACTTGGAAATTTCCTCGAACACCTAATTTATTATAACTTTGTAGGCGTGGTGCAAATTTCAAAAATACCATGTCGTGTTTTTGCGTTGTTAATATTTTAACGATATTTGAAATTTTCTAGTTATTTTTTTAAATTTATTCTGATAGAAATATTTTAATTTATTTTCATCAGCGTTTAAAGTTCAAATATATCTTAAAATTCGTTAAAAATACGAGCAATTTAATTTACTTTGTTACTAAGTTATTAATTCAATTAATTTTAAATTTAAATTTATCATAATATGTTTAATGTTTATCTGAACTTTGCTCGTTACTGTTTCTCGTTTACAGTGAATTATCGTTGCATACAAATATTATATTACCCTATATATACTTATTATACCTTAGTATCTTTTCAATTCAGGTAACACAATTGGCCCACCTATGAACGGTATCAGTTTTATAATGTCTATTGTTTTTTTACATTTATTATTCAAGTTATATACAATTTATGCCTTTAGGGACAATCACTATTTCTATTCCCTTATCCTATAAATAGGGACTATTTTTTTAATTTTAAAACGAACAACTGAATAAACTATATCCGTAACCAGGGATAACCATGTGAATCACCGAGCTTTTTGTAGATAGCATTTATTTTCCCTCTTTTAGTTGGTTTATTTGTATACCATAGAAACGAGCGTTTCGTTTATCTTGTCTACCTTTGTGCGTAATATTATACTAAATTTACAACAAAACGTCAAATCAATAAATTGTTGTTTTTCGCGTTACGAGTATAGGTATTTTCGATCGCATGCCGCATGTCCAAGTAAATTTTAACGAGTTTGCGTCTCAACAATAAATTATTCTCGATGGACTCTTCCATCGAGTTTGCACATAAGTATTTGACGAACACGGAAGTTGTTCCGGATACCGGACAACCTCCTCATTTGGATAATGGCAAGGTGCGGTTGCCCGTGGTGTTGTATCCACCCGATGAAGGTTTTTGGTCGGTGTGCACTTGCGTGTTAGGTTTTTTAGCCTCTATGATTTTAGACGGAGTGTGCTTGTCTTTATTTTTGTATGACAGCCGGGTCGGCATGACCGAACAAGTTTCGCGGCCGATGCTTGCCCTTGAACACTTGGCCATCATCTGCCTGTGCCGGCATTTAATCGGTAGGTACCAATATAATACTTACATGTGGTAACACGTTTGGGTGAATTTATTTTGCACTCGCTTCAGCCTTAGTTGGTATTTTGTAAAACATGAGTGTCAGATAACAATACCGTACACGAGCAGTGACCGAACCAGAGAGTAGTATAAATACCGAAGACAGTTAGGAAAAGAGAAATATTTAATAGTGATTGGCAACAATATCGATAATTCGATACGATATCGATATCGTGACGAAATTTCGATATCGATATTATATTCTGTATCGGGAATTATTTGTAGCTATGATTAGTATTAAGTAATAATATCTGTCGGCCGATAATGTTAAATTATTATTATATAATTTATAATGTTATCTGTCAAGTCGGTGAACGGTCACTTTGTACGGTCTATTGTTAAATCCAAGGAACGCGGACACTTTATACTTTATACATAATACAAATTAGCACATATAAATAGTATATACAGAATAAATAAATAGAATACATAGTTTCATAAAAAAGTTGATAGAGTGAGTCGTGAGTGGGAAGTTTGGAGGGAGCCAACTATTATTGATAGTAATACTCTGTTACTTCTTATCATACAACGATAATATTTTTATTTGAAACTGATGGTAGTTAATTTTGATCGGGGAAATATGATTAAAGTTGAGAAAATTATTATTGATAAAAATCCACGTAAAATTCTACATATAAACGGCAAATATAGTTTTTACTCTGTGAACACGTTTTCTCCTACTAAACTTGCTCAAAAGTATCAAATGTAGCGACTTTTCTAAAACGTCATTTTCGTGGAAAGACACTTTAAATAAGTAATTTTTTGATTTTCGAAACGCATCTCGAATAGTGATTTAGCCGAAAAAACGTACGATTTCACGATTTTACTATGTCAAATAATTACGGACGACGTTTTCTACCAAAAATATTGCTCCAATTGGTAAATAATAAGAGATTTTTAAAGTTGCATTTCGTAAAATGTTAGCTAATTTTGAGTTATACATTTTAATTTTGGAAGTTTATTTGTTGTTATTTGGTTGAAAAAACAGTCGTAAAGATTTGAAATTTAGCATGTACACTTATTTTGGCGTTTCTTAGAGGTGGTAAAATTTTCGAAAACATTTAGCCACTTTTGAGATATTCATAGAGTAATATAAATGTATAATTTTTGATAGGTACCTACTATATGGATAAAGCTGTTGGATTGGTCATAATTAACCCATCCTCAGTATCAAACATCCCGTAATAAAAAGTCTAAGCTTTTTATTTATTCTATATATACTATTTGCATAATGTATATAATGTTTAATAACGTATAATATATGCTATGTATATGTATTATAAATATTGTGTTTATAATAGTACAAAGTGTCCACGTTCCGTGTTTTTTTTTACAGACCATACAAAGTGACCTAGAACCGTAAAGTTATGTATTACGTAGTTTTTTATAGTTTAAAAATACTTTTTTTTTCGGTTTGCTTATATTTTTGTATTCAATATGACATTTTTCTCACTGATAAAATACGTTTGATGTTTGAACAAGGCACCTATAAATACCATTGGATAATTTGATTCACGGTTTAAATTATGTCATCGGTGTGACGTCGTGTGACATAATTATATAAATGTTCGTTAGTTTAGATTATAAGATTAAATAAACACATTAAATATTTGAAAACCCATTTTTTATAAAAATAGTTTTCATTTAAAATTTAAAATATTATATAATATTTTTCAAAATTTGTATTTATTTTTATTTAATAATAAAATATTTAAAATACCTAATAGTAATATTTGAATTAGTATTAATATATTTTTGATACGATATCGATATCATACAACTCAGGATACATTACGATACCGCGATACAATATCGCGAAAATCGGAACGATATCGGTACCCTAAATTATATCGTTGTCCATCACTAATATTTAGTATTACGCTTGATAAAATCAATAACTTTTAGAGCTCTACCTTTGGAAAGTAAAAATAGACCCAGAGTGGTCGGAGAAAAGATTAGCGGGTTCTAAATGAAAATTAGTTTAGGTACTATACAGAGATCGAGATGGGAGTTGTTCTTTTCAAGCCATGTACATATTTCCAGAAGTTTTGAGAAGAGTAAAAAAAAAGGAATTAGGGAGTGAACTTTAACCCACGGAGGATTATGTATTGCCGCATTGTGTATTGTTTATTATTTTAAAGGCTGTATTATAATTTTACAATCTCCTATGTTCAATAACTATCTGTTTACAGAACCGTTTACATGTGCGTATATCAACCGGTACGGTTTTCGATATTGTTTATTTTTCGGCAGTGTATTATCCGTCACGTGGATAACGACGTTATTGTTATTATCCGAAAGAAAGTTACCTGTCGAACAATTATATTTTGTTTTGGCTGCCGTTGTCGGAGGTAAATCCAGAAATAATTAGTTGATAAGTTTAAAATGACATAATTTAAATACACCGATTGTTCTTTGTTCGTATATTAAACGTCATCTTATAATCATATAATATCAGTCCATATCTATTTTATATAAATTAACAACTCAAAGTAACGGACGCGTTGCTCCTTTATTACCATGCAAGAGCATGAGGAGTTATGAATATAGATAAATAACAAAATATTATAAAATATAGAATGTTCCACTTATAATGCATCAACCATTTTCTTGGAAAATTTCTAAATAAATTTAATTTTTTTTTCCATCATTATGGAAACGTTTGAAATGCATATTAAAACTATTTTGAATTAGTTACTCCTACTCATTGTGCCTGAGTATATACTATTGGTTTTCAAATAGAAACCCCTTCCTTCGATATGAGAATAAATTTTTGACGAAAATTAATTAACCGTGTATCATAATAAAATAATAATAATATGAAATAATAATTCACAAAAAGCGTAGTGTTTCGTGGTTTTTTCTAGTTTTCTGGAGACACATTTTATTGGTTTCTCGAAAACGTTCGAAAGCATGTTGAATGCTGAGTTATTGATAAATAACAACAATTCATATCATTGCTAACAATTATCAATTAAATCATTCTATATACAATATGTTATTATCCTAAATTACTAACTTCCCACATACAAGAGTAGCACACCCATACGGATTTATTTTTTATTTTTTAATTTCAACAGTTTAGATTAGAATTTAAAATACTTCGATTATAGGCATCGGAATCGGAATGATTAAAACCGCGTTCGTCGTTCTGATATCTTCGTTGTTCCTCGTCAACCGTCAATACGGTCATTTGTGCCTGCAACTGGGAAGTTCAGTAGGCATGCTGATAATACCCCCTATTACGGAATTCTCAATAATCCGTGTCGACTGGAAATCGTCAATGTACCTTCATTTAGGTCGGTATAACCATACAATATGCCAGAATTGAATTGTTCAACAGTTGCATATAATTATATAATTTGTATTACGATGTGAAATTAATTAATTATCATCAATGTACATATAGTTTCGATGTGTTTTACGCTGATAATTTGGTTACTGGTCACCACGCCCGTTCCGTTGATCATCTGTGACGAAACGTCTGAACATGCGAATTTTCAACGTCACGTATCTGGTGGATTTGTTGGCACAGTCGCCAATAAAAAGTAAAAAACATATTTTAGATTCTGTTGTTTATCTGTTAGCTGCATTTTTACCAGAAATCTTGCTCCTGTCATAAATTTCAGGGGTGGTTTTTGGTAGCAAATTATGTCCAGTAAGTGCATTGAGGTAATTTTTTGAGGTGCAATTTTCAGAAACAGCCTATCGTTTTTTTTAGTTATTAATGGCCGTTTTGAAGTTGTCTAAGTTTTTTTGTTTTGTTCTACATTGATAAAAATAAATTATATTATTTTTATCCTCATGAAACTTGTATCAAATTTAAATTTATGTTTTAATTTTAAAATTAAATTTTCAATTACAATCAGAATATTTAATGAAATTTCGTATTAATTGGCGAATATTTAATTTTGAAGTTTTTTTTTATCTAGCACATGTTTTACAATGAACATTTGTAATTAAGATAATAATAATTAAAAAAAACGACATCTTTTTGTCGTACGCATAATTAAAAATGTAATAGCATATAATAATTATCTAAAATGTTGGAATTTGTCTAGTTAGTTTTTGTTTCTTTCTTCAATGCTTACAGTTTCTGGTAACTACCATTTTCAGATCACGATTCATGCCGATAACGGAGCAAACGCCGTTGTGCAGTTCTCGCAGCGACAATGAGCCTGTGGGCCTTAACGCCATTTGGCTGTACGAAAACAAAATAATCGGAAGGACGTGCGTTCGGAACTTGACGAATATATTTAAAGACCGAACGATCGGTGGTCGACCGATGTACCGACACGACATACTGTTCGAGAGTAACATCATGTTGTTGGCGGCCAACTTAAAATCGGTACACATTATTATAATAATATTATGTTTTACATTGATAAAATGCCTGATATATGTATAGCGACGCAATAGAAGTTCCGTTTTACAATAAAATTATCATCACACCTTATTATTACAATACAGATAAATAATGTTTCTAAATAATTAAGGTGTCTTAAATTAAAAAACGAATATATGTAAAAATAAAAATGGGTTTATAAATCATATTATTATTATCATCAGAATTCGTAGTATAATTATTTTTGGAGGATTTTTCACCGGATATTTAAGTTAGGTTTAGTTAAATCGATAAATTATACTCTCGACTGTAGTTTTAGGAAGAACAAAACAGGTTTAGTTATTTTTGTAATTTTCACAAATAGCCGTTCGATAAAAATTTTATATTAAAATCGATGTTACATAGTGTTTTAAATATGTGTTTAAAACATTTTATTTAATTATCCATGTTGGGGTTGAGAAAAATAAGCAAGTGAAAAACGAGCATACGGAAAAAAAGCAATTTATTTTTTTTACTTATTAAAATACATAAGGTAGGCATATTATAATATAAAAGTAATATTATTGAATAGTACTACATATTATATAGTACTATATCATAGTTATTTAACCATTTTTTAATACAATTTAATACCATTACATATTCAATTAGAATATTTCAAAAACGTTTTCACAAAAATATTTATCGGAGCAAGTTATCGAAATCTGCAGTTCATAATAGAATGCAACAAAAATGACTACTATTGTAGTGCCAAGTACAAAGTATATATATATCAACATGAAATAAATCTATGGCCATAGCATATTGTGGAACAAATAAATTATCTAAACATGTTTGATTCAAAATAAGAACAACTGGAGAAAACAAATTTTGTTTTATACAAGTATGGTTTATAATTTATAACTATTTATTTTTAAAAACCAATATGTGCATTATAAATTTAAAAGTATATATTTAATAAGTCATATGAAATAATAGTACATTACATCAAGTATAAGTATAGAAAAACAATAATTGTATTAAATTCAAAAAAAAAAATTCCGTTAGTTATTGTTGTAAAAACGTTTAAAATATTATAATTGAATTTATAATATAGTCAATGATATTAAAATTATAGTGCGGAGACATATAAAATTATATGATACTATTAAATATGTAGTACTAACAAATAATATTACTTATTTTAGATTCCGAATGGAGCGAAGAAGCTTATGGTTTTACAAAGATGTGTATTTTTCTTTTCTGTGGACAACTTTACTACCGGAGATCTTGCTCCGATTTTTAAGTGTAGCGCCTTTTTTGAAAGGAAATTGGAGTGCGGAGGTACTCTAAGGAAGTCATTATTTTATTTTCCCAACATTTTTTCTCAACAAATGGAGAAAACTGAAAAAAACTTAAGAAAAAAGTAGGAAAATCGGTACATAAAACATATTTTGACAATACCTATTTAATTATTTTACCACAATATGTCATAATATATAATGTATATATATGTAATATATAATATATAATAATGTTGACAAAACATCACTATTAACTAAACTCCACTTAGAGTCCGCTTTTTTTTCGTTATCAATGGTTGATCGTTAATTTTAGGTATACATTAAATTACCTGTAACAGTGAGTGCACCCAATCCTATTATCCTAGGACGTCGTATTATAATGTGTAAAATAAATACTTTTTTACCACTTGCTTTTTTTTCTACTTTTTCCATATGCTTTTTTCACCTGCTTTTTTTTCTAAACTCCCCTATATTACATTCCAGAATTGTAGTGAAATAACTCATACGTTTTTAAAAATTAAATTTTGTATTCTCTTCAAAATGTTGGGAACATCCAACGCTGATATTATGAAAGCTATAACTTCGTTGCGAAAAAATCGGTTTGATCTCCTCGCTTCTCTTAAGAAATTAATTCAGTCACAGGATTCTCAGTTTCTCTGAATTGTGTAATAATTTGTCGACCATATTTTCCTAAATTATTGAACTGAAACAAGAAAACTCGTTACTCTATGGAGAATTGTCTTCTCTAAAGACCAAAATCGTTCGGCTAGAAGGCGACGCCAAAAACCCTTCAGACAACTCACCAAATAATTTGCCATACCAAATTATTAGTGAGACATCTGAGTGAGACCGATACACTAAGAATATTATTATTAATGGGTTACCTTAGTTAGACTCTAATATTTTGCACGATAAAATTTCTTTAGGCAATAAAAACCTATCCGTATTAATAATAATATTAACAATAACAATAATAATAATTGGTGAAAAAAACAATTCCTATTACTTCCGAAAGAATGTGTTATATTTCCCTAATTGCTAGTATTTTCTTAAATAATCGTGATAACTCTATTTATAACTAACTATTATAATGATATGATGTTAACAAAAAATAATGTTCAAAAAATACAAAAATATGTATTTTTGTTTACAATGGAAAATATATTTAAAACATATTTCGATTGTTCTGTGTGTAGCACAAACTGAATCCGAACCCGGTTCTGACATCGGTACTAACCGTTGACGATGTCAACGATGAGAAACATAACCGGTTCAGATTGTGCTCAATTGCCGTGACACGAGTGCTGAAATCAATGTTTAACATGTCAATTTGGCGCCACAAAAGATTTCTTGCGTTCGCAGTGAGTGAAGCTCTGGTTGAAAGTTCATATTTAATACCATTTGTTTTTATTAAAGGTAAACTATAATTTGATTTGTATTTACTTTACATGACATCACCGTATTGAGGGTGAAAAAACCTATGGGGGTCACAAATAAAAAGCATACATTGTCAGCCTAAAACTAAACACAGTGAAATGGTGCAGACATATTTTTGTTATACAACTCTGATAATACAAAAACACGTTAAAAATAATAAATATTCCCATGCTCTTTTTCCATGAATCTGGGTCTGAACTTCGCCTTGGTAGCGAATCATATTATAGTACAGCTATGCGCAAGAAAGTCAAATTTTCAGAAAAAAAAAGATGTCCTAGAATAATGGGAACGGGTGCAGCCACTGTTGTAGATTGTTATAGTTGGAAAGATAGGATACAGAAGGGAATTCAATGTATATCTGTAAACAACGATAAACCATTGTTCCTGATAAACCACTCCTCTTGTGTGGAGGCAATAGTAATGCATTGTCAATAATATATATGTATAATTATGGTAGTATAACAAAATAGGGATTTTTTTTTTTTAATAATATTTCTTTAATATTGTACCGATTTTCTCGCTTTTTCTACGTTTTTCACGGATTTATGGATTTTCATGCTGTTTCCCAAATTTTCACATTTGCTGGAAAAACTCTTGAGAAAATCGAAAAATGACATTCTTAAAGTACTTTCCCCGTCAGATTTCCTTTCGGAAAAAGTACTATTAGTATAAATTGAAGTAAAATCGCTAATAGTAAAGTTTTTCACATAAAAAAAAAAAAATAAACATCTTTGTAAAATTAGTACATTCTTCTGTATACTCAGAATCTAAAAGGTTTCATTGAAATATAAAAACCATGCTATTTTTAAATATTTTTTTTATCTACATAAACTTACTACTTACAAATGAAACGACGGAAAATTATTATCTGGAAGAAGCATTATTTTTTCTATACTGAAAAGTTAAGTGAATCTCATCGTCCATCGGGTATCTACTAAGACGTGGAAATGCGAATGGAAGACCCAGACAGTCCTTCAGCAGTGGCATTAATTAATTAATGGGTTTCAATTTATACCAGCACTTATAGCATGCGGTGTATTATATGTAGTTTTAGTTACAACGACAAGGCCTAATCTTTAGACACTGATAATAATATTATTTTTGCATACTATTCTTATAATACAATTCATATTGATGCATATGTTTTCTTATGTAATTTGTAAAGGTATCGTAGGGCAGAAAACGTCCGCAGAAGCAATGATTACTCTTATCGCGGGTTGTTTGGGTTTGTTGGTTGGTCGAGGAGTAGGCTTTTTGTTGCACGAAACTTCGTCAACATGCGTTCCCATGTACCACGTGTGCTTGGTGTTATTTGCCAACAGCTTATCGTTGCTCTTGTGTTCTAAAACTATTAACGTTTTCGTAAACATATTACCGTGTTTTGGACTTTATGGATTTACGCGAGGTAAGGGTTTTTTTTTAAAAATATTTTTACGACTATAAATATGAATTATTATATTTATGAACTTGTATTTTTATCTGAACGTTTTCTAGGATATTACGAATCAATGCGAAACACGGTGTTCTGTTTGGGTGTTTTTCCGTTAAAGAAATTTATCAACGTTCGCGGGCAAATCGCCTTGGTTCGAGCTATATCATCTTGTTTAGGATTACTGTCTGCAAGTGAGTTCTTTTAGTTTCAATATTTCAACGATTATTATTATTATTGTTTTTTAGTCATAGTATTAAAGTACTCGTCGCATATTATATTTTGTAGCAAATTATTCTGTAAACAATTATTAGATCCTTGGTAGCATTAGTTCACACATTCTAGGTTTCTACCTTATGACAATTTGCGGTTGCGTAATTGGGGTGTTAGAAGGGCAAAATTCTACTGCACGTGCGCCATCAGTTCTGTGATGTTTGAACATGTTTTGGAACAAACCTAAGACATTATTATTACTAAAACGAGTAAAAATGTCCATATTTAAAAACTGTAGACATTCTCCTCAATTTTGATAGAATATACCACTTATATTGATCGTATTTTTTTTTTTTTGCAGTAACGATCCTGGAAAATACGTTAAACATGGCCAACGTGTACATGTTTGCAGCTTCGTTGGCAGCGTTCGGAGGATTGTTTTTGGCACTTTTGAATTAAGTGTTTAGATTTTCGCCGCTGATTTTAGATTTATTTTATTTCAAACAGTTTTTTTAAATTATTTTTACTAGCCTATCTAGTCTAAAATTAGATTCGCCACTATTATATACCCCTAAACAGTGGCACCAAATCCTATGTTAAGGTCAGGCCAAGGCCTGAATTCTTTTAAAAATTAAGTACAGGGCTGCAACATTTTAACCCAAAGTTTGGTTGCCAAACCAAATGAATATGTTTAGACTTTTGAAATATATTACTAATAACAGCAATTTACAATTTACTCATTTGATCTATACTGGATATTAAAGAAATAATTATTAACACATTTATAACAAATTACTAAAACAATTAAATTTCTGGTCAATAATTGTATTTTTCGTTATTTTTTTTTTTTTTTTTGATTTCTGGCTACTGTGTTCAGAATTCGTTTATTGTTGCATACTGTATATAATTTAAATTTCCCTATATAGGAGAGCTACGGTAAAAGACAATATTTTTAAAAAAGCTTAACTATTTCGTAACAGGTACTTATTATTTACAAATTTTTACAAGTTATTTTTACATATTACCACTAGCGTTCCCAAGTGAATTACATTCGGATAAAATATAAATGAAATGGATGTATTATATAGGTATCGCGTGTCCCCGACTCATTAACCGAGAGTGGGACATGAATAATATACAAACGATGATACGGCACGCCAACGGGACTTTTGTTTTATTTTCGAATGACAAAGCTCCACGTAAAAAAAACAAAGTAACATATAGGTTATGTTATGATAACGGGACCAGGTTAATGGATATACATTGTGCGATGAATCGGTTATGTGTTGTGGAAATATGAAACTCTCATAAAACGTTCATAAGTAACATCAATCGTGCCTACGATTGTCTTTTATCTTATAGACGCCAAATCAAAACGCGGGCACTTGAGATATTTTTTTTATACCGTTAAGCCTGTTTCTCGACGGGATTTGGATTATTTGATTCAGTTAATAGACATCGTGCTCTATGGCAACTGAGATAATATAAATAACAAGCCACCCTTCGGTGGTTGAATTTGAGTCCAATGGCTGACAAGTTGCAGTTCGAAATTTTGACGACGTCGTTTCAGATATTGGCAGACCGTGCTGACAAATTTAAGGCGTTTTAGACCGTAATTTATACGTTGACTCATGGGAAACTATTTTGTGGCTCTTAAATAGGAAAAAAACACCTAAATAAGTAATGTTTTCAAACATTGAAAAATCTAAAATTTGACAATTTCATCATGTCGGCCCCATAGTTCAGATGTCAAAAAACTCGGCTCTCTCTCGATTTTCTATTCTCTATTTTAAAAATATTTCACGATTAGTGCACTTTTCCATCTTTCTCTATCTCAAACTACCTGTCTCTAGTTTTTATCCTCGATGTTTTCCAAATCATTTTTTACCCCGTCTATGTGGTAAAACATAGTCACATTTTCCTAGAATTTTCATTATACATACTTTAACTGATATATTACTAAAATCTCGGAAATTATTCTGTTTCAATGTATTTAAATCATAGTCATTTTGTGTTACAATTAGATTTATTCGTAATTGCAATATTATGACCTATAGGATGTAACCAGAACATTGTAATTTGTAGAATCAAAATCATATTATTGTTATAATAATACACATGTATTATTTATTATTTACGGTTGTCAGAGTAATTAGCCAAATCAGAATTAAATTCTCTGTGCCTGCATTATCATTACGATAAAATCAATCGAGAATCGAACATTTAATTTGAATACTAATTAAATTAATAATATGATAACTTTGTCATACTTAATGCAACCTAACTTTTATTTTATATATGATTAAATTTTTTTTGTACATATTAATAACTAATGGTTTAGTAGATGATGTTTATTAGTTCGATAGAAAAAAAATTAAAAATTATTAATTGTATATCATCCGTAAACAGTAGTTTACGAGAGTTTATATAATCTAAATCATTAATAAAATAATATAAATAGCATTGGAGCTAAGTGTGAGTCTTGTACAACACCAGATAGAATAATTAAAGGTTCCGAAATAAAGTTCTAACTTTAACAATCTGTTTTCTATTAATGACAAATGAAATCAACCATAATACAAATGGATCACGAATACCAATCTTTGCTTACAGATACAAATGAAATAACCTTATGTATCCTATTACCTTCCCAACTTCACACCTACAACAGTGGCCGCTCTCATCCTCAGTATCAGTACTTTTTATCTTTTTTTAATTTCATGTTCAAAATTCTGTGGCCCTCTATTTAGCCATTTATTGGTAGCCGCGACCTAAATACGCCACTACCATATTGTGGGTCGTATAAATACAATAGGTATATATTTTTAAGGCTTACATACATACTTAAATTTTTATGTACAACAAAAGATAAGAATTATGTGTTATGTATTATATGGTCATATACGGAATGATGTCTCTAGAGGATTTTCTATTTTTCAGTACTTATATAGCATATATATAGCACAATATATTAAGTATAAGGTAACGGATGCGGCGACGTTTATATTACACCCGTGACCGTAATATTATAACCTATAAAAATTGTTTCGGGTAATCCAAAGGAAATAACGACTATTATAATTACCATCTTATAAGAGATAAGGTCGGGAAATAGTATGTATTTTAAAATCTGATTGAAAAATTAAAACAAATAAGTAATCACGAACATTTTTGACAATTTTAAAAATTTGAACCAAATCGCAATGTTTTTAAGTTTCTACACAAGTCACTCTCTAACTTGAGTGCAAATAATCCAAACATTTTTGAGTGACTAACACCAGTATTGGCTTAGTATAGTAACTGTGTTTACTCGATGATGACTTGATTCAGGGGGGCTTGACTGAGTATTCGGGAACCAAGTTTCCAAGCTCCTGATTTTTTTAACATTTTATAACTATTTATTTCTTAAATGTACTTAAAAAAAA
This sequence comes from Cinara cedri, assembly GCA_902439185.1. NCBI lineage: Eukaryota > Metazoa > Arthropoda > Insecta > Hemiptera > Aphididae > Cinara > Cinara cedri. The sequence goes on along the minus strand of CABPRJ010000508.1, from coordinate 403,202 downwards.
AAAAAAAACAAATTTCAAAAAAGTAAATACTTTCAGAGATAATGATTTTTTTTCCGTTATCTTGATTACTCTGTATAAATATAGCAATATTGTCGAGAATATAAGTTTCTATCACGTCAAACAACTTTACCCTAGTTGCGCCCGCGGTTATTTCTACATTTTGTCTCTAAAACCTTACACAGAGAATTACACTCATAGTGTGTATGTGTGGTGTGGATATTATAATATATGTAGAATGTTCAGCGAAAACAATGGACATTTGAAAGCGGCGAGTATAACGCGAACTAAACATAGGTACTCATTCCACAACACACTTTGATAATTGAAAGAGATTTAAATAAAACTTAAAGGAGTAACGGATGTTATGGGTAACGATTTTGGATCGACGATAGTGGCGGCCACAAAAAAAGTAACGTCTCCCGTCAGCGGTCATATATTCGAAGAAACCGCGTCAGGCGTGTCAATTCAATCGAATACTCACCGGAGCATATTTATTTAATGCATTTTGGCTTTCTATTCCACTATTTTTTTTATTCCGTTAGGCTCACTTTATTTTTATTTTTTTTTCCACCGTCACGAAGAAGGGTATAAATCGACGTCCATTATTACGGAATCGGAATAGGTAGGTAGTGAACTACAGTGATTGATGAAAAGGAAGGTAGCCCCAACATTTGAAATTATCATGCTGTTTGTCGTACATTTTTAAGTGTCAAACAAACAATGGGTTGGGCCAACTATAGTATATATTATAATAGACATAAATGTCCATTTCATTCTTACCATTTAAAACCAAGGTTAAAGTAAACATAGGTAATTTACATATTAACAAAATAAAACTCTTTCGAAAATATTATAATAGTTATATTTAAAAGATGATTTACATAGTTTTTTTTTTTTGTAAAAACTGTGATTGTCTTAAATAATATTAAGTATTCAGATGAATAGAGTACAATTTTTCGGGAGTCTTTTGGCCTAAGAAATTTCAAACTTACACATTTGCAGATATTGTCAAATTAATTTTTGCAAACACCCCTAAAACAGAATAAATTCCTTACGTGACCATTGCCATCAAAAATTACCGTCCAATAGTTTTCTCGGAAAATTTTGATTACAATGGAATTGTTTAAGCTGTATTTTAACGGTTTTTAAAACTTTTAAAATCCTACTTCTATTAGATTTTAAAAGGATTTACTGTGCGTGAAACTACGGAATAAAAGGTACAATTTTGGACATTTTGTAAAGCAAATCGTACTTCGTACAACGATTCTATATAATTCTCTATATATGTACTCATGATCCGATAAAATCACCCTGTTTAAGTAATTTATCGGTTTATTTGATTTAAGATAGTTAAGGGTAAATCCCCCCCACAGTATAAATACAATCAGCTGTCTGTAATTGCCAATAAATAAATCTGAAGACAATAACATAGTAAAACGATTACATTTTATTCACGACGAGGTCGCAAATCAATGCTCTAAAACATTTCAAAAACTCATAATATAAATATTATTTTCATGAAAAGTCGTATGGAATTTAAACACGATAAATGTTGATTTGACCATGTTAATAAATAGGTGAACCTACCTATATGGATTTGTGATTTGTATATTTACCGATTGCGAATGGGTGCCTAATACCTATACAAACTGTTAATATTATTAACAGTGATTATGAAATTTTAACACATTAAGCTGCATTAAATTTTTGTTTTAACGACTTTCTCGCTATAATGTAACTTAAAAATCATTAATCTTATCCATGAATAATGATTAGCTAGCGAAATTGAACAGTCACACGCAAGTAGATGGGTAATAAGTTACTATTATTCTAAAAAAAAAAAAAAAATGCCTACTAATAATATTTTTTAACCGTAAAAGGTAATCAATAAACGGTAAGTTTCTTTATTCTTAATAGTTTTCAACTCGACGGTTTTTGGATGGAGTAAGTATTTTAGTATATGTTTTATACTATTCGCGAATTGATATTAAAATTTAATGGTAATGTGAAGGTCTTTACCCCAAAGTTGTTTTAAACTGAAGTACTTAAAACGACGATTATAATTATATCACTAATCTGCAAACATTTTACAGCTGATAATAATTAAGAAGCTAGTTAAAATTATGTATACCTATCAAATAATTATTATGCTCATTACGTATATTAAAACTACTAAATTGATTGATAATGAAAGCTAAAATATTAATTTTATTACAAGCACGTAAATTAAACCAGGTACGGGAATTCGATTAGACTTCAAACGTTTGGATTTTATTTTCAAACCACGGAACGTTTCAACTTACGCGATTGGTTCATTAACACAAAGCCTAAATACGAATATATTATTTTCTCATGATAATAAATACAATTTGAGTTTTCGAATTTTAAAAAAATACACTTCGTTTTGATTCTTGATAAATAAATATACAGAGTGATTATCTAAGCGTAATCGCCCAATTTTTTTTTTTTTTTGGTTAAATTTTGCATATATTGAAATTCTGATTTTTTTAAATTTTTAAGTATTGTCAAAGCCAATATTTTGAAATACTTAGATTTTTTATAACATTATAACATAAGGAGTATTCTGTGGTGATACCAACTTTGGTTTTTTTAAATTAGAACTTGTATTAAATATTCCATACATAAATAAAGTATTACTTTGAATAAATTTTGATATTAAAATTGTTGATTACCGTAAACTCGTTGACGAGATATTTCACTTTTATGTTTAGGTAGAGGAAGAGTAGTGGAGTATCATTAATGTGGGCGGACGGTACGCAGCGTTTTATTAGTTCTTCAATACTCTCTTCCTACCTAAACTTAAAAGTGGAATATTTCGTTAACGGGTTGACGGAGATCAAAAATGTTGATGTCGAAATTTATTTAAAGTAAAACTCCGTCTATTTATGGAATTTTTAATATATGTTCTCTTTGAAAACCCACATTGGTATCACCGCAGAATACTTTTTTATGTATTGTGAAAAATCTAAGCATTCAAAAATATCGGCTTTAAATACAGAAAATCAGAATTTGAATATGTATAAAATTTAACCAAACAAATTCAGTGAGCATGCTTAGTAAATCGCCCTGTATGTAAACATTTTTTTTTTTATAAATAGTGTTAGATGCAGCGAGGAAAATATAATAATAGATAAATTATGTTTATATAGGTAATATGCTATTTTTTCAACTATACATTTACTCGAATTGTAGACACTTTTGAATACTTTGCATTTTAAAAACAAACTGAACAATAAACATTAAAAATGGTTACATTTGCATCGATTTTATAATAGAAATATACAAAATTATAATATTCAATCATTAGAGCGCGCCACCATTTTATAACATATTGATATCAATAGAGCGCACCACAAAAAAAAAATAACAATCAAACATTGATAATAGTATTTACACAAATTATGTATCGTATAATTCTACATTAACCATTCGTCAGAATATCTTAATCTTTACATGATACGTCATTTATTGATTTTGGTTAAGTACCTAAGTACAAAGAAAGAAAATATGTCACAAATACTTAAACTTTAGAAATAATATTTTACTTATAAGAAGATTAAATTCTATTTTTTAAAGAAACAAAACAAAATTATAATAACATAATAAACAACGAAATATTGTTTTTTTTTTTTTAAATAAATGTTGAAATTTTTTATATTTAAAGTTGGGAATAAATTATTGCAACTACATAAGGTTAATGAAATAAAAATACTCAAAATCGCTTGAATATAATACTTTATCACACACGCAATTACATCATGACACATCACTACAGTACTTTAATTTCCATGAGACATGTTCCCATATTGTACATCTTAAAGATTAAAAAATACCTGAATAAATGTTACTGTGTAAACAAAATCATTTAAAATGAGATGGTAAGGTACTGGATTTTAAAAAATAATAAAAAAGCACACCGAAAATTTCAGTAAATTCACATTTACCCTTCAAAAATACAGGGTATACATTTTTGCGCTAGAGGCGACTACATATCTCGGTATTGTGAAATCCATTTCCGTTCGTCCGCCGTACAAATACAACGTATTGTGTATTATTTGTACCTTATGTAAACCGTTTCTAAAATAAAACGCTTCGTGGTACGAACAACCCCGTTTAATTTTTGTTTAAATAGTAAGACTCATTTTTCTACAAAACCCAGTGCTCGTTTGGTTCAACCCGAAAGACCGGTAGAATGACAATCCACTTGTTTAACACAAATACAGAGTAGTATACCTAAAATCTAATATTTTTTTAAGTTAATAATATAATGTTTTAAGTAGCTGGGGTTTAAATTATCGTTGGATACAATAATTATAAACATATTAATTTGAAACAATAAAATAATACGATTTAAAAATCATAGTAAAAAAAAGTACGGTATTGCACAAATGGACGGTCGTATTCAAATATCAAACATTATAAACGTGTCGGTGAACAATAAAAATCAATAATAAAAACTATAAAATTACTCACTTTATCATTTTACAGACGTAAACGTACATATCGCGTGAAACACATAATCCTCTTGTTACATTATATCTATTATTCTGAAAAAAAAAACATTATATATTATATAGTTAATTACACGCGAAGTAATAAAATGTCTATTTAAATAAAAACAAAAAAATATGTATATATAGGTATGAATATAACGTAAAATACACAGTACTTTAATATCAATCTTCACCTTAAATAAACAGAATTCGACGTTGGGGCGGTTTTAAAAATGCATGTAACGCACACACATGTATGATGAAAACAATAAGACCTGAATGTATTGGGGCTAAGAGTATATTAAAGAGGGAACGGGAATGACAATCACCTCCGTTGTCCACTGTCGGTAACAACCATAAGAAACTACTGACACATTCGTATGCATATTCTTCGATAAAAGTTCGAAAATACAATTTTTGAATTGGCTACGTAAAAAATGATGACTTATACGATAAAACAAGATAATAATTAGGATGTACATGACAAATGTTGATTTGATTATCAACAATCGTAATACTATAGGCAATATATACGTAAATTGGGTTTTGTGAGTGGATTAGAGCGATGTTCGGATGAATACAAAACGATGCGATATTATTTCGTTTGACCCGATCTACGACGACGGTATTGTTTATACGTCGCACAATATTATGAATATTTTGATAAATCGAAGCTCTCATTGCCATATATAATTCCGTACGTATACATACAAGGTGGAACGTGATGATAAGTGGTCGTTATATAGTTGTGTGTGTGTGTGTGCGTGCGTGCGTGCGTGCGTGTGTATACATAGATAGTATTTGTGAACGTGTTCAACTTTTAGAGATTGATGTGTTTCGATTTGTCAGGTCCGGATATTATATCCGTGTTTGACAAATTAAATGACAAACGGCGCGATACGGCGGCGGCGGCAACCCGTTCGGGAAAACCCACTCCTGTTAATTTATCTTCGTTATAACCGCACGGAAATACGTAAAATAATATTATCACCGAGAATAATAATTACCGTTATAACAGAAATAACCTGCGAATAGGTTTCTTAAAGTCGAAAACTCTACTATGCCGCAGCAGTCCCGAAAACCGGTAAGAATAACGTTGTGTAACCGACGCAATTATCAACATTTTGTTTTCACGTGGTGGGGGGGGGGGTTGAAATATACCTTCAAGTGTAATGTGAAATAACACTAATTCAAAAATTAGGAATTCAATTCGATTTACAGTCTTGATGATATTACCCGAAAACGTGGTACTCTACACGATGGTTTCCACCTGCAGCTGCTGTCTGCCGCAACGTCTGAAATTCCGTAGTCGACAATAAATCAAGTACGGGTAATTCGCGTTATCGACATTGGACTACCTACGTTAATTAAAAAATAAATGGATCAATGATCGTTTCTACACTACCATCTATATAATATGAACCCTTCGGAAAATTTCTAGATTGCAGTCATATATAAAAAAAATAAAAACAATCCATCATAATAAGTTATAAAAGTCTACGGGAAAAAAAGTTTACCTATTATACCTAAAAAAAAAAATGACTAACCATAACGTTAATGACGTCCATCTTTATTATGTATTACGAATAATGATTTAGAAAAACTTCTTTTTAACTTGTATACTTTTACTACATCTGATAATAGTAAATAAAAATAGTTTTTGACGTTTTCTTTAGGTATACTTTGAATTACTTGAAAAAAAAAAATAGAAAACGACTGTAAAAAAATAAGTTGATACTGCTAACGGGTACATTTAGAATTGTAGGCAAGAACTCGGGAAAGTAGGGCACGTAAAGTTGTTTAATTTATATCTGTCCGATAATGCTAACGAAAAAAGATTCTGAGTACAGTTCATTAAAACATGTTTTGAAATGCAGTGGTTTTTACGGTTTTCGTGTAAATTTTAACTTCACAATGTTAATAAAAAAAAAAAAAAAATACTAAATTACGCTCAATTGTGTTCTTTTGGATACTAAATAAAACTTTTAATGAATATTGTATACAATTGTCAAGCAGATTTGGTCGACAAAAATAATTTTATTTAAATGAAAACCAAAAGAAAGAAACTAGAGTTTACGTAGAAAGAATAAATAGTTCAAATTTCATATCTCAAAAGCTAATATGAGGATTTTGTGAACATTTCAGATCTTTACTATTATTTTTAACTATACTACAAGAAAAAAAACCAAAAATAATATAACTGTTTATTTCATAAACTTTCCCGTATCCCTAAAATGTATTCCCATTTTTTCTAAATCGTTAAGAAAACTAAAAAAAAAAAAAATTGCAAAAATCACTTTTCAATTTATGAACCAGCTAAGACTGGCTTTTGTAAAATATGCAACTCTTAGATTTTTTGTTAAAAATGCTGATAACATAAACAAAAAAAGACTGATAGTGCAGATGAGATTTGTGCCATTGTTTTAGGGAGAAAATATTAAGGGAAGATTTTATATAAAGTAATTTAATTTATCTTTGTTTGTGACAATAAACGATTCTGAGCAGGATAGTATCAGAAATCAACAAAAAATTATCAAATAATTAAAATATGATCACATTTATTAGGAAAACTACGAAGAAAATCAAAAAAAAATACCTTATTACTGCACCAAACAGTAATCCTGTTAGGGGAAGATTTAAAAATATTGTTTACAGACACAAACAAAAAACTACGCCCATCATAATAAAACCAATACATTCCACGTTGCGGAGCCAGGAATCTAAAATTCCATCAACGTTCTCGTAATATTTTTATTCATAGACGTTACCTAATTTTACTAGAAACCGTGATCATTATTATAAGTGGATAAATCTTTAAATTTATATAAATCGTATGAAAAAAAAAAAAAAATACCCCGTGATCATTGAACAAAATTAACTTCGATACAATATTATAATTTTTATAGTAGTTTTCGTAAATATTTATACGGGACTCGCATATTTACGGTGTGCGTATAATTTTTATTCGATATTGATTTATTTTTAAATCAGACCGAAAAGCCCGTTAACAGATTGCCCGGGTTTTATAATATGTCCTAAGAAAAACATTTAACGGTTTCGTACATAAAACCGTAACGAACCACTATATAAATTAGCGCGTACTAGATAGTTATTGCGGTACTTAAAACGGGTCTTATAATGGTTCGCGTAAAAAATGTAGGTACCTATATAAAATGTATATAGGCAACAGCCGGTAAAATAAAAAAAAAAAAAGACCTTATTCTCGAACGATAACATCGGAAAAGTTCGAATACAAAATAACGTATTCGGTTTTAATAAAGTCAGTCTAAACGAAAGGTGTATCCACCTAGCTACACGTACAGAAAATATTCAATAAACTTACTCGATCGATGTATTTCTGCGATGCGTGCCACGCTCCCGAAAAAAAAAAAAAAATAAATAAATACTATTTCTGCTCTACAAAGTAGTATTAGGGTTTTTTTTTTCTTCCAATATTCATAATGGATCTACATTATGAATATTATTATTTTATATACCCACTCGTAATATATTTTATAATATACTTTCGAATTTCAAAGTTTCCGTGTATAGTAAAACGTCACTAGTTAACGATAAACCTCGCGTCAGATTTTACGTATATTCGCATTCGAAAAGTTAATATTAATTTTACTATAATGGAGCAAAAGTAAAAAAAAAAAAAAAAACACAGAATCGAAAAAAAAAAAACGCGAAGTTCGGCTTGACAATTTTCAGATTCCCGAACGGTATTTAAAATCGTGTACCTCGCAATAATATATACGAGTATGGTGTATTGCTTATAAAGTATATAATCTTTAAAAGAATTTATTGGTTTTACAAAGGTTGTAACGTCTCGGCGCGGGGCCTTGTGTACCGGACGAGCGTTATGTGATGACCCGCTTTTGGATTGCAAGTTCGCCAACCCGGAAGCCGAGATCCGGGGATCGGAGCTCCAGGATTTGTATATAATACCACTGAAATAGAACAGTGAAGATATCCATTTACAGAGGAAAAAAAACGGGGGTCAGGGGCATAAACTGGTTTTGTTTAACATAATTCGCGAGAAAAGTCTCACGATATAAAAACTAGAACGAACAAAAAATAATAATAGTACATAGAAATTTAAATATTAACGGGTAACTTTAAGCATGTAAACCGATCCCAGATCTTTGCTCCGGATTGGTCCCTGTAATCTATTCATAACTTTTCATCAATAATGGTTAAAAACTAAAAAAAAAAAAAAAAAAAAAAAAAAAAACCACCTTATTAAAACCAAATACATTCTTCGGTACACACAGAATCTAAAATGGTTTTAAAAAAGAACGGGTTGATAAAGTATTAATTTCGGTTCGCAAACGATTGCGTATACGCGGTTCGTTTTAAACCATTTTATTTTATCGTACGCGTTGTTACAGGGAATATTCCCGGACGGGCGAACAATAATCAGGAGAGATTCAAATCGCTCATAGATTTCGAATTAATAATAGTGGGCGGCTACTATGGCGCGACGACGTATCGTATTCCGTTACAATATCGCACGGGCATGTACGGGCGACCGCCGCAGTATTTGTCCGTCCGGTAAATGACGGGATAAATTATCATTCAGACATGTCGGAAAGGCCGAGTGCTGGTATACGTATATAATATCGTAATGCGTTTCCGTCCGATATTCCATAATGATAACAGCTTTCGCATAAGGACGAGCCGTAATGAGAGGTACGAATGTTATTGGCACCGTATACGAGTAAATGCGTATTGACATTATATCGATAGTCCCGTAAAACGAGGACGGCGACGGCCGCGCAGGTAGGTAAGTACCTACTTAATATTATCACCGTCCGGAATTCGGTACGTCCGAACCGACAGAAAATGGATACTGTTTTCAAAACTTCCCGGATTAAAAATATCGCTGGCACAACGTTTCTCCGACAAGATATTTCGCCAGTACACAGTATTACGTAGCCGGGTCTTGTAGAAAATATCCAACCGTTAAAATATAATTTCTTTTGTTAATTGTTTATGAATTCTTTTTTTGAGAACCGTCCGAACCGTATTATGAATAATATTGAGCATACAATCCGTTTCAATCTATACAAACACGTTGGAATAGAACTGCTCACGATAATTTTAAATTTCAACCTATAACTCAAATTCATTTTGATTATTTCAATTTAATTTAAACATAGCCTATTTGAAAATGCTTAATTATTATTATTAACTATTTATTTGATAAATATCGGAACGAATTTAAACAGTTCAAAATGTATTAAAAACTCCATTTTTGGCTAACGCGCCGCCAAACCAATCGAAACGTACGCCTTTTCCGTTTCTGCAGTGTGACCTACGAACAGGTGTTATTTCGTGAAAACCGCGTGATCGCGTAGTTTTTCACCGCCGGCTACGGAGAGTAACTATAATTTTACTTTTATATTTTCTAACAGCTATTATGAAATTGTTATACGCGGCTCTAAACTTTGCACGGTTTGCTGTCACCGCAATAACCTAGATACAAGTATGTGAAATACCGATAAATGTGCGTGAAAACGTTTTCTAACGGGTTTGTTTGTTTTTTTTTTTTTTTTTAATTCGTAAATTGTTATGGTTTCTGTGGAGACAGCTTGAAAATCGATGAAATACGTACAATTATATACCGGATATTATTGATAAAACTACGGAATCTTAAAACTAAATTACCTGTGTATTGTGTTCATATTATTTTTATTAGATATTTTTCTTCTTCACTTCTCCCTAATTGGAATCTGCCCTTCTCGTAAAAAACTAACCAATCTCCCACCTAGCATATACCAGTTGTCCATATATCATTCTAAATTGTATCCAACCATTTCTTTTTCGGTGTTTCTTTCCGCCTCTTTCCTCCTACGTTTTTTTTAAAACTAAAATTCGTTCTTGTTAAAAATATTATAAATTCAATTATTCTGATGATATAATGTGGTATGTACCATAAAATCAGTAAAAATTTAGTAAATTTTTTATGCATAGGTACCTATATTTTCACTGGTAGTAAAATTTCGTCGTGATTTACGGCGCAATTACTATCTATTTCTTCCTGATATCGAAATTCTTCAAGAAATTTTTGTGAACTTTGACACTGCATATTCCACTCTTAGAATTTGTGTATTGTACTCTCTCTTACCAATTCACTAAACCGAATTTCTCCATATAATCGCTTCTCTGACCGTCCTCTAAATTTCTTCTCAATTGATCTCCTTTCAACTGCCACTTTCAGATTTATTGATCCCGGTCTTGTCATAATATGTGCCTTTACTGAATTATTTCAGTCGGAAGTTTATTTTTTATATTTTTTAATGAACTGAAACCTTTTACAAACACAGTTCGATTGATGGAGTATTAAAATTTTCTTGTTGAATTAACGGTCGTGTTTTATATCAGAGAAACCATAAAGTTATCAATACCCTTGGTGTATAAGTGCGTTTTATTATTCCAAAATATGTTCGAATTATTCATGACAAAATATAAACAATAATGTTCATTTTTCACAAGGATTATTACATTGACAATACGTATTTAATTATTGTGCTACACCCTATATTTTAAACCTTCGTTATTTATGATAATTAATATCGCTAGGGTAACTAGTTTCAAATAACTCGGGATAGAGATCGTTGCAAACGTTAACAGATACAGTTGCGTACTTATTAATTCTGATTCACGTGGAAATAAATTTTATATCAACGTGATATCGGGTTAAAATTACTCAGTTTTTAGAGTAGAGTTCGATTAATACGAGTTTTCGATAGATATAACAATATATTTAATTGTAAAATAAATACACTGACGATGACAGAACAAAATGCAAAATAATTAATAATAATGTACACCCATAAAGCATTAGTTCAAAACGATCCACGTACCGCATAGTGAATTATTAGTACCTATAAATTATTTAGCGTGCCCATTAATATTTCCTATTTATAATCTCGCGAGCATACGAATCATACGTATTTTCTTTACGAATAATAATAATATAGGATTGATCTAAACAATCGTACGAAACGCTAGCCATTTTCGAAACTCGCACATCTTTCTTATTGCTCTCAAGCTTGTATAATATATCATTTACTCATCACTATTGTTATTTTTGACCTTTTTTTTGTAAGACATTTGCGCTCCGTTTGGGTCATACATCATTTGCGAACTGCCCATTTACCATGAACTATAATATCATGCATCGTTTGCACATCAACATATTTAACAATATAATGAGTAAACACCGAAAGAGATTGGTGGTAAACAAAAGCGCACATTTTTTCCTGACATTCAGCTTTAAATCCAATCACGACCGCTATTTGTATCTCGAATTTAATATTCATTTATTTAAATAAAAAGAAAATATTTTCAATTATTGAAAAGGTATTTTTGTTTTAAAAATAAATATACTTATCTATCTTTTATGACCAGTGATGTAACCGGATTTATCAATGAGGAGGGTTTAAAAAAACTTAGGTGAATTTAGGAGTCTAAAACCTTCTAAACCTTTCTTATAGATAAAAAAAAAAAATCAATTGAGTAGATATAACACCCAATCCTCCCTCAGTTATGTCACTGGTTATAACGATAATATATGAGTTGTAACAAAGACTGATCAACACATTTTATTTTATTACATCCAGATGTTATCAAATAATATAACAGAATACAGTTGCGTATGCAAAAGGAGGGTAAAAAGGCTTTAACAATCTTCAATACAAAAAAAAAAAAAAATAACCATTCAACATTAGACAGTTATTACTAGACATTTGTGTTACTCCCTCCCCCAACCCATTAACAAATACTATGAACACTTCTAACTAGACGTTATATCATTTTAGATTCGGATCGCAGCGAGGAATGAATTGGTTTTATAAAGATATTTATTTTTTTTTTCCGTGAACAACTTTTTTACCAGAAATCTTGCGCCGATTTTTAACTTTAGAACTCGCTTTTTTAAAGGAAATTTTCTTTTGGTAGTACTTTAAACAGGTCGTTCATTGATTTTCCAGGTCGTTTTTATATTAGTTCTAATAATCCGTGAAAAAACGTAGGAAAAACTTTCAAATGTACGTACATGTATAAAAGAAACTTTATTCCAAATCATTTTTCGTCAGCAATGGTTTATTAATGCGTACAGAAATAAAATTAAAGTCCTCTTTATACATCTTACCTTCTCAATTTCTCACCTACAACATTGGACCACCTATCGTGCTAAGTATTTCTAAAGTTTATTATTATTGAATTGAATTGTAAAATATAGATAGTGATGGTTTTCGATTTTTATTTTCAATATCGGAAAGACGTAAGTTTTTTTAGATTTTATGTAGGTATTGTAACGTTGAATGTGTAACGTTGTCAAAGCAATAGTCGAAATATTCTGGTGCCGGTGTCCGTTAGTTAGATAAATCGTATATTTGTTCGTATAGGTTCGGTTGAAAAAATACCACAAAACAACTTCCTCCCCCCAATCCAAAATAAAATGTATTGACATTTCAAATTTATTACATAGGGTCGAAATGCAGTGACAGAGTTCGACTGAACTGGCGACGACAACAGCGGGGAAATTAAATACGGCCGACTTGTCCACGTGCATAAATATTGATGCGTTCACCGGAAGTGTGTCGCTAATAGTGGCTGTGAGAAAATCGATATACCTTGTTTTTTATACAATATATTCTTTTTTCTTGTTTAATTCGATATGTGTTCACCGTGTAATTTGTACAGCCTTTGACGAGCGTTATAATACTGATTGGAGTGTGGCTGGTATTAAAATATTTTCCGGTGCGTAAATTAATAAGCCGACGAAACATGTAAAATATAATTTTACAAAGTTATGAATAATCGTCATTAAGAGATGATGGATAAATAATATTCGCCTCGGCGGGTAGGATAAGCCAAATTAAGAAACAAAAATATGACTCCAGTTTTTTCCATTAACTTTTTCTCGTTCAACATCATAAACAAAAAGCATAATTTCAGTCTCGGTATCTAAGGTGATTCTGTTTGGTCAAAACAAAATAGTTCAAATTCGGATTATTTAAATGTTATAAATACACTTAACACTTGCCGATTTTTTAGATTCTTTACGACAGATATTATTTAAAATTTACTACTTTGTCATATCAGTATAAGTATTAACTGTAGAATCAATATTAATTAAAATAATACAAATAACAGAAGTTTCGGAAAAATTGTGAATACACGCTGTAATTATCTTTTTTAAGTGATCAATACATAATTAACCGTTTAAAATAATCAAATTTTTATGTTTATACAATTTATTTACGTAACTAAATCGTACAAAGAATAACTGCCGAAAATAGACTTTTGGTTAACGTCACTACTTAGAGATCAAGTTTAGAGCATTTAGAAACCAACAAAAAACCAAAATAAACCAAAAATATATGGAATTGGAAATAATAAAGGAGCAAAAAACATCGAGAAGATGAGAATATTTAGGCGATAATATTAATGGTTTCTATTTAGGTTTTTTTTTTTTTTTATTGCGTTTCAGTTGTGAATAACCTTGGAAACCTGAAATTTTCACCTTTTACTCGAATATTTGACCTTTTTAGACGCATAATTTCCAAACCATTATAACTACTTCTGAATTGTGTACAAATAGTTATTGGGAATTTTCATGATTTGTTTTAGTTTTTAATTGACTCTTCGCTCCATTCAGAATCTAATAAACTTTTTTTTTTTTAATTTTCTTGTTTTTTTTTACCTTTTTTTCAGTTTTGATCAATTATAAACAACATTAAATAAGAAATTAAAAAATGACTTTCTCACAACCAAGTTTGAAAATTCAACCATGATCTCTTGTCGTTTTTTTATTGGAGCAATATTTCTGGTACAAATAATAAAGCTAACAAATTTAAAATAATGATATTTTAACGCCGTAAATTTGTCAGTTTTTATTTTACGTTTATTTCCGGTGTTTCACCATTCTTATGAAAACTACTTAGAAAATCAAACAACGACCTTCTTACTCACCAACTCTGCATAAAAATTTCAACATGAAATGTCTTGTGTTATTTGTCTATTGGAGCATTATTTCTAATAAAAGAACATAAGCCGTAAAATGTTAAAATAAAAGAATCTTGACGCCTTACATTTATCAAATCTTCGGGTCAATTTACAATAAATCCAACACACGATTCCATCAGAATACTACTTTGAAACTAATCAGTTACTGTGATAATCGTAACATCATCAACTTTTTAGAGATAACGAGCTTAATTTAAGTAAGTACCTATACACGCAATTTTTTTCTTAAATATTTTTTTATTCAATCACCATTTTATCAAACAATCCTAATTATTCCAATAATTATCTTTAAGTTTTATTTTTTTTTTTAATGTTCTATACAGGCTGTATGATGAAAATCTGTCGTATGAAACAATCTTTGTCCTATTCAATATTTCTTATGTTTTTGTTCTTGTGGTAATTGCTAGAAGAGCTTTATGATACGATTCCATTATTTTATAGTTTTTATATTTTTAAAAAACTAAGAATATTAGAATAATAAAATACATTTTTCCGACGAAGTTAATAATTTTATAAATATATTTTCAAACAAAATTTAGATTTTTTTTTTCAAACTTATTAGAGAGAAATTACGATCCTGTCAACATGTACAATAAGTTATTATAAGGGACAGAGATAGAGTAAACATAAAAGAAGCCTCACATTAGAAGCACCTCGCGGCTAAATTAAATTAATAAATCACGGTACCATATTTGTTGAAGTAGTCGGATTCTCGGGTAGCGTGTTAGAGTCCGAGTCTTGATCAGCCGGCTGTGATTGATTGTAGTTCTACGTGAATGCGGCTGTTTACGAGCGAAGCGTTCTTAAATTTCGATGTTACAAATATTTACCATTATGATGCTTAAAATTTACAAATAATAAAACGAAATTATTTTTGAAAGAAAAATTGGTGAATCGATAGGCATTATTTTATAGTGGCGATAAAAACGGTTACAAATAATTATAAACTTCAAAAATCGTTGAAAACTTTAATAATGATTATTTAAATAATGATTCATCATTATTAAAATATATAAGTAAAGATTTCGTTTCAATAGTTCTCTTGAATTTTGTAGAAACAATTTGTTTTGTTTTATGATATAAGTAGATAAATGATAACGCACGATTCTAGTTAAACCTATTACAAGATAAATAAACTTAAAAATATTAAACAGAACAAAATTTATGTCAGCTCTTCTTGTTACACTCTGTATATTGTTTCGAATCATTATAAAATTGCCTAAATATACATCATATGTAGGCACTTTTATCTATGTTTGTTATTTGTTCGTACGGCACTGGTCATATTATTATTTCATTAGATTAAAATATTAGACAATGGTAAATAACGATTTTATTTCTCTCAGAAATAGCTCACGCCGAAATATTCTAAACCGATATATCCTGCCTTTCCTAATTTCGACCTACAACAGTGGCACATCCAGTAGCGGATTCTCAACATTTTTCCGGGAGAAGTCCTGAAAAATCATATGTATTTGAAACATATCTCTATTAATAGATGCCTTTTTTCTTCTTTTTTTTTTTAACGACATTTTATCGAAATTATATCAGTATCTGAGGGGGTCCCGATCCCCGGATCCCCCTCCGTAAATCCACCGCCGGGCACACCCGTGGTGAGAAGTATTTCCGTCTTATCTCCTATTCTATATATCCGTAACTATAGCCACCCGTCAACCAATGGTTATATCGAATGCAAATAATATATGCATGAAATATTTCGGCGTTCATAGTAAAATAATAAAAAAATACAAGGATTTCTCGTAGTATTATCGTATTGAAAAATTGATAAGTGCCAACTACACATTAATGAATAATATTTTTACTGTACGGTATTAATAAATACTCGCCTGCATTCGACTATACCCTGTTTCAAAAGAGAACGTACCGCTTTCACGACCAGTTTTGGTTCGGCGGCGCGCATTTCCCACCAGATCACGTCGGTCACGACCATAGACATGTTAAGAAATGATGGTTCTATGATGTCTATGGTCGTGACCGGTGCTGGCTGATGGGGATGTGCGCCACCGAACGAAAACTGATCGCGAGCATACCGCGAAAAGCGAAAAGCGGTATGCTCTATTTTAAAACAGGGTATAGAACTATTTGACCTATTCGCAATTAAACGGGGAGTTATTATAGAGTTGTATAATATAGGATGTAATTCGCAGTGTAACAAATTGGTTTCAAGAGTGGTGCGGGTGAGTTCAACAATTCGAATAACGTAAACTCCCTATGCTGTACAATAATAATTTTCTGTCGTTTAAAGACGTCTTATAGGTACGCTGAAAAAAATGTCACTGCATTTTCTAATGATTATATAATACAGATAAAAATATCGATGTGAGCTTTACATTTGTTTTATGTGCCAGGGACTCCAAATGTGAAATGTTATATTGCTGTTTTTTTCAATTTTCGGTGCTATTTTTTGCTAATATGCATAATATAATAATTTATTCAGTATTTTTCATGAAAAACTAGAAAAAATCTTTCGCGTATGCGAATCCATAAAATAATACCTATATTATTTTTTCACATGATCATTGTTTTTTTGTATAGCCCTGCTTATTCGGACAGTTTACATTTATGACTTGGTTGTATTTATAAATATTTAAAATTAAATTAAAATTAACAACAAAAAAATTATCTTTTTAACCATTTTTCATGTTTTTCTATGGCATCTACTATAGGCATAGCTCATTTTCAGATTGTTAGGACATAATATAAAAAGCGCTAATTTCAAGATTTTTTAGGCCATTATAGTGCATATTTCAGCTATTTTCAGTGCTATAAAATCCGAGCACTGACAACAACGATAATATTTTTCGATTGTTAGTTGTTTTCATCGATAGTCGAATAATGCGATTGTTGCAAATATAATAATAACCATAATATGTTTGCACGTACCTATACGAGAGCGTTCGTTATCAATTCAAACGCGAACACTTTACTAATAAATGCCTGTTGTACGCAGCGATTAGCCAAGTTCCAACGAGAATCTATATTGAATTATATATACGCCCTGCCCCGAAACCGTCACACATGTTATGTTAATTTCAAAACATCAAAAGGCCCGTCGTATGTGTACGCTTTTTAAATTAGGTTAAAGAACAATTATTGTGCGCCTACAACATCGCGTCTTGTTATAATCGTATTTTCAAAATATAAAATTCAATTCGCTCGCGTACCCGAAAACCGGGCCATACAATTTTAATAATTATGTTGGTAAAAAAAAGCACGTTATTTTTTATGAATTTCACGTTTTATGCCTGTATGTACATTTGTTCAAAATGTTGAAAGGATACTGATAACTTGTATTAAAAATGGGGATGAATGTAAATGGGATATCTCTGTTGTGAGTATAATAGCTAAATCAATGATTCCCAGACCTCTTAGGTTTCCAGCCCCCTTTGTAGATTTTAAAAAATTTTACGACCAACATAAATTGAAAAAACAAAGCACTACGTTCAGTAACATTAATTATTCCGTCATTTACGATCAATTTTAAATTATCTCGATATAATGACGTCGTTGATTTTTCGACAATTTTTCGTACTCTTGAAGTTCAGACCTAATTAATATTGTACGGTTTCAAAACCTGTTCCTTATAGTTTTACATGCAAATTGTCTATTTTCAGCATCATTACTTCACCAGACGTGGAAGTTTTAAATCACAGTTCATTTGAGATCAGGCTTACAAGGGTGGATCAAACATTTTAAAAAATTCTACTTTGCAGCAAGATATTTATTCGTAACAAATTCCTTGAAACAATCCAGAATTTGACATTAGGACTTGCTGTTTAAATTGTCGGTAAAATAATTCCTATTTTAGATTTATGCGATTTTTTAACGATCACAATACTGATATTTGGTGTTTAAATGTTTATCTTTGAAATCAAGCAGAAATAACGTTGACTATATCAATTATTTTATTATTGCGTATTTAACTTGGTATAGTGTTTGATTTTTCATATTTCATATACATTATAAAAAAACCGATTGGCATTTTAAAAGAAACATAAAATAAATACAAATAAAACCCTCTAACGGTCACGTCCGTATATTGTTATAAAATATTATACGTGTTATACTACTCAAATTATTAATCAAATTACGTCCGGTTACGACAGTGAATCGCACGTTATGGTTAGAATATTATTGATATCGACTGATTATGGTATATGTTTCATGTGTTTCGTAAACTGACTCCAACTAAAACGTGAATGTCAATAATTTAAGTGGGCCCTTTGATAACTCGAAAACTAAAGAAACAACGAGGTTTCTGTGGATACGATTTGTTTATTCACTCGAATGATATTTGTTCTCCTGTACACCATTAAATCTTTGGCCAACTATATCTCCTAAACTGTTCAGCAAAAAAAAAAAAAAACCATTTATGATATTTTGGTTTTAACCATTCGATCACGGGATAGATTGTGTAATGTGTTTTCAAAGTCGTTATCAAAGCGGCCTCTCTCCAATAATTTCGACGCGTAATATTCGGTAAAAAAATGTCCGAATTTATACTATTGTTCGTCTAATGTTATTGATTTCAATGGAAACAACCGTCGAATCAGAAAAAATAAAACAGTTTGGAAAAAATAAATATTCCGTACGTAAATTGATTCGACTTTAACTTGTTTGTTATAAACAAAGGGTTTAGCTCGACATGAGTTAAAAACAACGAATTAAAACGGAATAAAAGCGGCTTTTAATAATATCATTAACGCCATGGGTATAGGCCACCACTGTTTTAAGCGCAAAACGCGATACGGGGGTCGTATTGTTTTCAGTTAGCAAACCGCAAACGGTAAACGGCCGAATACTAAAAACGATTCCGAGTCCAAACTAAGCGGTATTATATTTTCAACGTAAATATTATTCATCATTAAGCGTGTATACACCAGTCGGTAGTCACTACTTTAAACAATGTAGTGCGTTATCACTACCGTGACATTTCTAAAAAAAAAAAAAGTTCCCTACAATAATCGTTCCTTTGTGTATAAGACATGTTGAGTGCTACGAAATTCGATCATTTTAAGAGTAATCCATTACTTTTTTCGGCTTATAAAATGGGGCATTCTTGCTCTCGTCAATCTTAGAAGATGCAATACCTTAATTTCCGATAGGATTAATGTACTTAATTATTTATTAAACAATTTACGCCGACGGTGGGGAAATAGTACAATATAGAGATTACTAAAAAACAAAAAAAAAATGTGTAAAGATACGTATAACATCGACTAGGTACATGAAACAGTCAGATTATTAAATACTGAGCTTCCTTAAGGGTACATTTTTTTAATTTAGAGAAACAATCAGTAAAAAAAAAAACAAAAATTTTGTTTAAGCTGTTACAGGAGTGTAAGGTTTAATTCACGATGTACTCGTGATGTATTGGCGCTCAACTTCAGAAACGGAACGACCAGTCAAAGAAGAATATAAAAAAGTATAAAAAAAACCTTGTGTTACTGTTTTATTTTCGGAAAAAGTGGTGCTTAAAGTAGCGAATTTTGTGCGGTTTTCCGATGAGAAATGTAGTGTTACCGCACTATACGTTATTTACCGACATAAAACCATACAATACTTGCATACTTATGTCAACAAAAAAATTAACACGCTACAGTAGTTTCGCTACGTCCAACCACTGCTTGTACACAGGCAAATCTAAACGGTATACATGGAAACTTTCAGTCCGTTCCCCCGAAATCGTTTTCCGAGACGATAACAAAGCACGCCTCGTTGTAAAACTCGTATCGAACATTCGAGTTTCATCGATCGGAATCTGAAGTACGTAAGTACGACGAGAGAAAAAAAACGAATATTATCTGAAATGCTTTTCGCGTGGCGTAAAAATATTAAAAACGATATTTTACAAACGCGCGACCCGTCAGAATTATAATAGAGTAGTCCGGTAGAGCGTATTTTTTACTAGGAAGATGCGTGGGTTTTTTATTTTAAATGTGTTTTTTTCAGTTAGTAGAATATTATTACTAAGTAGGTAGGTATATGAATTTTTTTCACGCGGGACCTTGTAAAATGCAAAATTTCCGTCTATTAGAGTAGATATTTTGTTTGAAATTTCCAACAAGTCGACCACCGTTGATGTATGAAAGTCGAAACAGCCAATTATTATAAACGTACGTGTTAGAGTGACATGATTGAGTTAGGTGACCGAATAATAGTAATAATAATATACGACGATGAAAGTTTTATAAAAATTTGTGAAACGTATAACCTAAATTGGAACCTTTTTTTTTTTTTTTTGTATCCTCAGGCATCCCAATGGTGATAGCAAAAACAATAACAGATATTTTATGAGATAGGGCTGATGTTGACACGGCGGCATTCACAGTGTATACAGTCATCGCCGCCGGGAGATTTCCGCCATATTACTGCAGTATTTATTATATAAGAACGCAATACAAAAACTCAAAAGTGAGGTGAGTAAATTTTTGAAATTCTCGTCACAATCATTCGTGTTATAATAACATTATTACTCTCGTACTGCGGTGTGTATACAGGGTGATCAATTTATCGCGAACTTTTGATTTTCTCTAAGGATTTTAAAAACATTTTATTTATGTTTTTTTTCGGTCATTATAGATTCGGTTAGGCTTATTTTTTTTATAAAACTGTATTTTTATTGATTACCTATGCTCCTCCACTTTTCAGAAGAGAATTTAAGAAGGCAAGATATACAAGGGAAATTTAATTTATATCTGTACCCAAAAATTAATTATTATTAACGAAAAACCATTTTGAGCAGACCTCGTATTGCTTTTTCAACAATATGCGTTTGAACTACAACAGCAATTGTTAAAAAAAAAAAGATAAGGATATTAAAATGATACAAACTTAATAATCACAAAAAATAAATAAAACTGGTTGTCAATCACAATCTTATTTTTAATCATTTAGTCTTTTTTAACCAAAAGAATCAGTTTTTTTTTTCATTATCTCTAATATAAATGAGAAATTTAAGAAATAATCTTTTTAAAATATCAACTAGTTTCAAATCGCAATAAAAAAGGTCTGTTGTCATGTTTTTATTGGAGCAAGATTTCCAGTAGTTTACAAACAGAAAAAATAATAAAACCAATAGATCTCTCGCTTTATTCAGAATCTAAAAAACATATAAAAAAAAAATACTTATAGGAATATGTCTAAACTTTAGGAATCCCTATAAATTCCTAAACATATTTTATTTATTTCTATTGGGAATATACCCACGGTACATCACTTACTGGCGTATGAATTCCATAACCATCCGCTCGGTATTCGCTCGGATAATAAAGCAGTTTTCACTATCGTGTAATTCAAAAGTTATGTGTGCACATCGAATAATATATTATTATATTTTTTTAACCACTTATCTCGGTATGTTTAAATTTAAATGTTTTCATTTTCAAATTTCTCGTTGTCGTCAAATTTTTGACCTCGGTGTAATCGTTCGGTTGTGAAAATATCTTGGGAAAAACACTATTAGTACGTGGACAAATAAAAATGCTAGTTTCAGTACCCCAAATTCAGATTTCAATGTAGTATTGCGCATTCGACATTACTATACTAGTGACATAAACCTGCACATAATCATGTAATCATTATGGTTACAATATAGTTTTACTGACGAAGTCATAACGGTTATACGGGACACATTCGGAAGTAATAGGCAGTATACAATTATAGAATATTAAATTACACCAATTATGCGCGTTTCAAAAGCTGCAACCGTATGTAATGCCCCTGACCCTAATACGATAATAATTGATAAGTAAACCGATTGGCATGAGTGATGCACAGAATCGTCGTCATACGATATTAATAGGGTTAGGATTTGGTAGGTTATGTTTTTTTTTTTTTTTATGATTTGGATTTACGATAGAATTGCCAATCCGAATTCGTTTTATACAATTATACCGGGGTTATTTTGTTGTTGTGCACAAAATCCCTTTTTCGAAGAAATCTGTAATTGTTATTATATTTAACAGAAAGGGATCAATTTTGTTTTTCCATTCAGTACCCAGAACATTAATATTAATATCAATATAGTGTTTTTTTTTTTTTTTATCATGATTCAGCGGTTATCTACGAAGATTTGGAGTAAAATATATTTTGATTTATTTCAATCCTTTCATAGAGCCGAGAAATGATTATTTCATTAATTTGATCTAATTTATTTATTTAAAATATTTTCTGCCAAATCTTGCCATTATTCCATACATCGGTACACCATAAACACATATAGACTTTCGATTATCTTATATTGACCCCGTCTATTTGACGCCACATCCGAAAAGAGAATATTTCTCTAACGGTATCGATAAGTATGCATAATAATATCGAAAACGTATGCCATTTATGAGTCATAACTCGTAAAATTTTAAAATGAAGATAGGAGCTATCACCTAAAAATGGATACGCTACAATTTATCATAATCTTTTCTATCACTTTGGTCTACATTTAAAACTGTTAGAACACTGTTAACAATAAATGGTTTTTTTTTTGTTTTTATCTTTTTTTGTACCACCATCATTTTTTTTTTTTTTTGACCTCGAATAAATTGCGTGAAAGTAATTTTCAATTTCACCGTGGTTAAATTGATAAACTTTTTGTCGTGAAACCTTAATTTCGGAAATCAGACTGTATATATTTTTAAACCTATTATTAGTGTTGGTATAGCTGATGACCTTTATGCGAGATATTAAATAACCGTTTGTTCAGTTTTACGCTCAGATGAAATTCTCTCCCCCCTCGCTGTACATTCAATCCCGGCCACCGTACGATATTAATTACGAAGTGGGCCAGGAACCGGCCTTTGAAATAATATATATAGGTATAAATTGTTAAGTTTCATATAACGCGATCGCAGCAATTATTTATTTCCAATCGTGACAATGGAGCGCAACGGTGTTTTTGGTTTCAATTTATATTACTACGATAATATAGTTTCTCTCTTTTTTCCCTCTCTTATTGTTTTCTCTGTAGAAAACACTTTTCACGTGAAATTACCTACAAACGATTAAAAAGTTTCATCATCCGAGCATTACAAACCGTATCATATGTGCGGATAAGTAATTTAAAACCAATACTGCTTTAGAAAGGTAATTTCTCAAATGAATAGGTAGGTTCTTAGTTTTCTCAACGTTTTTTGCGGTGTTTCCTAATAACTAAGAAAAGTGAGAAGAAAATCAAAAAAGAAATTTTCTATCAAAAATCATCCATGGTGTTGGTGGTTAGATCAAGATTCCTGGTTATTGGTTGTTAGTGAATATGATAGTTTATCAATATTATTGATATTAAAGTTAAAAGAAATAACCTATCTTATACTAGAATAAGGTTATTCTTTGAAATAACCGTTTGTAAAATGCAAGCATTTGTAAGAATATCGTATTTAAAAAAATCGAATACTTTCCGCACTGTTTTTATGAACGGTCGTAGTTCACTGTAGTAAGTAGACATTTTAAAAGGTTTAGGGTGTAAATCAATTTAATTTATACCCCGAACCTTCAAATTTTCTTTAAACTAATTTAATTTATATACTGCACACATCGATTCTGGACGGAATATTATCACTAAATACTGATTAAAACAGAGACATCGACAAATGTTATCAGTTTTTTAACTGTATGGAAAAATTGTTAGAAATATAAAACTAAAGTACCGTTGAACAAAAATTCGGCATATTTTAAATAAAGGCATATTTAAATTTGAACATTTTGTCTTTCCTAAACATTGTTCTCCGAGAAAATAACTATATCTTCGTGACCCTTATAACTTTTTTGCTACACTCGGAAATTAAAAAAAATAACTGGACATACTTCGATGGGTTGGCCGCTGTTATAGGTTAGAATTTGAGAAGGTAGAGAAGTAATTTAATGTATATCATCTGTACGCAGTGATTAACCATTTTTAACGAAAAACGACCCTGACCGGAGTTCGGTTATGTATGTTTTGAAAAGCCATAATAATTACGATTTTAAAATAACACATTTCGTAAACTTTCTCGTTTTTTTTTTTACGTTTTTTCCCACCTATTATGAAAACCCTAGGTGAAATAAAAAATGGCGTCTGTAAAATGAAAAATTTTCTTTCATAAAAGGCGCTACCCTTGAAAATCGGAGCAGATTCTGGTAGAAAAGTTTTTCACAGAAAATAAGAAATAAACTTCATTGTGTAACCAAAAATTGAAAATATAAATATCCGTGTATACAAATTGTATGTACCTACACTCAGATACGTTTAATTATTTTATATGTTTTTACAACAGTCATCGATAACCATTTGTTAGCATTAAATCCGTGTTCGCTTTCGCTGCAAGACGTGCAGTTTAATATTGTTCGAGTGGGAATTACTTTGCTATGTAATAATTTGGTATTTGCGACGCTGTCGGAATAAAAACATAAATAAACCTTTTATTATACCGTCGCGGTACGGTTGGGCAACTAAATCCTTGGCAAGCCGTATTGCATATAATCTTCCTCTGGAGATTAACACGTTTCAAGTCATGAAAATAGAATACAATCGGTATACCTAAATATTTCATCTGAATAGCTCAAAATATTATTTCGATGCTCCCAGGTACCAACGTTAAAATCTTAGGTTGTTCAAGTTTCAATAACCGTTTAACCGTTTGGGAGAAATTTTAGAAAAATTAACAAGATTTTAAGACGGTGTAATAGATAAGATATATAGGAATTATTTAGTTTATGTACTGTATGCAACGATACATTTTTTAAAAGTCAAAACGAATTTTAAATTGCATTAGTTTTTTGACTAGGACTAATTCACTACATATGGCCACCCATTTTTCATTCGTAAATAGTATAATTTTGTAATTTTATATTCGGTCATTGTTTGCATTAATTTATTTACTGGATGATATTAGTTATTACGAAAACATAAATAACATAAAAAGACCATAAGTACGGTAAAAATGCAATTTTAAAATATAAATACTAACTGTTCATTTCATAATGTTCTTTGAAACTCAAACTATGTATTGGTAAACTTATAATGTATTTACGGTTTAATTTTGAATTTTATTAAATAACTTTATAGAAACCATTAAATCAAAAACGAATAGGTAAAAGTTGTTACTATTTGACTATTTGTGACTCCGACCCGACCTACAAAATAAATTACGATTGTTTGTGTTTTGAACAAAACCTATCGCACGAAAAATCAATAAATTACTACCACAATATATCAATAGTTAATAGACAACATTTTTTGCGAGAAACCATCCTTGACCATAATGATTCGAATAAGTCTTTCGGTGAAAATTTTATTTAAATGCGAAATAAAATTCATGTAACAAGATGTGAAAATTACTTTGTCATAAAACTATATTTATACCAATTATACTAATACATTTCTGACTTCGTTCCGAATTCAAAATAATAATCGACGTAACGACACAATATGGACGAATCGCGTTGATTTACCCATATTATAAACTGCGTTGGTAGAAATAAATATTTATGGAATACCCGTTACGAGTGTATAATATGATAAAATATATTATGAATGGCTGAGAAAAAAAATATTCGAATTTTTATTGTTAGGCAAGTGGAAATTGCGCTATAAAATTTTCAATTAAGTCAAATGAGAAAAATGTATACGACTATAATATTGTGAAAATTACTTTGCAATACTCATACTATATTATTTTATACTGCGGCATAACGATGGACCGTAAGTATATAATAATATTACGAGAAATGCTGTAAACAACGAGTAAGATAGAAAAAAAATGTAATATTACAATAGATGTTCGCAAAATGAGATTGGGTCGAGACATTTCAGAACGTGGTTAAAAATTAGTTCCTTGGTATTTTAAGCCGAATGATACTAAACATATTCCGGTAGTTTAAGAACTATAGCGATTGATAAGACCTTAACCACGGTTTACAGAACAAAATTGAATTATCCCCGAGCGGGATAAATGATTTCAAATTTAAAATGTTAGCATTAATAAATGAAAATACATTGGTTGTTTTTAAGTTTTTTACCGAAACACAATGTAACGCAATGGATAGATAATATCGATAAGAATACTTAGGCAGCATTACCAACCAATCAAATCACGAATGAGAACATAAACGATTCGTATTTACTACTGAAATGGAATGCGGACAATAGAAGCGAATGATGGAATGAAGCTGCAAACTAATCTGAGGATTGATAACAAGAGATAGACAGAGAAAGTTGCATGATCTGGTGTGATATGGGATAGTGTTTGTAGGTTCGGAAATCCGGGAAGACAAAGAACGGATAATAATAATACTGTATTTAAAACGAACAACAAATTGTGGTTCGGACCGCGTTAAAATAAAATATTGGCAATCGAAATTAATTTAAATAACATGCTGATTTTGGATTTGGTTTATATTTTGTATAACATGTGTCATAAACATGCTTAACGTATGAATTATATTTATATTGTCGTTGAAATATACATTCTGCATATTATTCGTTTTTTATGGTAAATAATATGTCGAAATGTAAGTATTTTTTTTTTTTTTTTTTTTTTTTTAGGTTAAAAAAATGGATGCTAACGAAAACGACAAATAATGAAAATATAAGAAATAAATCTTATGTATATTGTATATAATAATACGCGTATAAGAATCGCTAACAAAAAAAAAAAAATAAAATAAATTCTACACCGGATAACACTCATCGGAATCATCGTCGTCATATTATACTACACAGCGAAAAAGCTGGTTAAGTGCGGTGTATAGAAAAGATAAACGGTTAGAGCCGTTTTTGAATTTACATAATGCCACTGGTAAATTGGTTACGACGAATATCATAATAATATTATTATATTCACTCGGGACAAATTATTTGGAATAATATACTACTACTATAGACCATACTACAATAATACTACGCTTGTATTATAATACACCTAAATCGCCATCACTACATGTACCGTGTAAAAACATGATAATTTGTTTAGGCTTCCGGAAACCGCTCTGTCCGTGCAATCGAATTAATACCTAATGCGTACAAGTATCAATATTTTATGTTATTGAACTTGCAACGTAACAGTTTCAAAACGTAATTCATGAAGAATTTCTTCGGTTTTCACGAATTTTCACGAGTTCATTCGAATTTGAACGCAAAAATCACGGTTAGTATTATTTTTGACCGGATTTTTTTTTTTTTTAACTCGGTGAAAAACATAATTGTAGAAACATGGAATAAATATTCATAGAACTTAGCACTATCTATAGACGTAGTGCAATTTTAAAAATATTCCGACGTTATTTGAATTATAAACAGCTATTTAAAATGGACGAATTTGTATGGAGTTTTATGTGGATAAAATTTATTTGGCTCCGTCCAAAAATTTAAAACAAATTATTACAAGTTATTCTTATGGTGGAATAAAAATATCGCAAACCCATTGATACGATTTTCTTTTAAAAAGCGTCCGAATATTAAGTGTTTACCAAAATCGTAAAAAGTCCATACGTTACTACTTTACATAAATAATTTCTATACAAATATTCAAAAGCTTAGTACAAAGTTAATGATAGGCTATTGTACTTGGTAAAAAAAAATCATGGGAAATTTAGTTTAGAGGTTTATTTTCATATTTTCATATTTCATTGGTTATTTAAGTAGTACTTTTTATTAAATATAGCTAAGGAAAAACGTTATAATACATTGTAATTTGGTGTATGCCTTTTTCTTGCCCGTTGAAAAATCCTGACTATGACACTGTAAAACGCTTAAAAATAAATTGATCTCGCTACGACCAATAAGTTACTCGACCAGATTTGGTATGAACTCTTGAGAAAAATAAGAAGTATAATAGATTTATATATTTTCAAAACACGGTTAAAAGCGTTGTAAACGCTTTGGCGATGAGCTCGTGGAAACATATTTGACGTAAATAGAAGGCGAGCGAATCGAAATTAGATGATGTTTTTGTAAAATCGTTTTTTTTTTTTTCATACAACTTATAAACCTTGCAGATAATCGGAGAAAAAAGTTTTTAAATTTATTGAGACGAACAGCTAGATGTCAATCTTGCAGGCCTGATTAATTTTGCTTTTTATTTTTTTTTATTTTTTTTCTCGACATTCCAAATGATTTTTTATTACACTATTTTTATTGTGTATTTTTAAATTTGATATATAATATTATTTATGAAATATTAAAACGAACAAATGTCGTGACGTTTAACTTGTCGGTGACGTTTGGTTTTGACATCTATAGTATTGCCGCAAAAAATAATTTATATTTAAAACATTATTATTATAATAATTACTGCAGTTAAATATCAATTTTAAAACGCGAACATCGACCCATAACTGTGTATGTCTTAGGTAGGTATATACTGTGGGGATATTTTGCAAAATGTATACCCGACCCTTGAATGTCTTAAATTTAAATTTAAGTCATGAGGTACGCCATTTACAATCTTGGTTCATCGGAGATATACGAGATATGATAGTCATATTTCTATAAACGATTTAAAATATTTTTTGTTAATTCATCGAACGTAGTTAAAACAGTGGCCATTGTATGGGTGAGAAGCTTTGGGTAGGTCTATTTATTACATCATTTTAATACCACTGGGCTCAAAATCTAAAATCGGAAGAATTTTTGAATGTTCTATTACGATTTTTTCTTTGATAAGTAGAAGGATTCTGAAATTTTAACTAGTTTCCCCGTTCTCTTTGAACTTCAATTATAACAGCCGCTAAGTTAAAGTATGAAGAATGTACAAAAAGTATAGAATCTATAGTGAAAAACATTATATGTACTTTTATACAATCGGAAATCATTTATGTAAAGAGTAAAAAAATGAAGGAAAAAAGATCACGATAGAATTAAAAAAAAAATAATAATAATAAAATATTAATATTGACATAGGGATTTGAGAACCGAGTATGAAATATTGCAATCGCATGTTTACTTTGGTTTCTAACTTTTTGTTAGTGATTGCATTATTTTTTTCAAACATTTCTTAGCTAAAGTTGTTATTTGTATAGTTAATAATAATATTTTATTATTATTATTATTATTATTTACTATTTGTAATAATATTTGTCGTCACTCGTTGTACTTGCATAAAAGGCAAAAACTCTCAGGAGCGTTATTATAAAAAAAAAAAAAAAAAGAGGTAGGGTACATACTAACGGCTATATTGCAAACGCTACAAAAAATCTTTCTTTTCATTTGTTGATTGGACCAAGATTTTTGTTAGAAAAGTTGCCCGCAGATATGGAAAAAAAAATGAATAAATATAAGCGCACGCCATAGTAAAACCGATATATCTCGCACTACGCTCGAAATCTAAAAAAAAAAATATCTTGTTATTTGCTGTGCTTTGCGCACACCGCGTATCGTTATCGTAATAATTGAAGGCGATTTCCATTTCCGCATACCGTAGCATATTTTTATTTTTTTTTAATTCACAGTGCGTGATTGAAACGAAGTATATACCTAGTATTCCGTAGAATAGACTCCTGTAAATCTGATATTTTACGTCTGCGGAGAAAATTGTTTTTTTTTTTTTGTTTTTGTAGTCTTACCACTACGACGTATTAAATTAAAATTTG
>CABPRJ010000508.1:44501-373024 GCA_902439185.1 Cinara cedri | reverse complement strand
GAAAATTTTTTTTTTTTTTTTTTTTTTTTTTTAATATCCTTTTATTTTTTTTCGCAATGAAATCAATAAGATGTACTTATAATTATTGAGTGAATAGTGAAATATATTATCTTGCAACCAACGTGAGTCGATAAATAAAAACGATTTTTTTCTGTTTCGATATGTGTAAAAATAATCAGCAATGTTTTTTTTTTTTGTTTTTGTAGTCTTACCACTACGACGTATTAAATTAAAATTTGATGTTACAAGATGTTATCGTGTTCATTCTGTTAATCTCAAAATGTGACGATAAAAGTTGGTTGAACATTTTTTCTCAGACTTGACTTAATATTGGACATTTAAAACCCCTAGCAGTTTTTTCGAATTAGTGGTATAAGATTTAAAAAAAGAAATACATTTTAATTTATTTTGTGGATACAAATTAATATAATTTTCCGTTTAAATTAAAATTGTCTTCCCGACGTAGGACAATATTTTTTTTTCTCAACCATGATTTATAATAGTTTTTATTCGGTTTTATTCATTTATTTTTTAATTTTAAATTTTAATTCGGATAGGTAGCTTTATAACATTATAATTATTATATTCACGTATACAAACGTCACGCATACGTTTATAGTAATATAAACGTCATAATTATCCAATGCAAATCGCACGACTTAATTAAAACAATAGATTATTGGTCTTGAATCAATAATTTTAATTAATGTGACGTAAAATATAAAAAAAACACCCCTAGTTATGTAGTAAGATTTCATATACTAAGGGAATTTCCGCTATCGAGATAGCAAAGTTATTCAGGTAATATTTTACTCAATTATTAAATACGTAAATCATATTATAATCTTTGCCGTGCTACTTTGTATAATTGATCCGCAATAAAATATTCATTAATATTTTCATTGCTAAAACACGTTTTCCGTGTCAAAACGTAAAACAATAAACCGACACAAGTGTAGGTACTTACTTACTAAGTAGCGTAAGTTCTCAATGAGCTAAACAACTTTTTTAGATTTTAATTCTTTTAGACACTATACTTTTTCCATATACACAAATAATTATAATAATGAAATATGAACAATGCGACACAAGCACGACCTACCAGCATTTTTGTTTACAACAATTGTACTGAAAACCTATTTGAAACTACTATATATAAAGTAAGCAACACAATCTTATTCTAGGCCCATTTCCGCAACAATCACTTGCCTTCAACAGTCTCTCTCCTTTACCAGTTTTCCCCGTTCTCTATTCCAAGTTCATTGAAATCATTGACCACTCTATCATTTTATCTTTATTTGAGACGTCCTCTTGGTCTTTTTGTGTTTGGCTTCCGGTGTATAAACTGTCCAATTGTCTTTAATGATCTTCACACGTGTCTAACAACACAGCCTTTTAAAGATACCATCCACAACCAAGTTTTAAGATATTTTTTTCTCCGTACAAAGTTTTTAACCTGGTTTATCCTTATCTCAAATTTTCCTACACGGTTAATTTTGAGTCTATATAGATTTTTTTTAATATCTTTCGTTTAAAATTCGCTAGTTAAAGTTCTTTTGACTTTGTTATTGTCCAATCGTCACACGTATACAAGGCAACTGTTCTCAATAGAACTTTGTAAAAAGTTATTTTTGCTTTTCATGATAATATTTGATTTGAATCGAAATACCAATCCAAAATAACATTTGTTTATCGGTGCTAATCTTAGTTTTATTTTCTCATGGCTATTCGCATCCTTTTTGATGACCAATATTTGAAACTTTTGAGTTTAGGTTTCCCACTCTATAGTTGCTTACTAGTTACAACTATATATATTTTAGTTTCTTTCTCATTTATTGTTGACTTAATTTCTTCCATTTTCCCGAAATTTTCTCGTATTATCATTTTCTGCAATTACAAACAGATCTACTGCATATGCAGCTACTGCTATTTATTTGTCAAGTTATACGCTATACTGCAACAGTGGTAGCTCTATTATTGATGCTATGTTTTTGTTTTTTTTTTTTTTTTAAATTGAAGGCTAAACGGGAAAACTATATTAATAATTGTACAAAAAAGTTTTTATTGTTATTTACCCGAGGAACACTTTATTATAACATAATAGAAAAAAAAATATGCACAACCATAGTGGTGTACGAGAAAGTAATTGAACAGAAATGGTACATTAGGGAAAAAGAGAGACGTATTTTTGAATTGCCAGTAGTTAAAAAACCCTTTTCTCGAATAGCTCGAATTAAATTCGTTTTAATGTAGGTTTTCACATACAACCATTACTATACTTTATATACGAATCGCATTCTCTCATTACACAGAAGTTGACTCTTTATGAAATTGGCTTTTTACTACCCATTTTTAATGTTATAAAACTGTCGCTATAATAGATATTTAACAGTGAGTTCGAAACGAACAATAGATACTATACCATAAAAAAATATACTCTACTCATGAGCAGCTCCGTCACGAGAATTTAATTTTCCCCAAGCCAACTTGTTGCTATTTTAATATTTTATTTATATACATATATAATTGATTTAAAATATTCATTATAGTTGCCATAGTTTTATTATATTTTAGTTTGTAGATGGATATTTTTAACCCGGCGTTTCCTGCGTAAACATGAAATGTGTACACACAATAAAATATTTGCAAAGGGTTAAAAGTCTATAACGTCAAAAAACACATACTTGATACTTACACCACGTGTACATAAAATTTCATCCCAATAGATTCCATTTGAAGGTCTGCAGGGGCGAATAAAATAGTAATAATGAAAATTGCACTTGCGATCGCAATTGAATTCTGTAGCCCGAATAGAATTATTATTATTCGGGACAAATAATGATTTATCGTTGCTTTCAATACCATAATGGAATAAAATATCGGGTCTTTTGTTTTTATTAATCATCCGAAACAGTGGCCTGCTATGCGATAATATCTATATTTTTTAGGACGATGCAAAGTCTGTATCTTATAAAGTTATTCGTTTCCATTAATTGTTTTTCGGAAAGTTATAATAAACAAATTTTTTTTTTTGTTTTTTTTTTTAAATAAATTTACGATTTGTTAAAAACTAAACGCAACGTTAAAATATTTAAATGCATTTTTGTGTTATTGTTATATACGGCGCCAAGTACAATAATATAGACTGCGAGTATTTGATGTTTGCCGAACAAAAAGCCGCCCACTATTATATCAAATATTGAAATATTGAATTCATGACCGTTTCCCACATAAACGAGGAATTCTTGTTTCGCACTGTACCGGTTTTGCAGAATAATCGGCCGAATGTGAAATATATGAACCGTTGAATTGTTCACGGATACGTTATACCGAAAGTTTCACGTCACCCTGGGTAATTATTTACTGGATTAAAAATACAAAAATATCCATTATTTACAGAAGCGTATAAATTACACATAAATATTTCCGTTTTCAGTTGAATTTTCTCAATTTTTAAGAAAACTAACAATTGGAAAAAAAAAAGTGTAAAACTAACTCCCACATTGCGCCGACTAAACAAAATTTTTCGCTACCAAAAACCATCAGTGCAGATTTCCAGCCGAAATGTCGTTTATAGACAGAAAAAAACATATATTATAATAATATACAAAGTTTCACACGAATATGTATTATATATTACCCATTACGGTATCTCATAAAGTAGTAATTTTTTTTTTTTTTTTTAGGAAATTTAAGAATCGAGCAGCTTTAAAATTGTATACTTCAATTATAATTTTTTTTTTTTTGTTACCGTTATTTTCAGGGCTAAAACGACCATTGACTTTTGATTCTCATGCAAAAATCTATATTTAAAATTCCAGAAACATCATATTATGACCTGGTAATATGAATACATTTTGGCGGGAATAAGCCGTCTACGAAATATCCCTCTATTATGTTTGGTCATGAGTTGAGTGTTGGAGCGTCGTTTGTGTGGCAGCTCGTCACGTGGCGTAGAACTGCTTATTATTCGAAAATAAAATAATCTCTAGAAAAGTTAATATTTTCCGAGATATCGCAACGTGTATAACTTAGTGGAACACCGTCTGCGGTACGCATCACCAATACAATACAATGCGTTCCTCGCTTCGCTCACAATCAATAATGTTATTAGATAAACGTCAATCATCAGCATATTTATCGTATTTTAATAGTATTATATACATCGGCCGTGCGTTGATAATATGCTGTTTTTAGTTGTTTTAACAATCGCGTGTACCTATTGCATTTAATAATAATAAAATAATATTTCGCAATAAAGTTTTTATTGAACTTTTGTGCACCATAATACAGCCGCGTATAATTATATGTACCCAACTATTTTGACAGCGCGCATTTTAAAATCATAATAACACTATGGAGTTTGGAAGTGTCAAAACGGATATTAATAATATGCATCCATACGATATTATCATTATTATTACACGTTGATGAAACTACTGCTGATGCGTGTTGCGCGGGACTTTGAATTGTATTAATTAAACAACGTTTGCCGTTTAATCGTTCATACCGTTCAATCCAATGACAGACCCATAAGACATGATTTGTTACGAGTTTTTATATCTATTTTCGGAATACCCCCGTTGAGCCAGTGATTATTGACCCTGCGTGACATGGACCAAGGGAGTAAGGGGTGGCCGCTTTTTGCAGTTACACCCACATTATAATACTGGAAAGTTTATGGACATTAAAAAGTACAGTGCATAAAGGGTCTTTAAAACTTGATATCACGGTTGTTAAATTTTTCGTGAATTTTTTTTTTAAAAATTCACTTTTGTGATAACTTTTCGGAATCGTGTATTCTAGTAGATCACGTATCAAACGCTGTGCATCCGGTCGTCACGAAAATGATACTCGACTACCGTCCCCCTTCACAAACTTAAAGGTGGAATATGGCTCGTTGACGGGTTAACGGAAATTAAACATTTCTACAACAAAATGTATTCAAACTAAAACTCCATTTATTTGCGGCATTTTTAATATAGTTTGTTATTTGAATAGTCAGTAGATTTTTACACATAAAAATAATGGCGAACAAAACTAAAGACAATACACCACTTTTGAGAATAGAAAATCATTATTATTAATAATGCTATAATTAATATTACTATTATTTATTAGCATATATACATATGCTCGTTTCTCATTCGTGGTTCTTCGTTTATAGTTTTATTGCAGTGCTTTTATCAGAAAATATAGAAGACAATTTAGAAAATATCGAAATCTTAATAGGTTGGGTTATATTCCGTGTTTATGATTTTTTCAAATTCTCATAACTTTCGGAAGAAATTAATACTGATGAGGTGATTTATCGTCGCAAAACGTCGCGCTCGAAAGTTATAAGCAGAAGAACGGTCCTATCAACTTTTTTATTACATACTCGTAATCTTTTTTAACCATCACTGAGTATATAGATTACAGGTACACCGTGAGTACGAAAATTATAACGCTCCCTACAATATTACAGCAGCGCATTTCGTGAATAATGAACGTTATTTTTTTTTGTTTTCGTTACAATATTTAGTTTACACAAACAATATAGAGAATACACAAACAGAAAATATTGAAATTAGATAAATTCAAATGCCAGTGCAAATTCTATGATTTCCCCCGAGTTAAATCTAAAATTATTATTTACAGTGTAAGTCGTCTATGTTTTACGTTTAGGTAATAATATATATTATATATTCATTTTCAGAGATTTTCGTGTGGAAAAGTATCTCAATGATCGCCAAGTCACGTAAAATGTTAATCGAATTTATTTTTTTTTTTCCGTATTAAAATATCTCCAATGTTCAAATATAATATTAAAGTTATGAAAAACATCTCTAATATCCAATTATAGAATCAGCCGAGGGGAGAAAAACAACTATAAACCCACCTACCGTATTATTATAATATGATATTATATTATTTCATATTGATTACCTACTCGTCGAGTAATTTAGATTTGACATCGCGTATTCCGTATTTTTGAACCCTGAACGTAAAACATTATTGACATCCATCGAAAATCGCACGAGTAGGACGTGGGTTAACAATGTTAACAGCATTTTATAATAAATTGCAAAATAACGACAGGAATGAAAATCGATCATTTTATACTCGCGAGATATTAGGTCGAGTTCGATGTGTATTTTATAATATACGTCATATTATATGTGCCTACAGTAAAACATTACGATTTCAATATCTACATCGATAATATGTATTTACACGACATTGGATAGAGAAATATCATGCGCTCCATATTATTTGTTATTAAAAGTTGGGAAGGAAGGATACGGACGGAAATTTAATGTGTATCTGTAAGCAACGACAAACCATTGCGGTTATTATTATTCATATTATATTATAAAATGTGTGTGTGTGTGTGTTTTGTATTCACAAAAACACATACAAGCAGGTACACACGGTCATTGTAGTTCTGAAATATATATTTTATAAGTGCATTAAAAGATTTGACGTTTGTGCATGTATATAAGTTTTGTAAATTTATGTAAATCACAATATTGCATTAAATTGTTTTTGTGTATGGTTTCGCTATAGTATTGCATACATTATGTAAATTTCAGTTTAGCAAAATAATACGCTGTTGTAAAATTAACCTAACCAAGAATTACTAATACATGGTTCTTTTTTGGTCTCATCGGAGTTCAAGAACTCATTCTCTCGTGCCTGGTCGCATGAAAATAGTTCTGTAAACTATTGGTTTGATAATCTATTGATTCAATTACAGATAAACTGATTGAACAGATTGCGCTCCGTGAACGTATACTATTAATTAATTACCTACTTTATCGTATCGAATATTAGCACTGCAATATTATAGTAATTTTATGTGTATTAACAAAAAATAATTGAAAATTCAGTACCAAGTCATTAATTGCGTTTGAAGTTTGAATAAAGGGTAATAAAGTTTGTTTTAAATTTTAAAATCCATTTTAGTATTTAACAAGAGAATTCGATCTATCTTTGAGCCACCTTGACGGTAGGTAGTTAACGTTTTAAAAATCCTTAGCCTCACCTGATGATGAAACTGGTATTTTATTTCTACCTATCGTATGGTTTTTATGTCATCGCACAGAATAATATCTCAGTAACAAAAAAATGAAATTACATTTTTATATGGTAGTAAAAATTATGATTAAATTATAAGGGGATTATTATCCAAAAGTAACATGTTGAGGTTAGAGAATTAAAATCAGTTTAACAATTTATCGTTTCGACAATTCTGTATTCGGTAAAATTAATTAATTTTATAGAACGATTTTCAATATTCAGTACCAGTGGTCAGTTTTTGGTTCTGTAATGGTTCATGCCATTTATGTTAAGTATAATTAATGGACAACTGCCATGAATATGGGCGATTATGTTGAAAACACAAATGAAAAAATGTAAAGAGAAAATATTAATATCGTTTTTATGACGTTCCCGTCTTTTTACACTTCAAATTAATAATGAGACAAGATGAATATTATTTTAATAATAGTAAAACACTTAGAAGAGTTATTTCTAATCATACGAATTTAATTTGTTTCGAAATGTTTTTTTAGGAAATATAAGACGTGCCTAATGTTCAAATTATACACATTAGTACATTACCTATAATTATTGTAGATGACAATCGATGTTTTAAATAAGATGAACGCATCTTTTTTGTATTTAACTATAGCTTTTAGGTAATATTATGATACAGATAAATGTCAGAAAAATCAGTATTCTGCGCTTTGACCTTTATATTCTGATCGAAGTGAAAAATCTATTATATAGATTTATAATAATGTATAGTTTATTTTCTTTATTTTCTTTACTTATTCTTTTTCCTTCTATGAAGGATCATTTTTTTAGGTGGGTTGATAGAGTGCTTCGATATTTTTAAGCTTATCCGTTTTGCATTTAGTTTGCACTTTATAAGGGTCGTTTTTGGTACATAATATATGTTACGTAAAACAATTTTTTTTTTTTCAATAATATAGCCAGCTAACCTATACTAAGCCGAGAAAATGCGCACTTTCTGCTTTTCAATACAAAAGAGACTGAATGGAAACAATTCCATAGC
The DNA here is from genome assembly GCA_902439185.1 of Cinara cedri. Taxonomy (NCBI): domain Eukaryota; kingdom Metazoa; phylum Arthropoda; class Insecta; order Hemiptera; family Aphididae; genus Cinara; species Cinara cedri. The sequence continues at coordinate 364,962 of CABPRJ010000508.1, read as the reverse complement.
ATTATCCAAATTATAGTAATACAATGTCCGTGAATTTGAGAAGCATTTCCGTGTCCACTTGAAAACAGTAAACATCAATAGATTTTGTTTTCGTTTAAAACATTTCCTATGCATACGATGTAAATAAGTCTCAGCGCCACATATTATTATATTTGGTAAAAAAATATAGATAAATTACCATTATTGTTATCAATTATCATTAATAAAACCTCGAATAAAATATTAGCAGTATTTCATAACTTTAATCAGAACTTCTGCCGTAAGCTGCTGAAGATTAGCATAGGACGTTGTGTCACATTGGGACATAATTATTTGTAAAATTAATTATCATACTAGTAATATAAATCACAAAGTACAAATTCAAGGGAAATAATTTAATTTAAATGTGAGACGGATATGTGATCATAAATAATCCTACCCTACTTAATATTATAAATACGAAAGTTTATTTGAATGGATAGGTATGTTTGTTACCAGTTCTCGCCCAAATCATTGAACAGATTGAGGTGAAATATTACATTTGATATGTATGGATGTACGAAAATCTATTTATTTGTGTTTATTTAAATTGGTGATACGGATTAAATGACAAAAATTAAAAAAAAAAAAGACAAACATACGTTTTTTTTCGCATGTGGGTAAAGCCACTGTTGTAGGTGGGAAGTTAAGGAGGAAGGATACAGATGGAAATTTAATGTATATCTATAAGCAACGATAAACCATTGCTAAAGAAAAAACGATTCTGAGAGAAGTTCAGTTGATAGTTTTACTTTGTCAACAATATATATGTTATATTATGGTAAAATAATAACAATTTTAGTTTTCATGAAAACAATGATTGTTTAAAAAAGATTAAAATAATAAAACTTAGTAATAGCAAAAATCAATAAAAACGGTAGATAATGACATCTTTATTTTTAATCTAAATAACAAGGTATTCCTCATTTTTTCAAATATTGATGAGAATTTCAATAAATTATCTTTAAATCACCACCCAGAGAACATTTCCTTTCATAAAATCTGCTATACTTGATAAATGGAGTAAGATTTCTAGTAGAAAAAGTCCACATACAAAAAAAAAAAAAATAAAAAGATAATTATCTTTGTAAAACCAACACATTCTTCGATAAACTTAGAATCTAGAAAAATAAATAATAAGGTAAGGACCGTAATAGCATAACGATAATTTGTCTACTGTTTCTTTTGGAACGAACGGCGTTGCCCGTTCCAAGCCAGACAGCACAGCTAGTAAATTAATAAGAATAACTCATAAAGTCCCAATATTTTTTGTGTCTGTTTTGTCTACGTATACTGCAGTGTGAACAAAAAATAAACACAACACAAATAGTCTCTAATTCCGTTTTTTTTTTTTTTATGTGTAAACGAAATGTTTATATTTTGTTGGAGTTTATCGGATTTGTCGCCAAATTTAAAAATTTAGTGTATCACCATTGCGTCTTTGTTTTTTTTTTTTTTTTCAGCTTGTTGTAAACCCCATCATAATAATACTGATAATTACTGATACATATTGCGAATAGTTCATTTTCATATCAAGAATAGGTGGGTATTTATACGGAATTTTTTGAGCATGATTAATAATAGGTGATTAATCACTAATTATTAACCAAACCCGGTTAACTAAAAAAAAAAAACTACATAATTTTTGATTATATACATATCTATGTTTAGAATTTAAAATGTATTAAATATTTGTCTTTTGACACACGAATAAGACGAATATAATATTGTCGTACTGCATACTATCTAAACATCATTATTCAAACCAAGATTGTACGAACGTAGTTTTTATTACTTCTAAAATTAAAGTCTGTAGTCGAATTTCCCCGAAAATAGAAACTAATGCACTGCAGTATTATGTCTGATATAATCTTATTATATTTTGTTTTCCTATTATTTTTGTAGCAGTTCTCATTGGACTAAACGAACTAAACATAGGCAATTAAAAGTTGATTTATAGGTGATTGGATATGATAAAATTTGGATTAAATTTCAATGTGAATTTTAGCAAGATGTTTCAGAAGAGAGCCGTGCTTTCCTTTGTTTTTTTTTTTTCATATGCCTAAATATCTTCTTAAATTAAGCTAGGTGGTTGAAATTATTTACTTAGAATTATGAATTAAGCTTGTGTCTAGGTCGTTTCTTTGGGAGGCCCAACTATCAACTCCAAAATTAATTTTTATAACAAATATAACAATTGTGTAGTAGTGGCAGTGTATTATTGTAATATAGTATTATAGTATTTTAATAGTATACACTCGTCCATTGTATTCAGTTACTTATTTCGACAAGCATATTTGTATCATACGAAATAGGTGAGAGAAAATTCGACTCTAATGATAAAGCTCTGTTGCTTGCCGGTGATTTATTTTTTCCCTCTTTGTGTTATTCGATCGTAGTTATTCAGTATTTAACTACTATACATATTACCAACATACCATAATATCGTATATTTAGAAGTTTGGTTAAAATTAAAATAATTTTGCTATGGAGTTTCTAAAGTTACCATTTTAAATAGTACAATATTGTTATTTTCAAAGTAAAACAATAATAATAATAAACACTTGAAAAATATCTTTTGAAAACATATTTGATTATTTTTAAAACGATCGAATGGGTTCTGTAATAATATTGCAAGTTCCATTAATCGTGTCACGCTCGTTTATTGTGTCAATTTTTTATTGACTTTTTGAAGTGCTCATTATTATGCTACGCTTCTATTTATAACAAAAGTAGTATGTATACATAAAAAAGAAAGTATGTGTAAGTGTATTATATTGATTATCTCACGGGTTTTATATTGTGAGTTTTTTACTATTTGTTTTTGCTTCATTTTCTTTGAAACGGAAACTTCCGTTTTTAATTTCATTTTTTTAAGCCCTCGCCCGTATTTGTATTGTTGTCGCTGACATTTTTATTGCATACAAAACCTACCTATCTATAATATAATTTATTATTTATAAACAGATAAAGTTAAGAGACGAACTATCTAGACTATAATATATTCTATAGACCAATATAATTTCGTGGGGTATAAAGTTATTTTACTCCTCGCCACGCGGCATCTTGTCTAACCTTTAAATAAATAATAATATGAGTGTATTACCAACTTATGTCTTATAAGTATTCGGCATTATGTATGTATAGACATTTTTAGAATAATAATCAGATCGCTCTTTCTATGCATCTACATAAAATAAAAAGGGTTTACTATAATTTTTTATATTATAGTATCTAAAAAATCATCAAAACATTAAAAAAAATTTTTTATTTTACTTTATAGTAAATAATATTACTCAAATGTAAAAAATGGAAGTTGTTTGCATGTATTTGTGAGTCTGCGTTGAGAGAAATCAGACTTTTAAATTTTAAATTCTAATAACACGCAGCTTACACTTAAATTTTGGACTCGGAATGCGAAAATTAAAATTTTTTTTTTAATATGTATTTCCGATTTCACTCGTAGAGTGCCACGAACTTACTATACCTAATGTATAAATCGATAGATCGATTGACATTGTATAGAACAAATTAATTAAATATTAGATATTTTTATACGATTCCACGATTGTCACTACCAAGCTCTACAAACTTTATTTATATTAAATTAAGTTGTCACGGCCATATTTCTAGTGCAAATACTTTATGTTAATTAATTAGAAAATCGGTACCTAATAATAATATTGTAGAAACAGTGTGAATATTTTAGTGGATTTTTTTTTTTTTTTTAAGCGTCTTTTTTGCGTGATTTAAAACACAAAACCGTCAAAAACAACTTAAGAAACATTGTAAAAAACGTTTAACAATTTAATAATATCTATTTCTTACAGCAGCTGTACTCAACCTTTTGACGCTTGTATTACATTTTTGTATGTCATACATTCTGTATACTGCGAATATTTTAATGTTTCATTATTTTTTAAATTATTAGTATTATTATTATTATTATAGGTAAATAATGTAATTAATTTAAATAACTAATTTAAATATATAAATATATTAAAATATTAACCTTTACCAAAGTTCAACCACTTTGTCTAACTACTGACAAGAGGTTATAGATCTATACGAAACTGATTATCTATGTATATTGGTAATTATATCACTTTGAGTCATAGTTACACTATGTTATAACAACGCTAAATAATCGTAAACAATAAAGTTTAATCTCGTTAAATAATAATAAAAACAATAATGTTAAGATAACGTTAGATTATATAACAGATTTTAGAACTCTTCTGTTAGACCAAACAATAAAATTATTATAACATCGGTAACAATAATGCTAATTAAATTTTTGCAACGGCTTTGGATTCGTATAGTAATCACGAATCATATGATGTTTTCTAATATTATCTAACTGCAAAATATCTCTGATAAGTAAACACGACGCGTATAATACGCACCTGCAGTTGGATGGATATCGTTGAATATGAATATCGTTTTTGTTGGACGCGTATACCTGCAGGCGTCAAAATTTTAACGGTAGTATATACAAAGGGGACTTATTTATCGTTGATAATAAATTCATAAGGTAGCAAGTTTTAAAATGTTAAAAAACTCTATTTTTTAGACTTTTTCAAAACCAGCAGCTTTGAAATGTTATAACACTGTTATTTTTGTCACCAATATTTTTGAGATTGAAACCACTACTCACTTTTAATTTTCATATAGCAACCTGAACGAAAAATTCCATGAAACGATGAGCTTTTAGTTTGAATACATTTTGGTGATAAAATTTTTAATTTCCGTCAAGCCGCTAACGAAATAATCCACTTTTATTTAGTTTGTTGTTTTGTTGAAATAGAATAGCGGAGTACTACTCAAACGTCACGTGCTATACCGCTACACAAACAATGCTACAATACTCTTCTCCTACCCAAACTTAAATATCTCGTCAACGGGCGAACGGAAACTACAGATCTTAACACTAATATTTATTTAAACTAGAATCACATCTATTTATGGAATTTTTAATATAAGAGGTTGTTGTTAAAAATCAAAATTAGGTAGTGGTTTCACCCTGAAAAATAAGACTAAAAAAAAGAACGAAAATGTAACATTTTAAAACCACTTGATTTATAAATCGTCAAAATTAATAAGAAAATCTCAAAAAAGTTGACACTTTCTGAAATAACGAATGTTTAATCGAGGAATCGTAACTCTGTATTATCTGTGCGTCTTTGCCTGTCTTTATGGCTGTTATAATGGTTTATATTATATTTAGTTACCATGGTATATCCACAAATCGTTACAGGTGACCCATCACGGCTTTTATATTTTAAGCCGATCAAATTTTCAATCTATTAAATAAATGATCGCTGTTTAAAAACGAATGCAAAACTTTACCATAGTTATTAACAAACGAAAAATAACCAAATATAATAATATTATGCTGCGAGTGCGATTTGCATGCATAAAATTTAATTTAGATTTTTGAGGCTGCATTAAATATCTATCTACGTTAATTTAATAACGAAAAAGTTGTATATAAATCATGATTTCGGAGAATTACCGTAATGCACGTGCGCGTCAACTGGTATCGTGCTCTGTTACGTTTTGAAAATTTACACGTAGAAAATACACGAATATACTCGAATAAACAATTGGTTTTTTTTTTTCCGTGCAAAATAATAAATATTGGATTATTAACGTAACGCACGATCCAACAACGTTTCTCACGCGTATATTTATTTGCGGTTTTTATATCGCCACTGGCAGGCGAGACATCAGGTGTAAATTACAGCCAACAATAAAACCGTGTCGGCGGTAAATTCGTCGGGTGAAGTATCTATATTATACGTACCACGGAAGTAATAAACAAAATCAACTTATTTCACTACACGGGGAAGTATCATAAATCTGCTGAACTATACGTACCGACTCCGTTTAATGAAATCGAACACACCGGAATGCGTATGGTGGGTATACGCGGGCTCTCGGGGCGGTTTTAACCCAACTCTAAATCATCGAAAGTAAAGCAGTATAGGAAGGTACCTATATAAAATAACGAGCTTAATCGGCAGTTTTACACCGACCAACGCGTGCCGAACGCCGTTTTGTCTCGTCGAGTTTTTACCGCAACCGTGGTCAGTGACATTTGGTGTATCTACACATGTGAGTTTAAATTATTTTATCAAATATTCATCGTCCTTGCTGTATTTGCCACTAAACAAATTTCCCGTAGTCCGTTTTTACTTAGAGTACAACCGTACTAATAATCCAATAATTATTGTCGATACGCGATACAGTGTACTAACTAGAAATCGGTTTTTATTATAATGCTTCAATATCTAAGGTTATTAGTCTACAATTTTCCAAAAATCTAGGGTTTACAGGTTGTGACTTAAATTAATGATATAATAGAATGAATAGGCTGCTACTGAATTTTCTTCTTAATCGATCGTGATATAGCTTGATCAGCAGGTTTTCTCTACATCTACTACAAGTGAGTGCTGGCTACTTGTTAATAATTAAGTCGTGTGTAAAGTTCGTATGTTCTATATTCTTTTAAAATAGTATTATTTCATATTCTCTTCTTTAAATTTCAAAGAAATAGTTCCACATAGTTCGTTGAGCATTGCATGTCTAAACCTGTTAAAGAGGTATTTTTTAGTTCAAACGCTCTGCCAAGTTTCCGATATTCTGTTTTTGATAATTCTATGAGTCTCCGATAGTGTACTAAAATTAATTTTGATAGATGCCTGAGAAGTGAGAATAGCTTCCAAGAGTTTGCATCAACATTTTTATTCTTCAGTATCACAATATGGGAAAGGACTGGCCCGATTTGTATACGATTTCAAAACGTCAATTCCTTAAATGTTGCTCACGCATGATTTTCAGTATTACAATATGAAAATTATTGAACACAATTTTATAGGTTACTTTAGTGTCACAGATGAAATAAACTCCCCCCTCCGTTATTATTACTTAATTTATATTTCAAGAACAAGAATGCATTATTTTTAAAAAATAAATTGCCTGCAGGAAACGACGAATAACTGCAGTGATATAGAGCTGGAGGTGAATAAAATCGAGAGACACGTTAAATTCGATTTTTTTTTTTTTTAAGATCTATTTGGGGTTTCAAAATGATATTTTAAAAAAATTAGTAAAACTAAAAAAGGTAATTAAATTGGCCCGACAACATAGCGTCACGTCGGGTGGTACAGCTATTACATTATTATAATAAGAATAACTTATATATGATGAGTTTCCTTAATCCTCATAAGTACACTACAAACAAATTCGACATTAGTTCTATAAAATGTACAAATAGCGTTAATAAATAATAACTTTATCGGACGAATTTCATTATTTATTTTACAAAGTCAATAATAAACTTCAGAACTTAGACACATATCGCACTATAAATAGAAACTGTTGGTAATGAAAAGTTCAACGATAATTCAGTAAATGTAAAATAGTGTGTGCGACAAAAACGTACTTCGTTAAATGAATACATATCAATCGAAATTTGAATTTAATGTAAATAATAAATAAACATTATACATTTAACTTAACTAAATTGATGACAGATTCGACTGTTTATTGAAGAATCTACTTCGGCACTAAACATTTTAAAAAGTTACGTAAAATACATTTTTTTCGCGAAGACCCGGGTTATTCCAGGTGTACTAATTTTCCGTAATAACCCACTTTTATTCTTTTTCATTTTATACAAAGACGAACATAATGCAATTTACAGATGTAGTCTTTGGATGCGTGAACTCTTACAAATGGTGAGGACACTATGGGACCATACACCTTCGGTGTTCCTTACCCTTCTACAATAATTTTCAAACATCCGTCAAGCGTACTCAGAATATCGTCATAATGAATAGCGGTTTAATTTGGTGCAATGCATTTCAACAGGAAAAAATATTGCGTCGTATATTCACAAAATACATCGCAATTCAATTGGGAGAACAGCGTTTAAAAGAGTCTTGTTATAGGTACTCCACGCTTCGAATTGTATACCTATTCATTAAATCAAACGTACGGTAATTTGATTAATACGATTTGATTTTTTTTTTTTTGTATAACATTTTTTTTTTTTTAATGAACATGAAAATGTAATTTGTTTTATACGTGGAAAATATATCGAAAATAAGATTAACGATTATATTGTAGTCTCTAGTAAAATGTTAACAAATCCGTGCAGGTACTTACAATAACATGTGTGCGTTTTATGGTGGCTAGTATACTTACTTTCAAATTTCAATACCGTATACCAATTTACTTTTTCATCCCCGAGCATAATGATACTATATTTTTTCTTTTGTATACTCGGATGTTTCATATTTCATGATAATAATATAATATAATAACAATACATAAATAACATAAATGTTACAAAAATAACTAATGTGTGTGGATTACGTGCAGTGAGAAGATGAAATTGAACACTTAACCTCTGAAAATAATAAGTATATATCGAGAAAAAAAATAAAACACGGAAATACTTCGCACGATGGGTGGGCCACTGTTGTTGGTGAGAAATTGAGATGATGGGAAATTGAATGCAGTATAGCTGTACGCAACGATTAACTATTGCTAATGAAAAACGACTCTGAGCGGAGTTCAGTTAATAGTGTTGCTTTTTCAACAATATATTTATCATAATATAGTAAAATAATTACATATGCATTATATACTACCATAATACATCCCGTAAAGTGAAAATATCTATAAATAACTCAAAAACAGCTACAATGTTTCGAAAATTTTACCACGTTATATTCAAACTTTAAGTTCCTACAAATATTTTAAACTGAATCAAAACAAAAGAAAAGAAAAAATAAAAATTGAAAAAATAATACATGTCGTAAACTTTTCCGTTTTTCCCATGTTTATTCCGTGTTTTTTCCTCATTTTTTCCCGGCTTTTTTCATTTTTTATGAGTTGTAAATTAAAAAATGACTTCCTTAAAGTACCACCCTAGTCAGATTCCCTCTCAGAAAAAATTCTGACTTGAAAGTCGGAACAAAGTAATTGATAAAAATGTTTTTAAGAAATAAAAAAAATTATAAAACAGCAGTAGTCGTGGCTTTTTGGATAATCGAGATCTGGACGATAAAAGAGAAGAAGAAGCACTATGGACATTTGTGAAAAATTGAAAAAAATACTCCCTGAGACAGTTGCTAATGTTTATCACAACGATTTAATTAACGAAACAGCAAAAATAAAGAGCGCAAATGATTAATGTTGGAACCAGTAGAAGTATTGTAAAATGGCCAACAAATTTCATTTTAAATTCTGGGTGGAGCGAAGAAGCTTATAGTTTTACAAAGATGTAAACAACTTTTCTATCAGAAGACTTGTTCGCATTTCTAATTATAACCCCCGGAAAAAAAAATCCGTGTGGGGAGGTACTGTAAGGTTATTTTTCGATTTTTTCAAGAGTTTACCCTTCGAATTTAAATTAAACGAAAAACAAATTCATCCTAGGTCAATAGGATTGGGTGCAGCCACTGTTATGAAGTAATTTAATATATATATGTAAACAACGATAAACCATTGCTTAACGATAAAACGATTCTGGGCTCAGCTCAGTTGATAGTGATGTTATGTCAACAATATATATATATATCATACTATGGTGAAATAATTAAAAAGCCCATGTATATTTTCTTTAACAATATTTATTCATCATTTTACCGATTTTCCGTTTCAGATGGAAGATTCTAGTGGATTCCAGAACATTTAAATTGTGTTTTTTGTTGAATAAAAAATATAATTAAATGATTGCAAATTGGTGGTTTTTATAATATAATCAAATATAATAAGCAAACATAAAGTAACATCAATTAGAAAAATCTGTAAAACTGAACTCTGGGTCTGGTGGAAATTTAGTTGGGAACGTTAAATTTTTAAATTAGAGAAATCCGTAATTAAAATACTAATATCCCGTTGAGCTTTGGAATGCATGCCTATCATAATTTTGGTTGAATACCGCTGAATTTCAGAAACAGCTATATTTTTTAAAATCAACGTTATATCGGAGTTTGTTTAATATGTTAATGAATTGTATCAGTTTAACTGCCTAGTAATAAATATTGATGTGACGTTTAAGAGTACGCGATCGAAAGACGACAAGTGTAAAACGGAATAATAATTTTTAATCTGTGATCATCTAATTATATCGAACACGTCATCCAATATGTCATCACCACCACAGCCTTTGTCATCTCTGTATGCAAGTGACGTATTTGTGTGGAGTGATTAAGAAAATATACTGCCCCCCTTGAATCTATTATTTACATGACAACCTATTTTTAAATTAAAATTTCTTTACTTTTTAGTCAGAAAAATAAAAAAAAAATATGTCGGTACCTACTCATAGGTAATAATATTATTATAGTTCATAGTCTTTAAAATACCCTGAACGTACACACTTTCTTGTTCAAAACGAAACCTATATTCAAACAATTAAAATATGAAGGAAATTAAATCAGTAATTAATAAAAATAAATAAATAAATTAATAAATAAATTAATTAATTAATAATAATTACTTATTTAGACATATACCAAAATTTTACATTACTTACAAAGATATATAAATTAATAATGTATCATTTTTGAGCCTGAATACACGTTGTACAATAATAATCCACAATTTTCATATTCAACATCTGCCTCCTTGGTAAAATCATAAATACACTACTGGCGCATACCATTATGTGTCTAAATGTTAGATCCCTAAAATCATTCTCTTTATCCTCCGTTTATTACAATTTAGAGATATCCAATTAGTTTCATCTGTTGTCTGTATACACCATCGAATATCAAATTTACGTGATCATTCCGTTGGAATATCTCTTATTACACTACGCATGTCTCGCCCACGTGAGCTGCCATGTGACAAGAAATTAAATTGAACGAGAAAAACTAATACAATTTTTGTATACCGAAATACAATTAAACAGTAATTATAACGGTTCGAATGTTTATAAATGTTAGGTAAAAAATTGAATTATGTATTAGGTGTAGGCATATCTGTAATATAGTTCGAAATAAAAACCCCGAATAAATAAATCAAAAAAATCTTCAATTCATTTATTTTATCACCTGGATAATTAGAAATAATTGTTTTTGGCTGATTAATAAGATACTATACAAGTACCCGTATAATAAATATTGTAACTTTATCGTTAAAATAATTATATATTATATAGGTGAACAAAAGTTTGGTTTTATTTTTTGTTCGATTTTGATTCGGTTATCGACTTGGAACTTTTTTAATTTTAATTCTATTCAACGTCGAGTTACTAAAGGTACTTGTTTTAATTAATTAAAAAAAAAAAACTACTGATGTCTAGTTTTTTCCCTTGTACCTGTATATATAACGTAATATAGGTGCCCAATGAAAAAGTTTTTATGTTTGGGGAAAAGTTTTTATAATTATACGCAATTTTTTCCGCTAAAAAACTTAAAACGGTTTGTCATGTATACTTTATTATTATTCTACCGTGAGTATGTAGTTCGCTAAAAATTCAAACGTATCGCACCTACCTAAAACAATATACAGATAAGTAAAAGTACATTCTAAAATATCTAGATAAAAATAATAGGTAATTATTGCTATAATAATTTTATAGATGGAAAGAAAGACGCACGCCAATTTAATTATCTAGAAAAAAAGACGATTTATCCATTGCATAGCAGGTTTCATAAGACTAAGCACACAGCGTGTACCTAATCGGCTACGCACATGGATTTTAAGATTGTGAGATCGATTAAACATAATAATTTAATTAATAAATTAATCATTTAACCTTTTTTTTTTTTCCCATTAAATGTATTGTGATTAAATTATAGATAATTCTTGATGGTAGAATCTGCGCTCACACACATATACACACACACACACATAAATAGAACAATTTACACACACATCATACTAAATTTGTCAAACATACAACGCCGCGAATCTATTCATGGTCTCATCCGACCGATAGCGTGCTGTGGCAACACTGTCGTCAATAATCCTATCGGTAGACAGATCGCCGCGCGTCGCGTCATACGTCGTACACGCGAATATGAATACACCTATACCCATTAACCACATACTCTACCATACCCCTTTCGTTCCTCTTCTCACCTTTCCGCCATTCCACCTATTACCCCCTTTTTCTTGACCTTTGTTTTTATTCTAAAACTACGATATTAAAACAAACAAAATTATACCTTTATTTCACGTTTCAACTCCTGAAATTACTGACAAATATAACTCATATTTATATATTGTACTTGTTACGAAAGTTATAACTTATTACTAATATACTTATTACAAACATTACTTTCTTACCTACAAAAACAATATTTACGTAAACATAAAACTTAATAGTCTACAAAAATAAAGAAACAAAAAGTAAATATTATGTAAATAAGTCTACACATTGAAACAACGAAAACTTACTTCTATTTTTCATATTAGGTATACAGTTGTTTTCTAATTTAACGGTAAGACGATAAGCAAACAAAATTTGTTTTTTTTTTTTTTTTTTATTATTTACTTTGGCGTGAATAGAGTTTCGATTTTTTTTTGAGATTAATATTACTATTTATGGTATAAATTAATACCTGACAAATTATAAATATAGTTAGTCTATGAAAAAAGTTGGGATAAGTTACGATTAAAAAGTGGGAGGTTAGTGGAGCATCATTTTCCTATTTATGGAATTTTTAATATAGGTTTTCGTTTAAAAAACCAATGTCGGTATCGTCACAGGATAGTCCTTAAATGTTGTGAAAATCAAATAGTATTCGAAAATATCGGATTTAAATACACTTGAATGTTCCAAAAAATATATAAATATATCATATATTATACAATTTATACCCATCGTTATCCAGATAGGTTTCGTGCAAAATTTTAAAATAATGATATTGTGAACGATTATTTGGCGATAACTCAATTTTAATTATTGTAACGCATGTGCACTGTAACCAAAAATGGGCGTAGCGCGGTCACTGGGCAATAATATTATTAATGTATCGACGGTTTTTAATCACCAAATTAGTTTAAATGTCAAAAATAAAGTGTATTATCAATATTTGTCAAAATAAAACGATAACGCATAAGCTAATGAGCAATGGTCTAATGCTTAGAAAAATAAAGTTTAAACCTGTTTGGTTTTTAGTTATTGCAACACTTGTAACTATAAGGGTACACATTACAGGAAGGAGGTGAGGAAGGATCTGATCCCTCATCTTCTCGTTACTTTCTCGTTTATTTTTACATATTGTACACGATTAAGTGTATAAAAATGAAATTCAATATAAAATTATTTGAAAACTTCTCACGAGAACATTTTTCGCCACCGATCCTCGCTTATACAAAAGATATGTATAGGCCACTGTAACACGGTTATATGATATGGCCGTGCTTCATTAAAACATGTTTAAATATCTTTAATGAATTCTAAATTAAAACACCGTCATGAGGTAAAATGTTTGGCTACTTATGAGTGCATTTTATTATTTAATTGAACAAATAATAATTTTCTGGAGCCCGGCATTCGGATCACCATCATACAAACAAATGAATTCGATTGATTAACTCATATATTGCTTAATTAAAGAAAATCAAAATCAATATTTATTATTATAATTATTGTTATATTTTATTTATGTAGAAATTTATCTAACTCACTTATTTACAAATTTATAAATTAATTATTAAGTTACATCAATCATATAACCGTTTTTTTAAACCGGAAATTCATGTGCCATATAATGGTAGGTACTCTATCATCGCATGGTTTATAATGAATAACAGTATTTTTTAATATATTTATAATATTTTGTCGCAGATTATTTCTCTTTGAATATAAATAATTAAATTGTTACAATGTATCTTTTATTTTCATTTAAATAAATATTATTCGAGCAACTATCTCATATCTTCGTAAGGATATTTTAAAATGTGTATTTATACAACACTATTAATAATATTTCGGTTATTGCGTGTAAATTGAGTTATGACTACATTTGTTTTTACGATTGGTACTGTAAATTGTAATCAGTTCGGTTTCACCGTATCATGACGGACGCGTAGTCATGATACACCGTCACGTATCACGATTCACGATACCCGAGTTTCCCTGTAATATTTTCTTAGTTTTAGAATCGCAAATTTTGTAAAATAACTTCTGTTCGAACACCAATAGTATTTCACTCTAATCCAATCGCAACAATATCAAAAACGAAGAGATTTTATTTAAATATTTCGTCAAAATACAACAATAAAATACAGTACGTTACCTATCAGTTTATGAAGAGTAGTGAGTACATATTTTACTGACTGCACAGAATATTACGGTTTATTTTCATCAACAACATTTTCTCGACCATAGTTACAGGATGGTTTTATAATAATATTATATGTAGGCACTAACTACTAGGTACACAAAATCACTTTTATAAGTTACAGAATATTATAATGTTAGTAATTATTTCGATGTTAACCTTCATAGGTTTTAGAGATTTCGGATTGTTGATTCGGCGAAAAGTTTTAATAACGTTTATCATCCCATAACGGATCCAATATCCATAGAGATGTATAATATACAGGTATAAACCAACCAAAGATAAATTGATACCAATATACCTAATGGTTTACTCTCGTGCCTTATACACGGAAGGTAAGCTTGAGCAATATTATTTCATTTGTTTTCTCTCTTTTTTCAATGATATTTTAAGACGATGTTGAATGGTGACACAAAATTTGAAAACTCAAATTATTATTTTTTCAATAACAATTATGTTACATTGTAATGGTTGGTATCACTGAAAATTACATTGAAAAAAAGATGATAAACCTAATGCTTATCAATTTTTATTATAGCTAGTAAATTAGTTGTGTCTTGTATATATTAAACAAATATTTATACTTGTGCAATAGTTTTTTTTTTTTTTTTTTTTTTTTAAATTGGCACATTTGTTTAAAGCACCATGGAATCTACGAATATGAATATTTGTCAACTCGATTTATTGTAAAATTTATTTGAAAAATAAAAATTAAACTCGACCATACTTCAAATGAGTTGTGTTTATAAACAATTGGAAATCGTGATGTCCTATAAAAGATTTACATTAAATAGAAAAATAAAAATAAAAATCAGATTATTTAAAAATATTTATCGTATTTGAAAACGTCAGAAACTCATAACATTTCCTGTGAAACAGTTTTCACGATACTTTTGCAGTAGTACCCTCGATACCTGACGGTATTTTAAGTTTTAACGACTTCGGGCACCAACAGCTATAATTATACCCACCCGTACAACCCTGCAGTGAACACACGTACCAGGTTTAAGGTGGTAATAATTGTTCTCGGCGGGATTTCGACACGATTAAACTGAAATATTGCAGAAAATCGTGTTATCCCTATGCGCGAATCGTAGAGTCGATTTTTCTCCCGCATCCGTGTTCGGAAATAAAATCGAGATTTAAAATAGGTACTTGCTTGTAAAAGCACACCGGCCATATAATAAATTATATCGTTGTGATTACCTATCCAATATTTTATTGCAAATCGTGTAAATCACACTATAATAAACGATCGCCGGTTTTTATTTTTTTCATCTTGGTTATTATGCATATAGTATTAGTGTTCAAAACATGAAATACGTTTCGGACTTTTCGAGAATATAATATGTAGGTACATAAATATAGATACCTATAACCTATTATCCGTGAAACACACAAATTCATTTGTTAGAATATATTTTAGACGTTTTGTTAAGCCCTAAATTACCAGCTCGATTGTCACAGTTATAAATCTGCCACGATTCATAATGGATCGAAATATTATTATAATACGTAGGTACTACTTGGTATACTATTGGAACATGTCAAAAACTTTGGAATCTATTATAATATCGTCGAATTATTATTCGTCTGTTAAATTCTGGTCGAAGCGAGGAATGTATTGGTTTTACTTTAATAAGGGTTTTTATTTATGGTGTTGTCAAATTTTATTCTAGAGATTTCGCTCCAATCGAAAACTTCCTCATCGACTTTGTTTGATACATTGAAGAGGTCATTTTTTATTTTTTCCCCGTAATTTTCTTAATGGGGAAAAACTGGCAATATTTTGTTGATTTCTAGGTCACTAATTGTTCGACATTCGAGACCAAAAGAAAAAATATGACTGATCAAACTCTGTTCAGAATATCCTTTTTCGTTTTTAATAATTTATCATTACATACGGATATAAATTAAATATATCGGCCCTTACAACTTCCCTTCTGAAATAGTGGCACACCCGTTAACTATATCAGCCGTTTTATAGTACCGTTTTAATATAGGCAGTGTAATACAATGCATTTTGTTTGAAAAAGAAAACGTATAATGTTATAAAAAAAAATTTAATTAAAAAATATTCATTAATACCTATGTCTAAAATCCTCGGTTTTATTGCAGCGTTATTAAGGCATAGGATGTCGTAGAGAATTTGATGGCTGACAATTTTTTTTTTATACACATAACTTAAAACTATTAAAAAATAATATTATACAGAGTGGCGTTTTGTTATTAAATATGATTGTTTTTTTTTTCTATTTCACAAAAATGTTATATCAGATGACGTAAAAAAATTTAAATTATATATTTTTTTTAAACGTTCACAGCAAAAAAAATAACAATAATATCATTAAACCGAAAAATTGTATTAACATTATACTATAAAATGATTATATTAAAGTGCCCACAACACACAATGTATAAATATAAAATCCGTTTCGTCGATTTCGGTTAGGTATCTATTTCATATTTTGTAAATGTATCAATTCCATAGAATAAATTGTATTATGTCAAACACATTACACGATCCATTGCATGTAATCTGCATAATATTCACTACGGGTTTAACAAATGATAATACGAGGGGTTAAATAGAAAATGGAAAAAATACAACTGGAATTTTGTAAAAATGATGTGGATCGGGCTTGTACGTTTTGTTCATAAAACATTATTGAAAATACCACTGATTTTTAATATTAATATTATCATTATACAAACTCCCGAATCCAGCTGCCACGAACAAAATAAAAAATAGGTTTTTGATTCCGCTTGATGACGTGTGCAGAGATTATTCGGAAATTTAGTATCAATATAAAATCCAAACCGCACGGTAAAATAATAATATATAAAATCTAATCTCGTAAAATATTTCTGGGCCCGATTATTGTATGCATTTATAATGGATCAGTGGCATAACTATGGGAAGGGTGATAGATATTCCAATCACCCCCCCCCCCGGATTTTCAAAAAAAAAAAAAAGGTCACGGGGCATTATAATTTTTTTTTTTATACATTGCGTAGACCAATACACCATTCTAGGCGAAATGTTTGAATTTAAAAATAAATACTATAACATACGAATTTAATTTACCTCGCACATCTATTTTTATTGGTATAATAATATAATTAATATACTTCTTAATATAAAAACTGTAAAATTATTCACTAAATTAATAAAGTTAACCATTTTGATTTAATGCGAATTTATTCGCCTAGACAATGTCTTATGATTCTTTCATCGAATTAGAAACAATGGCAAACTAATCAAATATCAAATATCATTTAGAGTCATTAGGTATTTGTAATAAGGACACCTATCCCAACATTTATTTCCTCCTTAAACAGTGCCACAGTGGTTATAGTGGAGGAAAAAAGTTCTCCTTGTTTTTAACGTAAAATTATTGGTGCCCATTCGTTACAATCTTCGAATCCGGGGAGACTTTAGTTATTGTCACAGACATTTTTAAAACTCTAATTAGTTTTAAAAAACACACATTTTTTAAACCCTGTTCAATTATTTGTTATCAAATACTATTCTATCTTATTTTTACTGAACCGGCCGTGTAGAATAATATTTAGGATTCAGTTTATTTTTAAACTTTTTTTGTATGAGAAAACAAATTTTGGAATTCTTATCTCCACGATGAGTTTCTTGAAAGTTTGTTTTTATTTAGTAAGGTTTCGGGACCGTCCATCAATTTTCGGTAAATATAGTTCTCCCTCAAGTTTTTTTTTTCCATTTTAACTACTGCCCACTCTAAAGTGTTATGTTCGTTCAACATCTATTTCATGACATATGTTTTCAATTCTGAAAAGAGTGAAACTATATTTAAGAAACAATATATCTGAAGTGAATAACACATTTACAAAACATTTAATGTTATCGTGAACGTGTATGTGATAGAGATTAACCCATTATTATGACTATTTCCTAATTTTTTTATTCCATAGAATCGATTAGATGGTCTTGCTATGTTTGCTAATTACAATAATGTTAAGATAAACACTATACGTACTCAAATAATTTGCTTTAAAACTGCATATAGGTAGTGAATTTTTATTATTATAATATAATTTATTAACACCAATAAAGATGCTTTAACTACACAATAATAACTACGTACTCGGTAATTTATTAACGAAAAAATATTATTCAGACATTAAAATAACGATAGGTATCAATTTTTTTCCTACCGATCAAATAACTCATATAATTCTGGCATATTTAACGAATAAAAGTGAATAAAAACTTCTAGTCTAACTAAAGTATATGTGTATGAACGTACTGTGTGAAATAGGCAGTATTTATAAAATTCGTATTTTTTTAAAATCGACAATGAAAAAGAGAAGATCATTGTGACAAAAGCCTCCGGACGGTAATTGAGTTTTCGAAAAGTTTCTTTCCCGTAGAGAAAATGACTTTATATCGAATTCTTCTGAAATATATAATTTACCTACGGACACCAACATTTTTTAGGTATTTCTTTCTTTCGGATAGACCGTTAAAAAAAAAAACGAACATTCTTCTATTTTTAGTTTATAAATTAATAAAGTACCTTAAATAGTTACACATCAGTCACACAAATTTCTGAAATCTAAATGAGGTACACTTTTAGTTCTTAGTTTTACGATATAGATAATGTAATAAATTAACTTTTGTATTTATCTAGATATTATTATTTCAGAAATAATCGAGACATTTTAAAATGTAACTGTAAACGAATATATAAGGACGAACATACTTAGCTCGTGAGTGCAGCCACTGTTGTAGGTAGGGAGTTGGAAAGATTGGATACAGACGGAAATTTAATGTATAAATTTAAACAATTATAAACTGTTGCTAACAAAAAAAAAACAACGGTTCTGAGTGGAATTCAATTGATAATGTTGCTTTGTCAATAATACAACATGTAGTATAGTATATAATATTATGATAAAATGATTATGACAATGTGCATTTCCATGGAAATAACGATTGTTTAAAAAATATTACAATAATAAAAACTTAATAATGACAATAAATAAATAAAAACGATTATCAATGACAACCTTATTTTTAATCTTTCATTCTTTTTTAACATAAATACAGAGATTTTCCTCATTGTCTCGAATATTAATGAGAATTTAAAAAAATAACCTCCCAGAAAAGGTGCTATACTTGATGATCTGAGTATGCTTTCTGGAAGAAAATGTATTCACATAAAAATAATAGTAATAATAATAAACATCATTGTAAAACCAATACATTCCTCGTTCCACTCAGAATCTAAAATGAAATTCTATACGAATCATAAAAAAAAAAAACTAGGAAAAAAAATAAATACTTATTGAGCTAATGACTGTCTTTCAAAATAATTTCTAACCTGTATATGGTAATAATTATTCAGAAACAAATATATTATAATATTTGCTGCTCGTACGGTTTTACTCGTACATTGCGGTATTGAACGGGAAAAATATTAAGAAAAAACCGTGTCCTCACGTTTTTACCTCCGTTCCTATCGCAGTTTACCGTTGTTGTACGATGATTTAGTTTTTTTCTGATACGGTACTCCCTTGCTTGTTACAAATAATAATAAATAACGGGGTTTTTCGCTCGTTTCGTCATCAAACAATAAATACTAAAAAAAATTAACAATTTTAATTTTCTATCCGAAAATACTAAAACAGACCATACGTCAGCCACCGTCTAAGAGTTGAATTTCAAAAATCCGGCTTCGAGGTGCCTATTTGGACTCGTCCGTCTGCTTATTGTGTTTGTATATTTCTAGACTTCCGATAGATTCGGTTGTGCATCGGTCGCGCACAAGTCAATACACGGCAGACAGACGATTTTTTTTTAACAATGCAGAAGATTATACATTACAATGTCTAAAATATTATGTGTATTATACTAGCTGACCTAAAAATGATTTGCTATTAACGTGACAAACAAATTATCATTTGCATCACCCAGGTAACCCACGAACAAACAAAAATAAATAAACACATTTACATAAACAATTAGATATTCGTATCGAAAATACCTAAAAACCCCTGTATAATTCTCGGGATTGATAAATTCACGTGATTTTATTTGTATACGTTTTATGTATATTTTTCATATTTACTTGACATTCTAAATTTTTAAAAGGCGCACACACGAATTTCGTTCGATAGTGTCAGTTTAATTTACATCACACTCTTCTACAATAATATTATTCACCCTTGTGATTTATGTCGTATTTTATAACGCCGAATATTATAATATTGTACAAATATTTAACAACGATGGTATTTATTTATTTAAATTTTATTTTTTCGTATTTCAGGCGGTCCAATCGTTGCCTGTATACCGCGATCTTTATCGATGTTATAATGGTCTTCGTGTATAAAATACACGTCACGCGACCCGGGTGTGTGTTTTTATTTTTATTTTTTTTTAAGTACAATTTAATGAAACACACACACACACACAAAAAAAAGAATTCCAATTCATTTAATTTATTAGTATCTAGTTAACTTAACGATATATTTTTTTAATTAATTGTCATCCACTTTTTTTTTGAAGGCTGGTATTTCTAATGGGAATGACACTGTTTATTGTATTTTCTTCTCTTGGTGCCGATGTAACCCGAAAATCAACAAAAAAAATGTCAGTGTTACCCGTTCACTAAGAAAAATACAAAGAATATAAAATTAATTACCCAATATTGCACCGATCAGTGCAGAAAAGTTTTTGATGTGAGCGAAAATTCTGGTGGAAAAGTTTTTTATAGGCACAAAAAAAAGAAGACACGGACGTACTTTGCAAGATGAGTGGACCACTAATGTAGATGAGAAATTGTGAAGTCGTGATATAGAGGGGAATTTTATGTACATCTGTACTCAACGAGTGATCTTTGCTAACGAAAACCTATCCTGAGCGGAGTTCGGCTACACAATATATAACAGAAAAAGTGCTATACTCGAAAATCGGTGCGAAATCGATGGTAGGAAAGTTGTTTGTAGATGAAAAAAAAAAAACAACTATAGCCTATATAGGCGATAAACCAATATAGTACCAACACCCGTACTATTTCTTGGGTATTTTTATCAGCACGTAGTGATAACGATAATACGGGGCAGTTTTCGTCCGTGATACTGCATGGCGGTAGTATCGATGTGGATGTGGATCGTCAAAGCGGTAGTCGTCGTAGATCGGTTTACAGGGGAATCGCGATTTTTAAACCGCACCCCTCACTATGCGATTGTGCTCCGGATACACACCGCCGACCACCGGCCTTGCGTTGTCGTGCCGGTGAAAACGCGAACGAGCGCGGTGTTCCCGACAAAACGTTTCGCCGAGTATTAATAAAATAACGTAACGTTCGGCTTTTAATCACGCGCGGTCTGAGCGCACGCTAATGCGTTCGGGGGTCGTAATATTAATCGGGCACTACGATCGCTGCCGCCGCCCGGGCGTAAAACCGCGCGAAGAAACCGCCGCCGCCGTCGCGTTAAACTGCCGGGCGGACGAACCGAGTGTACGGGACTTAACCGCGCGTACGCTTTCATGCTCGGGCACGCAGAACGCGGCCTATCGCGGCGGGCTGCGATAATTCCCCGCGGCGGTTAGGCGGTAAAGTCTTGTTACGCAATATCGCGTTAGTCCCGCCACGCGTTTTTAATTTTTTTTTTTTTTTTTTAATCGTTTTATTGAATGTATAACATATGGGCGGGAAGAAACCGAAATTCTAATCCAACACGTTGGAAAATATTTGCTCTTATTCGATTCGTCCCATCAAGATTATACAAATGTAGTGTAAAAAAAAATAAAAAAACGTTTTTTTTTTCTTCTATTTTCAAGGACAAGTGGAAGAAGGAGTTGTTCTTCGTCAGAACTTGACATATTGAATAAACAATAAGTGGTATTAATGACAAAAACTATGAAAAATTGTGTGTATTTGTGTCGCATACGACAACAACCAAAGTTGGATGTATCGTAACGACTGTGAAAAATATAGTGATTGTACTTGACCGCTCATGAAACAAAAGCGTGGCGTCATTAAAATCGCATATTTGTATTATTTTTGACGATTCGTCACTAGCATCATCCGTGTGTTGAATATGGAATCGGATAGTTTAGATGATAGTGTGATAGTGATGTGGTCTTGTTTAAAAAGTAAAAAAAAAAAATAGGTAAATTTCGGGTTACTTAGCTAATAATATTAACAGAAATGCTTATGTTGCTTCAAGAGAACTATTTTTGCGTAATACCAAATACGTTTTCAATCATTCTATCGAATGAGTAAAGAAAGTTTTTCTGAACTATTTTTGCAACTCGCTTGCACTGGCCACCGGCCGACAAGATTCTCATTTCAAAAAAATATGCCATAAACGTGTTATAAACGGGTTCGGTCGGGGTTAACCAAAGTTGCAGACGACCGTTGCAATGAAACCGAACATGTTACACAATAAATAACGCGACAACAGTCGCGTTGCGAGTCCTATTAACAAATATTGGCAAAACGGACGCGATAAAAATCGCCAGTTTCATCGGTTGCGTCGATCGCGTCGATCGCATCGCGCTAGTGGGAGAGCGGGGCCTTTGTCGTGCCTGCCGTCCGCGTCGACCCGACGTAAGTACAACGGGATTCCGTATACACAAATAACGTTACGCAGCCGGTCGAAAATGCCGCGGGGTCATCGATCGTCGTCCGACGACGCCGTTAAACGTTTCGGACCTTTGCGGAGCTCGCCGGGTAGGTATACAGCTGGTATATAAAACGGCTATTATTATACCGGTACATTCGACTCGGCCGTACAACGGGAACCTACGTTATTATATTCTCGGCTATTTTTTTTTTTTTTTGCCGAAACGGTCGCGAATCGGCGTGGGCCCGTAAGTGTTGACTTTGCCGAAATGTCGCCGGCCGCCGCGGCGTCGTCGCGAGTGAATAATGTAACGCGGAAACGACAAACAAACGGCCGAAGCGTTTTCCTTTCCCGGCCCGGGATCAATGTTTTGGTCCGATCGAGTTTTTTTTTTCACTTTTTAGATAAAAAAAAGAAAAAGAAAACAATAGCTGTGTAATCTGTACCGCGAAAATACGATAATAATAGAAAATAATATACCAATATAATTCATACTTATTCGATATGGACTAAATATCGAAGTCGGGGCCTGCCTAGAAGAAATTACTATGGTGACGGTGGTGAACTCATTTTAAGGCACCATAAAAAGTAAATACTCAACGATTTGTTTTTTATATTATTAAATCACTTAAAAAGACGAACGCGTGTTCAATAGATTCGATGTTTTTTTAATTATTAATTTTGAATAAATATAATAATACGATTCGTCGATATTATAATAATAATGATGATAATCATATAAATATATATTATATTATACTCTACATTATTGAGTATAAAAATAATCGATGCGATAACGTATAGGTTCATATTGTATGATAAATAACGGATTACGATAATCGAATAACCGTACCGATATTCAGAGCGCATGCGCAGAGACAGATATTGATAAATAACATTAACGGGTTTATATGTTATTTTTAACCGATGTAGCACAAAAACCCCCTATTGTTGTCGGTACATGAAACGTTTAATGGAATTATTTATAACACCCGCGGGTTGCTATAATTTCGTTGGCTACAGATTTATAAATATCATTACGCAGTGCATTTATTGGTCAACGAAACTTTTGCCGTCCAAGACGGGAATCCCTCGAATGGGTATTATATTTGATGCCTTGCTGATTACGTTTTAAAATATAAAAAAAAAAATGTACATATTTTTTTACATTTAATCGTAATATGAACCTATATTTATAAAGCAATAATCGACCGGGATGAGCTTATACGTTTCGTGCAACCCTTACGGACTTTGACATTGACTTTGAGTGATGCATAATATTATAAAAAAATATATCGGTTTTCTAGGTTAAACCATTTTCATTGCGTTATTAGCCTCAGGATGAATTAAAAATCGACGAAAATTATTATTATTATTGTTCCGTTATGTACACGAAAGCTCACCTATACTTATTACAGGTCCAAAAACTCGACGGAACGTAAAATAGGGTTTTGATTGATGACACTACGCGCAGTGATCGTTCCGAAATTCAACACGTATATAATATACCATAATATACTCGAAAACAACCCGTATCTATACAGCATAATAGTTTATTTACTATAATATATTATTGAGAACATTCGAGAAAAAAAATCTGGCGGTAAATATTTGGATCTATTATTGATGAAATAACGGGAAACTAACGGAGGAGAATACAATAGAGAGCTATGCGGTATGACGGAATTAACGCTAACGTAATTAGCTATGAAAAGAGCGAAAGAATTTAATAATTAGAACCCTGAATAATAATAGGTGTAGTTTACACCGTGTAGACGATACATTTTAGATAACTATTGAATGGAAATCGCTAAAAAAAACCCCAGAGAAGACCGGGAAAAGATAGATCAACCTGGTAGAAGATGATTTGGAATTCCTGGGAGTTAAAAACCGGAGAGAATGTGTTCAAGATAGAGATAGGTGGCAAAGTGCAGTGAAAACACTTGGGGAATAATCATGCCGTTAGGTGTTTCCACGGTTTCGTCGGATTCAAAATTATTAAGTAGATATATATACCTATATAGGTACCCTTCGATAACTGTCATGAACTCGTGAACATCGCGTGAAAAATGTAATGGCGGTGACACTGCACGAAGCCTTGAACCACTAGAGTGTTCCCTTAGGTGTGTAACCGTTACATAATACCCGGTATTCGAACGGATTTTAATGTTTTTTTTTTTTTTTACCGGCTCGGGCGGTTCCTTATTCCTTTGCTGCAGATAAATGCGGGTTCATCAGCGCCATCGCCGGTTTTTTTAATCGACTCAAAACAATAAAATACGAAATGGACGTTTAAAAAAAAAAGAAAACACAAAGCCCACATTTCCAAACCCACTCTTTAGGTAGGTAGCTGGTGTATTATTATATACCGAATTAAAATATTCAGTTCACTGCCTACCGGAACACCGGTGCAAAATATTATACAATATAACGGCAACAATAACAATTAATACGATTATTATATTGAAAAAATAAGTCGTTTGAAAAAAATCAATTGCAAAATGTCCCAAAACATTTAATCGGCTTAACAGCCGTTATTGACGATATTACTCTTTTAGATGATAAATGCAACGTTTCGTGCGGCTTAAAAATAAATTTTGTTCAAAATACGATAATTTGTTCAAAAATAAGTACGTTTTTAAAAACAGTTTGTTCCCGCGTCCAATAAAATCTTCGCTGTCGCAAAAACGTTAAAATATTTAGTGCGTTTATGTATCTGTTTATATACTTATACGTGTATGTATACATATAATATACACACGATATAAGTTTATCGCATATACGTATGTCGACCTGTCACTTAATATTTCCAAATGTAAAATAATGACGTTCTCGAGTCTCGACTCTCTCGTTGTTTGTTCTTATAAATTTTAATGTGATTAGATAATAATATATGTATATATATATTTATTTATATATTTTGTACTTGCTTGATCGGCATTCATTCGAACATATAATTCTCATAACGATTGTAATTTACCTGAAACAAAAAAAAATCGCTCCGTATAAACGTATAATATGATGGTACCTATAATGGTACATCTAAGCTATTTACTAGCTAGGTGAAAAAACCATCAGCTCCTCCTTGGTTTTTTTCGCCTCGGTACCTGTTTCCTCAAAAACTTGCCTCCTATAAACGTTTGCCCCGACAATCGCTCCGTTGCCCACCTGAACGCGCCGTCGAATCGGCGATACCATACGTAGGTGTGGTAAAATTGTTGTTATCATTTTTCAAACACACTTTGAACATCACAATATTTGTTCATCAACTGTACTGGCGTCCGTTTGTTATTCTCTCCGTGACGCGTTATACACGCGAACCAAAGTAAATAGTACACTCGCAATACACTAACGGGTACGAATTTTACTGAAAATGGGCAGCCGTGCACGACCCAATTCATCGCGCGGCGCGCAATTGTTTTTCGGAGACCCTACGGTGTTATTGTTATTTCGGCGGCGGATGGCCGCGTTTCCCTTTGGCTATCGCAAGCCAGGTAAACGTAGGTATGAAATAATAATATTACAGTAACTCGTCGTATGATATTAAAACTATCCTTAAAACATCAAGTGAGCCGGCTGAACCGACAAAAGGTTTTGAATATCGCGTTGTAATAAACCGCGGTGATATATTATCGTCGGGCGGTTTACCCATCGCTGGTCAATCCAATTAACCGAGAAATTCAATATGAATGCCGGCGGCGCCGCGACACGCCTCTTCGGCCGTTACACGTATGCCAAATAATATTATTTCGCCGACGGTTAAATTCGGTCGTTTAAAAATTATTATTGTTTGAGAACGCGGTCTGAAATACGTATTTTATTATTATTATTATCATTTTTTTTTTTTTTTTTTTTTTTTTTTTATATTGGTTGGTTATTTGTTTTAGTTTGATGATGTCATAACGAAATAGGTACGTACACAATAAACACGCAGGGCTAAACATACAAATTTAATATTAAAACGTAAATGGTCAAAAAAAAAAACTCGTACCCTATCTTATGTGGTTTATACATAATATACAAAATATTCGATTAATAAATTATAACTCACGCAAATGGCTTAAATAAAAAAAAAACTAAAAGTGTCCACGGAGAATTGCATTTAAAATTAATGAATTTGTGTACCTATAAATGTGTTTTTGCCTAATAATATATTTTTTTATTATTATTAATTTAGAAACGAATGAAAAATTGTACGTGCAGAATTATATCATTGCATAGTTCTGGTTTTTTAAAATTTATTTTTTAAAGTTTACAGGATTCATAAGTACATACCAATGGTTTTATGCAGTATAAACGATCAACTCGAAAGACGAAAATAATATTATATTCCAGTCACCGGTCGAGAAATATATTGTCAAATCTTAACGGCACTGGTCGCTATGCGAAATATTAAATACGCTGAGATTATCGGAAACAGTCAATTATAATATAACTGCTGTAAGCATCGTGTTAGTCTTCTGGGTCGGTTTATTAGCATACCAAAATCGATCCTGTAGGATTGATTGTTTTGATTGAATTTGACTTACCGTCTAAACAACAACTATCGTAATTAATATGAGAGCGCGCACATGGGCTTCCATGTAATTTTAAAATTTTACAAGAACACAAAACCGATAAGAAAATGTTATACAGTAATGATTGGTCTGTAACGTAAATCGATGATCGCATGGGCTAGGCGTCGTGCAAAGTAAAACCATAGTTTTTGTTTTTTAAATATTTCCAAAGAAGTGTGTTACCCCCCCCCTCCACACCCAGTAGCGCCAAAACCAGCAATCAAGGGTGGTGATCGCCACCCTTAATTTAATAGGTGGGTGGTGCTGGATCCATGATGGGTACCTGAGCCATTTTTTGTATCGAATTGGTGCGAATGGAACAATTATTAAGAATGTTATATGGGAGTTTGTTTTATAAACGAGGTAGTGGTCTATTTTTTACAGGCCCACCTTCTTAAAACACGGTCCAGCGCTACTGTGCCACCCAATCGGCACCCATGCACGTGCGTATATTTACATTTTATAACGCACAGTAAATCGAATTCGAATATTTATTATCTGCCGATATTTTTGGTTGTAAAGAAAGATTTTAAGTTCTGTAGATCGTTAGACAAAAATATTCTACTAACCTGAAAATGTCGAAATATATTCAAAATATTCTGTTCCGAACCCGAATATTGTAGTTTTTAGTAGATAATATTACGTAAAGAATAATTAAGACGAATACGATTAAAACATAAATGAGAAAACCATTTATTAAAAAATCTTACATATATATATATATGTAGAACTATTACAATAATACGTATATGATTCATGTTAAAAAAAAACTTTAACCTGTACATTAAAACACATTACGAGTCTCAAATGTCGATTTTCAATGAATCCGCGGTCGATCGTATAGTATTGATTTATGCCATCGTTATATTTTTAGTGTCGGCGTTCCACTGCCGGGCTAATAACATGTATATTCTATTCTATCGTTTGATTTTCCACTGAGTTTTTAATAGCCGCAAGGGAAAAAAAATCTATTCTTTTAGCTGCGGCGACAGAAATCGGCGACTTAACGAGAATTTGAATTAATGATGTACGCCCGGATACACTGTGTGCAGTATTATGCGCGGCAAAAGTAATTTGAATCGAAACGGTTTAATGTTTCACGGATAGAATTTATGTGACTAAGCTCGGGATTTGACAATAAAAAAAAAAAAAAAAAACTTTCTATAGGTTATCCTTTGAGTTTTGTTGAAATTATATATAAGATGACGGAACTATTTATTTTACAGCCTACTGTAGTGCTACTGTATACGGATTTTAATTTAAAACTTTTAAATTAGATATTTTTACTGCATTATTTAGCTGATGATCTACGGAGACACGTTACATGCAATATAGACTGGAAAATTGGCCCGTACTCGTATATTATAGTGTCGGCATAACGCGCATTAAATTTGCTGGAAACCCATTTCCAAGGGGCATTTTTTTTCTTCTGTAATAATATGTAATACGAAAATATAATAAATCATTTGAAACAGTGATTTCTGATATATAGTATTACGTTTGTATTAATTTTATAAATTTAGCTGGTAGCTAAAATATTTATACAAAAAGTTCAAATAAACTCTTACTAAATTCGTCATGAATGTTAATTAAAATTGAACTAAATTGTTAGTAAATTTTTAAAAAAGTGTTCGTAAACGCCAATTTTACGGGACAAAAGTCGAAGAAGTCGATTTTTAGGGAAAAAAGGCACGACAAAATCAAATCTACGAGTATCCATTGCCTATTGTAATAACACGATGAAGGTATTGGTTTTCGAAAATGCGAGTACCGTTGCGTTGCGCATAATACGGCCAGATTCGGTGTTTTGTTAAGCTTTGTAAATGTATATTCGAAAACAGAAGTATATCTAAAAATAATAAAAAATAGATTGAAAATCGATGTCTTGAGCTCCTGCCGGATGGAGGTTTTATATTTCTAAATCTAAATACGCTGCCAAAAAAAAAAATTCGATGAGTCAAATAACATTTTTGAAATCGATATGCCTATTTTGTATTTCTAGGCGTAAAATATTTAATCGAAATTAATTTAATAGGTTAAAGTAGATTTTATTGAAAACTTTGTGAATTAATCGTATTTTGTACAATACAGTTTACCCATAAGTAATAAGTTCCAATTATACGGGTGGATAAGTATTTAATAATTAATACTAAATTGTCAATATACTTGTATTATGTAAATAGCTAAATGCTAAAAAAATAATGTTTCCAGTACAATATTTTCTAACACGGAATGCAAATAAATTCGATAAAAAAAAAAAAAAAAATTGACTTCCGTGAAATATCGTTCTGTTCATTTAATTCATTTTTTTTTTTTTAATCGTCTAATAATATAATTGACATAAAATTCATGTTTCAATTTAACATGCTATTATATAACAAAAACCTGTTAAATTTTAATTCGGAATCACGAAAAGTGTGATTTAGCATATTTGTTGCCGAATTACAAGATTAATAGAACCGAGGGAATACAACAAGAATTTCATGATGATGAATTGCATTTAATTTCATATTTGGAACTTGACAACTTTATAATAATATAACGGTGTATGTGCACCGCGGAAAATAGACTCGTATATTTGATTAAAACGCGGCCTGTTTCGCCAAGGATGCCATTTACACACACGCAATTCCGCGGACAACAATTTATTAATGCAACCTGAACACATTTATGTTATGCAGAATAAAATAAAATAATAATAATAATAATAATAAAAAATCAATGGCACCAATCAGAATTGTCGGTTTACCGTCAGTGTATAGTGCGTAAAACTGCTCGGAGAATTTATCACCGTATGCATTATAATATTACAAATACTGAAAAAGTAAAAAAAACCTGCAAAGCGAAACGGTTTTAATGTTATTTCGGTTAAACGGACTTTCAGGCAGATGAAAACGGATCTAGATATGACCCCCTTAAGACTATTACGATAAATAATTTAAGTTTTCGAAGATAAACGTTAATTATTTATAACGTAACAATATTGCTAAGAAAACTAATATATTATTAACCCATATTATTCATTCTACAATATGAATTCGTATTATTTATTTCAGCTAATGGATATAGCCACGTGCCCACGTTGTATTACACTCGGCTTTTAATGGCCGACTTTTGGCCGACTTTTAGCCATGTATATTTTTGTCCATTATTAGCCAAACGTGCGAAGATTGTGTCAAATTCTAGAGCATTTATAGTACACGTTTAACACAAAATTTACTTTACATAAATCAAAAAATTGTTACGCATATAATGTTTGCGAGTTTTACGACTTTTTTTTTTCAAAATATGTACTTTAAATTGAAGTATTTATATATGTTGTATGTTACCGATATGAAAAACACTCGAGGCGCCTTGTATACGATTTTTGAGCATAGATTTTAATACGAATTCTGAAAATTCGGCTACACATGAATCAACCCCAGATTTCATAATACAATAGCCATAAATAACTAAAAAACGCTAAAATGTTTTGAAAATATTACTAGGTACGTCTAGAAAATACTAATAATCGTATATAATTATTCGGTGAAAGTGTCGGTTCATTGCTACGAGTATTGATTTAAAACAGCGGACGTAACAACCTATCGTTTCGTAAAATATGTTTCCGCGTCGGGTTTTCCGGTTATTCACGCGGTTATTAAGAAAATCGCAAAAACACCGAAAAAAAAAAAAATGACATTGAGCCAATAACGCACCGATAAAACTGCAGGCAATATTTTCCACACCAGAAACAATCGCCGTCAGAGGAATATTATAACCGGTCGAAAAATCGCCGTTTAAAGGCAGCGGGGGGGAGCGTTAGGGGAGGGGAAATCAAACATCGTAATAGTGGAACAAATAGGTATTCCTCGCTTCGTTTGTCGTAGATTGGATAGCTGAGCGTTCTAAAATCGGAGAAAATACGGTCGAACGATAATACCGAAATACACGTTCCGTATCCCGACAAAATACGTCGACAGATTTGGCGTCTGGGTGCGCGAGCGCGTACGGTTCTCGGCTATTAAACAAAAACGATGTTGTTCCACGGGTATAGGTACGTAGGATACAGCGAGAGAGGAAGAAAAAATAAATACAAAACGGATCGGATGTACAAAAACTTTAGGCGCTCTAATATACCGGCTATATGGTACGAGTGTACAGTCTTTATATTATTATATTGATGTTTCGCTGTAACATGGGCGGTCAATTAGAACGGTTCGTTTGTTTTCAACTGTAATTTTATTGGTTTACGTCCGCGACAAACGGTCTGCACGGGGCGACTACGATAATATTGTACAATATCGAATGTATTTTTTTGTCAGAACAATCACAGTGATCGCACATGCAGAATTTAAAACACTGCCGACACACACGCATACACACACACTGTCTCTATCTCTCTCTCTCTCTCTCTCTCTCTCTCTCTCTCTCTCTCTGATGTATTTTTTCGATATTTTGAACAATCAGAATGTGGGTTTAATAACATTTATCAAGGTGTAGTGTGTAGTACGACAACAGTACCAGGTGATTCATTTAAGTGGTTAAACTCATCATCTTGGAAAGTATTCNGCCGACACACACGCATACACACACACTGTCTCTATCTCTCTCTCTCTCTCTCTCTCTCTCTCTCTCTCATAGACGTAACTAGAGGAGCTTTGGGGAGCTAAATCCCTACAGTTTTTCAAATAGCCCCCTCAATTACGATAGGTATAGTTAGATATATTAATATTTTATACAAATTATTTGCTTTGGGGAGCTAAATCCCTACAGTTTTTCAAATAGCCCCCTCAATTACGATAGGTATAGTTAGATATATTAATATTTTATACAAATTATTTGTATTTGTTTTTATGACTACAATAATATAACACAATATTATATTTTTAAATTTAAGCAAATAAATTTGTTTGATGCTATAGCCCCCCCCCCAGAATTTGTATCTTAGTTCTGCCTTACCCCTATCTCTCTCTCTTTCTCTCTCTCTCTGATGTATTTTTTCGATATTTTGAACAATCAGAATGTGGGTTTAATAACATTTATCAAGGTGTAGTGTGTAGTACGACAACAGTACCAGGTGATTCATTTAAGTGGTTAAACTCATCATCTTGGAAAGTATTCATTTTTTTTCGGAATTTGTTTTCTAGAATATTAAACGAATAAACAGCTCTACAATTTTATATTTATGTTAATTTTTGTCACCCTTATTTTTTGGGGTAAAACCACTACTTTCTTGTAATTTTCAAATGGCAACCTATATTAAAAAGTCTATAAAAAGATGGAGTATTAGTTAAAATAAATTTTAGTGTTGTGATGTTTGATTTCCACCGATCCGTTGACGAGATAATGCACTTTTAAGTTTGAGTTGGAGGAGAGTAGTGGAGTATCATTTGTGTGGCGGTACGGCACACGGCGTGTTAATAATGCACCACTCCTATAATCTAAAATTTGAATATCTCGTAATCGAATTTACAGAAATCAAAATTTCAGAATATCAAAAATGTCCACAATAAAATGTATTTTAAATAATATTCCTATTTATGTACTTTTTAATATAGGTTATTATTTGAAAAATATAAGTAGGTAGTGGTTTTACCCCCAAAAATAAGGGTGACAAAAATTAACATTTATACAAAATTGTAGAGCTGCTTGTTTCTTGAATGTTCTAGAAAACAAATTCCGAATAAAATTAATACTTTCCGGGACACCCTCTTAAATGAATCACCCGGTATTTACAGATATCCGCGCGTATTTCGAACGGTATATATTTTTTACCCGTCAATGGACTTATCGCCTCCCAAGTCCCGGGTTAAGCACCAAATGGACTCAAAAATACAAAAGTCCGATGGACGAGTCATAACTTATATTGTCGGAGAGAATTACTACTATAGTACTCGAGCAATATATTTTGCGCACCGAACGCAGCTTTAAACGGTATCTGACCCAATACCTATTTCTCAACAATATACACTCTACACATACAAAAAAATTAAACAAATTTTTACTAAATGTTTTAATATTAATAGGTAACTCGTTATGTTACGTTTGGCCGAAACGCGGACGTTTGTTCGAAATGATTTTGTAGGTTAACCTAAAAGTTCGATATAATCTAAAAACTAAAAATTATAATTATAACATATTACTCGTATCCGTTTAGTTGTTCGAAAAAAAAAAAACAAAAAAATATAGAAACATTATGTACCTATATTAATCCCCATAGACACGCGAATAATTTTAATATAAATTGTATCTACACTGTATTTTTTTTTTAACATATGCATTTAAGTATTTATATTTGCAATTATTATTTAAATTTTAACGTGGCGTAACCTTATTGAGGATGTTAAACAAAACTTTTTTGAGCCAATACGTGCAAAGTTTCATTTGAATACCTATAGAAATATTTATATACATATATCATTGTAGAGTAACTATGTGGCACCCAATTAGGATTGGGTATTCGGGTGCCACTCAATTCAAGCGAACAGAGAATTTGCAAAACACTTTGATATGCATAACATTATACCATTGGATGTGCCGTTAAAGTGTTCTTACAGTTTAAAAATTAGACCGGTCATAGAGTAGCTAGAGTAGAGGGACGGATTATTGTCTGAAAATCGTTATGCTATCAATTGAATTTTCCTACTCCTGAGGTCTAAATTTTAAATACGATGGTCGGATCGTGATAAACAAATCAAAATCACCGTTTAGCCGAGATTGGATCGTTTTAAAAATCGAATAAATATCCGAGTCGTTTGTAATGTCGACATATTATTATATTGGCGTTGAAAAAGTTCGATAACGCGATAATATGTAAATAACAGCTGTTCATTTTGTGTGTGTTTGTGCATTCGTGTGATTTGCACTATATAGTATACATACAATTATTTTACGCCAACCACGGAACACGGAAATACGCTATAATATTTTACTGGACATAATTGTCGCGTCTATATGAAATATTCATAGGCCAAATTCGTAAATTATTTCAAATGCCGCAGAATAATAATATGGCGTTATAATAATATAACGTAACGATGGTGTTGTGGTGTATAGTGACAGTGCTCCAGTTGAGAGGATGATGCACGAATTCTTTTATATCTCGAGATATGTTCTAAATATACAGGGTGATTTTATTCATCGTGAACCAGTAATGATCGGGTCCCCCGGGGGATATTAGATTAATTTGATTTCTGTTTTTTCTAATAATTATAGAATCGTTTAAGCTTTATTTTAAAACCGTTTTTAATTTTTTATTCTTACTCCATATACCTTCAATAGGTGTTTTTAGTTTTCAAATAGGTACCCCCACCCTTATTGAACATAGATTTGAAAAGAGAATATTTTTCTAGAAATCTTTATATGCATAATACTAGTATAAGATTTATGAGTTATTACAGTTTAGAATTTAGACCGGAGAGGTAGAGAAGGGTCTAAGAGAGAGTAGGCAAGTAATTATAAAATAACCGTAAGCCCGGGGGTTATTGTACGAGAAATTGATATTATTATTGTTTTCGCGCCTCTAAAACGGTCCGTTAGAAATATCAATTATGATAATAGAGCTCGTACCATTCTGATAAAGTGTTTTAGCTATTGACGTGTCAAAATTGTTATCGTTTATCTATTTAAGACAACTGTTAATTGCACATTTTTTGTTTTACATTAGTAAACTATGATGGTAGGGCAGGAAATCCCTCCCATTGTCCTTTTTTTTTTTTTGACATCTAGGTAATTCACAGTTATTGGTTTTATCAAATTAAAAGCAATTGACTTCTGCTAAACTCCTGTCTTGTATTTTGTAAATTTGTATTTTAAACTTTGGATCTTACTAATAATTGATGACTGATGTTCACAAACATTTTTTTTTTTTTTGTAACCTCCTCCTGGGAAGAAATCCTAGTAACGGACCTGGTAAATTATGTGAATTAAGAAAATAAATACAGATTCTTCTTGAAAAGTTACTTTTTTTTTTTTAATTATTAAACTTTAAAATGAATAAAAACCCGTATCGTTTTATTGAAACCATTTTAATCAAATCAGTAAATAACTGATAACATTGTTTATAAACCATCAAAGACTCCACTGATGCTACGTTAATTAAATTCCAAAAATCGTTTTAACTTTTATGCGATCGAAATGATCGACTAAATTTAAAATTTAAAAATAATTTATCTCAAGCATTTATAAAAAAAATAGCTAGAAAATATCAAACACCTACGAATAGCTCAACAATCACTTGAATATTTTTAAAATATTGTTAAATCTATAGAAGGCTAATATAAATATTCGATAAAAATGTCAGGTCTCTACGACCTATTATTTTTAACCGAATTACAAAAACCAAATCATAATTAATAAAACCGTTATTACCGTACGGTTTCTTGATTTTTCCAAATTATTAAAAAAACCACAAAGAAAATTTAAATAATGACTGCTTAGTTTCATTAACTATACAAAGTTTATATTCAGAAAAAACCGTTACACTTTAAAATTTGATCAAGATTTCTAGTACCTATAAAAGTTTATTACGGACAGCTAAATCAAAATCACGTCACGGTAAAACCAATAAATTCCCTACTGTATCCAAAATCCAAAAGTAGCTTTATATCACAACTATTTGATAGTAACTGATTATTCTGGTTATTATACTTACTTATATGATTATACTTATTATACTGGTTATTCGATTTGAGTTCAGTTCCAAGGTAACAAAATTTGGAACGCAAAGTACCCATTTGAAAAATAATCGTAGATAGAGACGCGACATTTTCATTGAATACTTACACAAATATTTTGCAGACTCATTAACGTTATAATAATATTCTGACACTTTTCTTATTATTTATACTTAGATAATTGAAATTATCGAGGTTTTTTTTAAATATTGTATTTTGTTGACAAATTTGTTTGGTTTCGTATATTTGTACGATAATTCGAACATTTGTTGAAAATTGTATATAAGGTTTGTATATAATAAGATGCGCTTAATGGTGACAAAAATCCAATGTTAGGTAGTTATAACGATTGTTTTCAATGTGAATTTCAAATTTAAATTCGTGATGAAATTCGTTAAAAGCACGAAAAATTGTAATTTATTTTGAAATTATGACTCCACTCGAAATCGTTTTACGCTCGGCGGTCTACGTTTTTGTTTTTTCACGTTTAATAAGTAGATACCCACCCACGTATTTTCCTGAATTTACCCGAATTCCCCGTGGCCTCGGCCCGGGTATTTTCAAAACACGAATCCGTTACGACATAATATATATTTCGCGTGCATATTATAATTATTATGATTTCGATCGGATGACACGTACAAAATCTCCGGTTCCGTTTTGTCTTCCACGTCAATAAAACAAGTCGAGTATATATGATATACGGTGGTATATGAATGACGAGTAAACAAGCGTAACGAGTTATTTGTAGCGCCAAAATGGTTTGTAGACCGAACGGACACAATTAATCTTCTTCCGAATCGTCGGTTTCAGAGTCAGTCGCGGTTAGCAATAAAAACCGACAGTATTCCGTCGAATTTCTTTCTCGGAGTTTGGATTTAAGTTCAAATCTTTTACACTATCTTTTGTTTGTTTATTTATATTGCTTCTACTTTCTTTTTCGTTTTTTTTCAACGCATTACATGGGTATAGCTGATTGGAAATAAAAGGATAAAAAAACAAAAAATAATAAATTTTAACGCAGCGCGGTGGTACGTCAAACGTTTCGTTTCGTTTCTTTGTTTTTACAGTCGGCCAGTGAAAATATCTCTAAAAAAACACAACAAACACACCATAAATTGTAATTTATAAGGTGTTTAACGTATTAGTGTATTGTATGAATATTGAAAATTTGATTCAGTTTTAAATTAAATGCTTTTAAAAATGTTGATTATTTTTCCATTCTTTTATAAACAAACAAGTCTAAGTTGAGACTTAGACTTTACAGTTTAAATTAAAAATACTCTACAAACGTACAATTATTTATTATTGTAAATATTTTAATTGAACAAGATGATGTATGTGAAATTAATTTAAAATTATATCTGAGTGTTATTGTTACGAATGCGATTAAATCATTTCGTCTGTTGTTTTTTGTTTTAAACTTTTCTGCGACACCATTAAAATATAATTTGCTTTAGGCACTTGCTTTTTCAAGGAACTTTTGTTCCTCGTGAATTTTTGTGTCAAACAAATAAGAATAGGTGTTTTTTTTTTTTAGAGTGTCTGGAAGAAGCTTTAGTTTTTCGAAGGTGCGATTTTTCTTGGATCACACATTTTCCAAATTGTTGACGTCGTACGTCTCTCGAACAATTTTTCTATAATCCAAATAGATTTCCCGAAAAAAAAAACTAATATCAAAATATGACGGTACATCGATTTTGAAGGATAAGATAATAATATATAACCTCGTCAGGTTAACGAACTCCGTTCATAGTTATTTTTTATAACAATTATTTATCATTCTTATTAAACTCTCACTCGCAATAGTGAGCTATTGTAACGGATTTTCAAAAATTTTCTGGAAGAGGCCATGAAAAATCGTACGTATTTAAACTGTACCTATTAATATATGGTTCTTTTTGGATGACGTTTTATTGGAATTATATCGATATTCGGGTGTCCACATTCCCTAACCCACCCTCCCTGTCAATTTGTCATTGCCTACACGTAGTGTGAAGTACTTCAGCGTTATCAAGTTACACGTCAAGTTGAGATTTACTAAGTTTATAAAACTTTCAGTATGGATATGTATTTTTATCGACTTGAAACTAATTTTTTTCTCTGCCTGTTATAGTTACCAATGTTGATTACGAATATAACAACTAATCCCACTAAAGTTTAGTGACTAAACCGTATTATTAAACAATAAGCAAACGGTATATGTAAAAAATTCGAGAACACAACGACATACTGCTAAATTATTCAACGTCGTTACCCGGATTCAAAAAATATATTATTTCTGTAATATGTCGTAGGCCGACCTAGCTGTATTCATATAATCAGGCATCGTATTTTTGTTTGTCTCTACGAAAAAAAATTGTCATTACCGTCGTCACGAGTACCTACACTAAAGAACGTGCACACTATACGACCATACAAAACTATAAACGTTATATATATATTCATATGTTAGTTATAACTCACATTCTTTAACTTTAATAACGAAAAAAAACTGCGAGAATCGTTAAATTTTATTTTCATATAGATTGTACAACATGCACCATACTTAGGCTCAAACGATGATAAAAAAAAAAAAAACGATACATTTTAAATTTATGTCTTTGAAAGTAATTTAAAGTTTAACCTGTCCCAAAGTTATTATTGAAATCAAATAACTTCATATCATAGTAATTATTATTAGTTTATTTACTATTCTAAATTTCTAATCTTTGTCACATTCAGTGATTTGGGCACGTTTCGGTTTTAACAAGGAAATATACATATACATATATATACATTCAGATTAGTTTGATATACGAATTCACTTAGTTAATTTTTGAATTTTCTGACCGAAAAGTAAATAAATTTGAATTTAAAAGTAGGAGTTCTTATATACAATAGATACTTAACAAAGACCGAGAAGGGAGATTCGTCTTCTTGATATCCCCCCCTAAATATACCACTGATATAATATGCCAATGTTTTACAAATGAATACATTTTGTTTTAAGGGTTCTTTGTCTTGCGTTATATAAATATTTATATTTCCCTATTATTCGGAAACGTATAACAATATTGTGCACATCGTTTAACATAGCAATTGTTTTGTCGTAAATATTGCATGTTTAAAAATACAAATTTACGCGCGACTTTATAACTTATATCATCGCAGCATTTGCCTTAACAATCTGATGAACTTGTTCGACATCTATGGATTTTAAAATTTTTTTTGGCCAATTTTATAATACCGTGATGTTATTGAATGAACAATTATTTTCGAGCACATCATTTTTAAAAAATATCGTTAAAATGCACGACAAAATGTATACCTACACTTCGTATTTTACCCATACTTGTTTGGACATTTTCGGGTTTTGATATTACTTCAATACTAATCATGATATTTTATATTTGTCGTCAGTAAATAAATCAATTAATCAAGAACTATTGCATTAAGTAATAATACTGAAAAACCTCTTTCGATTAGAAAGATGTATCTCCTATCTTGAACTTTTGTTTTGCAACTATTATTTAGATTACTAGGTACTTTTTAATCATAAAAGTCCACAATATAATGTAACGGTACCTAAGTTTACAAAGTAAACATATTATGAAAAAACCTAAACGTGTATATTTTATTGTTTAAAACGGAACCTGTCCATACCATTAAAATGAGGTTATATTATAGTACATAAATGGTAAATTGAGTTAATATTGACGTTGAGCACATAGTTAAGTATATGATTTCATCGATAATTTCATGGAATAAACGAATTCTACATAACTTACGAAAATATATAAATTATGAAAAATTGATATTTTTTTTTTCTAGGCTAAGCACACGTTACATGGCATAATTACCAACAACAATATCTTCCCCTTTGCTAAATTTATTCAGGCCAATTTTGATTTTGATTAAAATAGTACGCAATACTATAATAATATAATATTCGTACAGAACACACATATTAACATGTTATCAGGTATGTGTAATACATGTTGTGTGCTGTATAACGTATTATTATTATTACCTCGTGTTATACAAATTATTAGGTGTCGATTTTATAAATTGTTTTATAATACGTCGGTATTTGTTTTCCCTCGACATTTGTAAAATAATTATTTTATATTTAGTTACTAAATTTACACGCAATTTTATTATACTTTGGTACTCTGATCTTATCAAACACCATAAAAAAAATGTATGATAACATTTTAGGACAAAACGAAAAATATACCTTTCTCAACGTACGAATTATACGACCATTATTTTATGCGGTCTTTTATAGTTACTTAATCGTTTACACTCTACATGATATCTCGGAAAAACGGTGCGATTTTAACACCGAGAAGAAAATCGATAAATATATGCATTTTTGATTTTTAATTTTTTTGTAAAATTGAATTTATCGAGACAACAGAACTTCAATATTGACAGGCCCGGAGAAAAAGGAGAGAATACGACAATACGATTTTTTTTTCTCAGAAAAGACTTTATGGAAACCGTGAAAAACGCGCAAAAATACATTTATTTCTACTAATAATACTTTTCACGCAGATACAAAAAAAAAAATAATAATAATAATAATAAAAAAAACCCAAATCGGTTCGCGAAATTCTTAGTTCGCCTCGAAAATTTCGATACGCAAAATTCCATGAATCGAAATATTCTAGCGAACGTCAATATTTTAACATGCTGCGTTCAACGGGTTCCCGATTTCCTATTAAACCGACTACTTTTATTTAACAAATAAAATATACTTACAGCATTTGTAGGTACTACAATTATTATTCATTAATGAATTTGCCATTATTACATTTATTTACATTATTTGGTATTCGGGTGTTGAACATTGTTCAATAAAAAAGGTTTAAATTTTAAAAAAAAAATTATCACGAGCGAGACTGTTAAAATATTCGTGAAATTGCATTCTAACGCAGTACCCACGCGTATCTATTCGTATAGGGTACCTAAATAATTCACCGGTGTATCAGGTATTTTTTCGGTAACCAATTCTCAAAACTCTCATTTTAAATTTTAATTTCTTTATCGTATCACATGATTACTTTTTTTCTACGGCGTGTAAACAAATAGAACATCGGCTATAGAATCGTTTCGTTTAATATTAAAAGAAATAATTATTTAAGGAAAACGTGAAATCCGAAATATCTTCACGGTCTCGTCCCAAAACGTGTCCCCGAAGTGGAGTACTACCTAACGTTTTATCCTTTCCAGCTAAAAGTTCTTTTCCGTCATTACAGATTAGGCGACTAAAATATTTTACATCCTAGCTCAACACCTGGTTTTTTTCGAGCGGCGGACGTTCACTGAAAAATAGCCCGACTCAAAATAAAATCAATCGGTACTTATGTCGACCAATGACCAGTACTTACATATAAGTTACAATAGGCAATAACGCTGTTCGGCGGCGTTTTGCGACGTAATAGTCGAGGAAATTGGTTTCAATCGTGAAATACACGTACGATATTACGTTTTGTATGATTTTTTTTTTAAAGAGTGTTCAAAAACTAACAGGAGATGATCGTGAGTTCTGTTGTGACCTCGTAACGCATTTTCGAATTGATTTTGGCATTTTTTTTTTTCTGATACAGACGTGTATGTTATTTCTTTACCAGTTCCTAGTCGGGACAGTTAAGTATTAACCGACATATTTGTATCGAATACATTATTATAAACTCATATTGTACAAAATGTATACGTAATAACAGCGTGATAGTAAATAGGTGTGTCCGCGAACGATTTATAACGGTGCGCGTTAACGCGTTGTAGTCGACGGAAGCCAACGTTTAGTCGTCTCCTTTCTTAACGGTTTCCACCTGACGAGTTGTACGTTGTCGTTATTATTATATTGTATTCAGTTGGCGAGATTTTCCCTGAAAGCGTCGCTTAATGGATATTAATTGTATTGCGTTTATTATTGTGTTGCAGATGATTGCGTTTTGTTTTGTTTTGTTTGTTTTGTTTTTTTTTTTTTTTACGTTTTAATTCAAAAAAAAAAAAAAAAAACAACGCGTATCATCAAAATATCAATTTTCGGCGGATAAACTAATTTTTTATTGTATATATTGGTCATTGTATACAAAACTATAACTGGGGCGATCGTTGTGTAAAATTTATAATATGTACGTCAACTTAATGTATAAGTCTATTTCAGTACATACCTATCTATTTCTATTATAGATAGACAACATCGATTTTGATGCACTGAGAAATGTATAGTTTAATAAGCAGGTAATATGGATACATTGTTACAATATTTCAAGCCGGGTGACTAAGAACTGAATACGTATGTGAAATTGGCACCACGTGCATTACATACTTCAACTAAATATCACAACAGATATGATAGAATAAATTCTAACAACGTTTAACAAGTCTGAACTAAGGTTGTTAGAGTTATTTGGTTAAATTATGTTGTACGTGTGGTATTGTGGTGCTAACTTCATGTAGGTGAACTGAATCTGTAAAAAACGTATAAATTCGAGTTAATAAATTGAAATCTATTTCAGAAAGAAAATCGCGGGAAGAAAAAATTGTACGATCTGCAAAGATAAAAATAGTAAATATACACAGAACTCGAAGCGACTTACGATCAATTTTCGGAGTAATTATGTAAGGTATTAAAAGCAATTAAAATCACATTGGTAACATGTTCACTAATGTGTAATTAAAATTTTCTTTTCGGGCAAATTATGCACAGAAAAAATAAACTAGAACACCGTTATAGTGAAATCAATTTGCAACTTGCAAAGAAGAGTTTTTTAGTGTTAATGATCTACCCGACATTCGTGGTCATCACTTGGAGAAGTGTTAGGCTGTTTTCCGGTCTAGGAGGCCAAGGTTGTGACCGCTGCAGTTGTGGCCGAAAATGCGGCACAAGAAGATTTAAATGTAAAACTATAACAAACATTAACAAACTATATCAAACATATTTTCACGAATGGCACAACAATATTGGGTAATATATACAGTGTATAGACTTTGTATATAATTATCCACCTGGCTTGAAAAACTCGGGCATTGTATACAACTCCCGGTCAGTGTTTACAATGATAATTTTTTCACTTGGACCGTAACATGTAAATATATACATTTTTTTTTTTAATTTAATTTTTTTTTTTTAGAATAATGAACAGTGGCTGAAAACGCACTGTCGTTATTTGTTTGTCGGGCATTCGGGTATACTACCAGGTGTATTTTTCGCGTGTAAATATAATATTTTATTACAAGTGCCCCTACTGATTAATTTAAACGTAAAACACTTATGCGGGCAAAACATATATCGTCGATATCGATCCCTATATATTATAGTTAAGAGCGTTTTCCATCTGACTACACTCGTGTACAATGGGTGCGGACTGACAGTCCACGAATGTACCTGTTATTATAATATGAATTAGAACATAATCGTCGTATTATCGTAATATACCGTTAATTTGATAACAGTTATCAAACTGAAGTGCAGATCCTACGCGAAAATACGTGCCTATACTAAATATTATCATCTACAGTCTACACGTTGAACCGTCGCACCGTCGAAATCGACGTCGTTTCCACACTCGTATACTGATAGTGTCGCACTATAAATTCGCGTTAATACAAAATCGCGTTATCTAATGTACCGACCGATGGCGGCTGGTTATAATAGGCAAAAAGTGTACACCAGCGTACGCGAGTGCAGTCGGATGTAATATATATATATGTATATTATTATTGTTTAGGTATTAGGAATATTTGTTATACTGAGTCCGACGCGAACTTTTCCGCACGCGTTTCACATTATTGTGTCGAATTATTATTTCGCATATGAGTCGAATGTGTTATAATATACATATTTTGTAATATAATACATTTTTTTGTTTAATAAAACGCGTTTTGTTTCATGATACCGTGATATTATTGTCCATATAAAGAAAATAACGAGGGGAGGGGGTGAATTTAAAGCTAAAACACGAGAAAGTATAATACAATCGCAGGTAGATGCCCAATAAAAAAGTAATAACAATATAAATTTATAATGATTCTTTGACAATTTAGATATATATAACAGACATAATATGGGAGTTTCATGTTACTCAACTCGACCGTAACACTTGGGTTTATTATCGTTATTATTATTATTTTACGGCGCAATAGAAGAAATACATATAAAAATAGGTATTATTCGTCCGCTGTGTTATAGCTAAAACAAAAATACCTTTTTTAGATCGTACGCTGCGTATTGCTTTTTTCAAGTCTGATTTTGAATAGCAGTGATGAGAGTGTATAACACCCTGTTTAAAGCCGGTCGTTACTTTGAACTAATTTGATGAATCGTTGTCCGCTCTAACTTTATATCTTGATCCGTTCGTACACATTCGTGTCAGTGAAATAAACTTTTTGTGGAACCCAAACTCGTACATTATGTTGTACTATTAACTATTACGGCGGATACTGTCGTACGCTTTCTTAAAATCCACGAATACGTGCCAAATATTTGATCTGAATCCGTATTTTTTTTCCTCCATTAATTACTCGATAATTTAGAGTTGACCAGTTATCGATTTACCTTTTCGGTATCCACCCTGGTGATCCCCTACACACTTCTCTGCCAAAAACTCCGACCGTCCTATTAGTATTTTGTAGAATATATTATAGCCAATAAATACATAAATAAAAAAAATGTGTGTATAAAAATAAAAAATTAATTAATTATTTAATGCGTCACCTGGAGAATTATGATAAGTGTATATTATACAACCGGTTTCAA
The DNA here is from genome assembly GCA_902439185.1 of Cinara cedri. Lineage (NCBI taxonomy): Eukaryota > Metazoa > Arthropoda > Insecta > Hemiptera > Aphididae > Cinara > Cinara cedri. The sequence continues at coordinate 320,051 of CABPRJ010000508.1, read as the reverse complement.
ATTAAAATTCATCATCAATTATACCACAGTCAAAATGTTTTACATTTAATTTTATATTTATTTAGGAGTATTAACCATTTTAATACTTTTTTTTTTTACTTTATTGTTGTATTATTGAATATATTATGTTTTATTAGTTATTCCTCTAAATTTATCACAGATCATCTTGTTTCCCTTCTTGTAAAGTGGGATAATTATAATTTTGTTAATTTGTCCGACAGTTTTTTCTCATTTAATGTGTGCTTACAAAATTCGTAAATATAAATAAAATAAATATAAATACTGATCTTTCCCTAAGATTTTTATAATCATATCAGATCCAGTTATTAACAGGTAGCCATAATTATAATAGTCATAAAAAAAACAAATTTCCGTGTATCGACAGATTGTTGATTGCATTTGTAAATTAATACAATTCATATAGCAGCAGCAGCAGGTATGATGATTGTAATGATCAATATCGAACTGAAATATCCTAAATATATTATTTAAATTAATTAATTATTTTGTATTATGAATTGCTTTATCATTAGCAAGCCTTCTTTAAATTTTATTTAGTGAAATATTATTTATAATAAAGCAATAATTTATTGCTTTTTAATTCATAATGATAAAGCGTAAAAATATGTTTTTACTATCATTTATATTACATTTTTTTTTTAAAAAACAAGTTTTGTAAAAATTAGATTTTTGGCTAACTATTTTTTTTTTTTCGAATCACAAGTTTTATGTTATAAAATATAAGATAGTATACTCATTATTCTATTAATACGCCCTCGAAAAATCGTTACCGTTGGGTTGTTTGCTCGAGGGTGGATTACGTCTGTAATTAATTAATCTCGATATTTCTCGGAATGATACCTCATATAAAATTATTCATTCATTACTCTACCGTAAAGCACGATTAAAAAAAAACTGATTACGTTTTGTTCTGATAGATAATCTATATTGTTGTAATTATTATTCAATGGATGTTCAATCAATATCGGCGGAGACAAAATACGCGACAGATAATCACATTTACACTGTAATACAAAAATAAAAGGCCGGGTGATCGAAGGGGATGCAAAATAATGGCTGATACTGGGTGTATAGATGCGATAGAATTATAAAATAACACACGTGACGAATAAAATCGGGAATGCAAAGCTGCGAGGCAAGTCAATAAATAGACAATACTAACTCGGTTGAGTTAGATTATTTGGGAAACAATTAACGAGTGAATACTAAACACATTAAAAGTCAATTGTTTTATTCGTTATCTTATAACAAAATTAATTTAAATTCGGTTAAATATTTGTTTTGGAAAATCGTTATTGGTTTGGTGAAAATAATTAAATGTGGTTTTAAGATTTTTGAACATATATATATATTGAAAATATTACGATGAACACAGAGTGTGTTAAATATTTAATTATAAATTTAAACTCAGAACTCCACGCACGTTATTGAGTGAAAATTGTAGGTATATTATTTGTACTATGGTATCTGTAGATGCTATATTCAAATAGTGTATAAATTGTAAATTGTGTATTGTTTAGAAATTAAAAGAAATATAAAATTAACTTAATATAATATAATTCAAAATTCGTTCGTTATTTAAGAAGGTAATTTTAGAAAAAGTCAAGTAACGAAAAGAAATCAAAGATAAAAGCTAAGGTGAATGTTAAAACTAACTTTAATTTTATAAATTTTTAACTAGTTAATACTGATCCTTGAGTTGTAGACTGTGTATAATAATTATTAACTAGTTGGTAAACTTTTAGTTTTGGACTCCCATCACATTATAATATAGGTATTGCCGTGACCTATCACAAAATCGTGACATTGTTAAATTCCCACAAAATCGATTGTACCTACCTTACCCCTATACTATTTCCAAGTTAAAAGCATCCACAGAGGAAAGGAGTACGCACAGTATATTTTGTTTAATTGTGTTAGGTTAGGGTCTAATACTATAATAGACTATTGTATTCTCCTATTGTGTTATTTATTTATTGTGTTCAGAATCGGTTAGTTCGATCAAGGTTCAGTGGGAAATTGTAGTTTGTACATTATGACATTTTTCTCAACTGTTATTAATAATTGTATTACTCTATTTAAGGCTTTGTGTGAAAAAAAGACGACAGAGAAATGTGAAAGACGTCACAATTGTAATCGTGACAGTGCCGTAATAAGCGATTTATTGAAATCCCTAAAGGTCAACGACACATGGACCAAGATCAAACCTAAAACAATAACTTCCTAAGACTTACATTTTTTTCCTCCAAATCAAATTTATCCAGCGAAATTTTATACCCCCATCCCTCCACCTGCAAGGTCAAATTTTTCACTGAACTTGTATATATTCACCGGTGAAATGTTACCTCCTAAAAGTTTACGAAAGGAGAATAATTAAATAATTTCACTAAATTTATGTGGTTAAGTAGTAAATATTCACTAACGAAAAATGGCCAAGTGATATTAATATTAAATATCACGAATTCCTAAAATAACTCATCCCGAAAATTAAACGCAAAAGTAATAACATAAGTAGTTTATAGAAACAGAATATTATTAATCCAGTAAATTCATTTTATCCAGTTTAATATGATTAATCTTAGACGAACACAGGAAAAAATGTCGGGAGAGGAATGACAAAAAACATCAGTCATATTTTGATCTTTGCGTAATGCTTTAAATCCATTTTTAAATTACAATTTAAATATAAATGAAAGTGTATTATAAATTTCGGAGACATATTTATGAAGAACTTGAAGGGATGATCGTTCTGAACGATATTTTGTTAGGGGTGAATTTTTTAAACCTAACGTTAACATCATTAAAATTTGTGCTCTCTTCTTCATATTATCATTGTTATTAATTCTGTTTTTTGTTATCTCGTTATCATTGTTGAACTGAACAGTGAAAACTGAAATGTGTTTAACTATAAAATTATGTTCCGGCATTAGATAGATAATACGAACATACTGGGTATTTTTATAACTGTTTTTTTGTTTAATCGTCGTTAAATCGAAAGGTGCTTATTTACCCTGCTGTTGGTTGATATAATGACGAATGTGTATAAAATAAGAATACAAATTGTTTTTTTTATATTCTGAGTGTAGCGAAGAATGTATTGGTTTTATATATATATATATATATACTGTGTAGGTACAAAATTCTTTACCAGAAATCTTGCTCCAAATATCAAGTATAGCACCTTTTCTAAAAGAAAATTTTTTTATGGATACTTAATGAATACTTTAGGGAGGTTATTTTTTGGTTTTCCCCGGAGTTTTCCCAATAAATGGGAAAACATGGTAAAATCCGGGACAATAAATACAATTTTAAACAAATATTATTGAATATAATGCATATGTTATAATTTTACCACAATATGACATATATATATATTGTTGATTATGCAACACTATTAACCGACCTCCGCTCAGAATCGTTTTTCGTTAGCAACGGTTAATCTTTGCGTACAGATATACATTAAATTTCCCCCGTACCTTCACAATTTCTCGCCTACAACAGTGGCCCACCCACGTGCGAAGTACGTCCGTCTTTTTTAGTGTTAAATTCAATATATTTTATTGTTGGGACGGGGGCGCTAAACAAATAATACTCATAATATTAACCGGGCGCAAAAAACCCGAATGCCCGAATACGTCTCTGACTTTGAACCCCCGACCCACAATGCGTTCGCCACTGTGATTAATGGTTATGAAATATTACGACGGAAATTGCATATAAATTAATTATTATTATTATTAATTATATCGTGGACGAATGTTATATCGCCTTGTAAACCGTATTATAATATTATGTCACGGTACACCGTATAATGGATACTTTAATATCACATTTATAACACGGGTACCTACTGCCAGAGGAACTGCTTACTTGCACGTTTAAGAGGAAACCATAAAATTCGTCGCGCCGAATCGATTGAATGTTTGTCATTGTTTCCATGTCTGCTATACTCGGATTGTGCCGAGCCGAATCGAAATGTTTTTACTTTTTATTTTTTGTACAATATAATCTAAACCATACGTTTCGTTATTAGAGCCGGTTTATTACACGCTATCGTAACGATTCGACGTGAGTGATTCGTTCAAAGCTAACAAAAGTCGAGCGCGGCTGAATTTCGGAAATTATTATCAACGGGGACGACCGCTTTTTAATTGTTCAGTTCGTCTAAAATTAACGCCAAAAGTGAACCGCGTAAACGCAGCTTATCGAAAAAGGTCTTCTAAAAAAATGTAATAATACTTATATGTATATATGCAGAGTATCCCACGAAAGTATTGAAATATCTTGGAAAGTATAAAAAATGTTCGGATTTTTTTTTGTTTCGACAATTTAATAAATAATTAGTAGCTCTAAAGTGTCATGCTGTCAAAAGTTGGTATTCGGTTCACTCTTGAAAACAGGGATGACAAAATATAATAAGAACGCCATATTTCAGAGCTCCTCGTTTCTTAAAAATAATTCCGAAAAAAATTAATTCTTTCCAAGATATCGTAACGTCCATGTGTTCTGGGGACATCTTGTATTATAAACGTAGGTACGTAGATCGAATACGTTTTTTTTAATCGAAAACGATATTGTAACTATTATTATTCTCGGTTATTCGTTTCGGTAAAGGATAATACCTACGCGCCGTTAGTTGTGAACGGCCCTGTGAAATATTTATTATAGCACGAGAAATTTCTCGCGCTACTATTCGTTTCTGTAATATTTAAACGCGTTTAAAATATAATAACCTACCTGCGCTATCTGTTGAATATTTCATCGTATTCATTATAATAATATATTTGTTGGAAAACTATTTATTACACGGGTCGGGTTACTGCCGGTCGAAACGGCGAAAGATATAAAACCGTCGTCGTCGCGAGTGCATAGTATTATAGCTCAATAGTCGGTAATGGAAAAAATATCGAAAACTTCAGAATATACTTACAGTAATTATTTATTAATACGATTGAATACATCTTACCGCCCCCGAAAGAATAGTGACACAGTTTTAAACATGAACATTTAGGGAAATCGACTTTTAACGATTCATTATATTCGGCACGATGTTCTATAATTAATTATCCCAATGGGAACTATTGTTTAAGGTACTTTTGAGATGCCTGTGACTTTATTCCGGCTAGAATATTATCGTGTGACACCGTTAGTCAGCCCGAAATAAAGTCACATCCCGACGACGGCGTCGACATTGCACGCTAAAAACCGTATATTGTTTTAAACAGAAATAAAGACCGTCATTTGAGCTCGCACCGTCTTTAATATTAAATAAATGAAAAAAAAATGCGAACATACTAAATTATTGTAAAGCATGTGATTCTGCATAATATTTTAATGTGTACAATAACTCGAGAACCGTGTTCAGCATCGAATCGCGTTACCATTCATTCAGAGGTGCGGTATATAGTGATAATAATAATTCGAGACGAGATTCGATAATGCTCGAATGAAAAAAATGTTCGACGGCCCGGATAAAAAAAAAAACATCAGGTCACTCAAAAAGAAAATGTTTTATCCCGCCACCGTCGGTATAATTGAGTTATCGAAATTTGACTACATAACAGACAACCGGTAGGTACTTGAACTCGTGTATTATAGAAAAACAAAAAACAAAAAAAAAAAAACAAAAATTTGAAAATAAAACAGAGAATATGATCCCATCGAATTGAACGTCACATAAATATCCACACCAGTACTCGTCTACACGCACACGCACGTAATATACAGTGTAACAAGAAGATCTGAAACAGGAAATAACTTTTTTTCCTCAGCATAGTTACATTTCTATAATTTTTTTGTACCCTTATTTTTGAGAGTGAACCGACTATTCACTTTTGATTTTCAAGTGATAACCTATATTAAAAATTTCATAAATAGACGGAGTGTTAATTTAAACGGGTACATTTTGGTGTTGAACTTTTTAATTGCACGTCAACAAGTTGACGAGATAGGTATTTCATTTTTAAATTTGGATAGTAGGAGAGTAGTGCAGCACTGTTCAATAAGACGTTTTAATCACAAAAATAAAAGTGACAAAAAATAATGTCAGTGTAACTTTTTAGAGCTGAATATTTCTAAAATTGTAAAAAAATAACAATTTTGAAAAAAGTAAATTCTTTTTGAAATAATGACGGTTCATCCAGTGTAGATCGGGGAACTGGTACCGAACCGAACGATTGGGTCTGGGAACCCTAAAACTCGTTATAATGTCAGCAACCCGAATCGAAACCAAACACGAACAAATGTTCCAAACAATCGTTAGAAATCAAACGAAATAATAATAGTTATAAAAATAAATACTGTATTGTAGTAATCGTGAGCGACCAGAAACGCGGACGCGGAATTTTCTCTTGATTCACACACAGGGGCAGTTTTTTTTTTCACTTAGACGAAACCGCCCACTCTCGGATAAATATAATTTCTAGACCGTCGGAATGGCGTCTACACCGCAAATTATAATAACAACACTGCCGGTGCCGCGTTTCGGCCAATCGTCTCGGTCCGTTGGCTTTCGCGAGCGTCCCTGCAACAAATTATTCACCCGTAGGTACGACACAAAATTATTATTATCAAGACTGCACCGTCGTCGCCGGAACGTATTTCGGAAAACGCCCGCTCCATCCAAACGATGACGACGTTTTGGATTAATGGAGCCGTGTGGTTTTCTCTTCCCGTCCGACCGAAAACCACATTTCCGATTCCTCCGGATTCGCCAAACTACCTCTCAAATTGCGAGGACCTAAAGTCAAAAGGTTTACGTCCTGGTGACAATTTACCGGATCCGAAATGAGTTGGCTAGCCCAGTGATATTATCCGTGCACTACACAATATTATATTATGGCGGTAAGTGCGCGCTTGCACTAAATCGATAACTCTTTCCCGATAAAAACATACGTGCTTATTCTTCTTTCAATCAAATATTATTAAATTAACAAAATATAACTAGAATAACGTCCTGTAATCACGTCGTAATTGATAATTCAATTGTATTTCACTAATAGTTAGGATTTTCAAGAAAAAAACCCTGAAAAACATAATACAACGATTTAAATAAAACTTAAACAATTACATATATTTCCAACTAATATTACAATACATTCCTATCTTCTTGAATAGCGAATAACTGGTTTAAAAATTTCTTCGATATTAAGTCGCGATAGTCAATTCGATTGCAACGTGAAGACGGCCATTTATCGATTTTGAGAATCTTTATATTGAATGAAATTTTAAATATTTGTAAAATGTCGAATAATTAAAATTAGACGGATCTAAATAGTACCTAAAATGTTTACCAAAGTTTTTTTTTTGAGTACCAATTTTTTATAATCTCAATGTTCACCCGTAATGTCATGTTTAAAACTAATTTGTTAATTCATCAACTAATATATTTTAAGCAACATAAAAAAAATGATTATACATTGTGTACATTTTTAAATTACAAAGGTTTTAATTATTATAACAAAAATAATTAAATATTTTTCTACGTTGGGCTAATCTATTTACAATTTCTATTGGTTCAACGGCGTCCCTATGAATATTTAGAAGGGCTAATTCAGTTAGATGCTCGTGGCCCAAAATGTTTCTGACCTTATACAAATTTATAACATAGTATACTTAGTACGATATAATAATATGTTAAAATATCATCGGGCGAGAGGATTTTCGAGGCGTTTTGTGATGAAACAAAAAAATTAAACAAATGTTTGCTTTTATACCAGTAAAGATTTACAAATTAATGGATATTATTTGACACTATAGTTATTAGTATAAAAAGTTAGTAGAAAAAAAAAACATCTTTCTTTTTTATATACATATTTGTTATTTATTATTTAAAAAAAATTAATACTAATCAATTGTACTTAAAAACCGCCTATTCTATGCATTAATTATTAGCATGTGATCAATGACCGTAGATGCTGATAACAAGGTGATGGCGTTATACGTTTTTAATTTATGTACCTATATAAAATATATCAATTATTCGACTAGTCGATATTTTCTAGCTGAATTTTGGGAGGATCAATTTTTTCTTTATTCGATTTAAAATCGATACAATTTTCAAGATCGCTCATCATTAAATTTAAAACTAGGTACCTGCAGATGAATTTACCTACCAATAATATCGTTACGTTATATAATAAGATAATATTGTTATTGTATTATATTTCTCGAGTGCGTTGTCGGTCGGACGGGTCGTGACGATAATATTATTATCATTCTCGCACCTTTATTAAGGCGAGAGCGTATAGATTACTACAGTATATAATATAATAATACCAGATACCTGGTTATAACCCCTTAGCCGCAGTAAGATTTTGAGAATACGAATGAATACAAAACATTTTTTTTTCCAAATTTTAGTAGGTCACCCTAATTAAAACCTGCATATAGGTTTTGGGTAAACAGTTAGGAAAATGAAAAACTGATTTAAAGGGAAAGGGCTAGGAAAGCTTTTTGCAATCATTCGGGGTTACTAAAAAAAAAAAAAGAGATCCGAGAAAATGTTTTTTTTTTTTTTTTTAAATCGTAATAAACTCCTGAAATATTTGTACAGCAAAACACATATAACCTGTGTATATTACCATATATTACCTGTGTTATTAATTAAGTGTTCGCGAATGCTTTGAAAAATCAATGCAAAAACGTCCTAAGAATATCGTTGGGTCAACTTACCGTATATACAGATCGTACATAACCAGGATATATTACATGTCCCACGTTTCTTATGAAAATAATATTTCGATGTTATTCTTAATCCCTTTTTTTAGATGAAATCATCTAAGGATATAATCCTAAATATTATGCAGGTACCTACTAAAACACAATCTACATCTCTATACAGCAATATGTTTTCGCAAATCCTAATTAACCAATAGGTTGAATGGGCCGCAGCCTAGGGCGCTAATCGGCCAATGTTAAATGAGAAGTTCTGGTAGAAAATTTTTTTACAGATATAATAATATTCAACATGTAAATACAATACATTCCTCCCTTCGCTCAGAATCTAAAACAACCACAGCCTACTCGTGGCAAACCCATTAATCAGGATCTGTGTACTCGTAAGCAATTTTATATCTAGTAAAATGTGTATCATACAGTGGTTGAGGTTGATAGCGTCATTTTATATTGGGCATTTTTAATTTTAATTTTACATTCAGTAAAATATCTAATTAAATAGATTGATTGAAAATGTATATTGCCTTAATATCATATTATAGTAGTTCATTTTTGATTTTTGTGGTTAATTTTTAAAATTTTTTTAATTCTAATTTTTGTATAGTAGATCTTTGTTCCTTATGGTGAATATATTTTAATTTTTATACAACACATTATAATTATTGTATTTTGCCCTATATAAAAATGGTTACTTTTTTTTATTTATTTATTTTTTTTTTTTTATCAGAGACGTGTGTCGGCATGTCCCTTCATTTGAAATACTTTATTGCAGTCCTCATTAAACAATCGTACCGGACATTTTTAATTATTCAAATGTATGCAATATTCAAAATAGTGAATGTTTTTTCGATTTAATTTTGTTGTTTTTATTAATTGTTATGTAAATATTTGGAAGTATTGCGTTGCTTTGTTCGTACGACAACTTAAATTCGTTTTATCAATTAATAAGTGTTAGTGTGACGTAAATAACTGTTGAAAAATAACTTTTAAACGACTTGGAAATCTTTTCACGTAAAATATTATAATTTTCGTAATACTTTCAATATTTTATTCAACGACACAAACTACATAGTAATAATATTAGTGAATGTCAAATAAGAATAACACCAATTATTCTTGATACGTACGTGCTTATTACAATTTCTCCTTTTTTTGTTTTGAATGTTCCTTTATCATCGCTTTAATAAATTGATAACTATAAATGAACGATGAATTTTTGAGAATTGTGTGCGGATACAAATATGAATGATTTATTACTCTCGGGTTTCAGAGATTACGTGACAACGATTCACACGAAAAAAATAAAATATGTCCAATAAAGTTTTAAACGTATTTAGGTTTAAAACAAACTAGTGGTTATAGATTATATTAATTAATCGGTTTTTTTTTTCTTCTGTTTTGTGTAACACGAATTTTGATTTTTTTGTTTTTATCCGTTTATGAAATTCCTTTTTGTTTCATCATCAGTATTTTATTTATATCTAAAATTATAATAAGAGGTACATATTAATATTTACCAATCAAGGGGAAATTTAATTTGCCTTCGAGGAATTTTCGTTTATTAAGATTCTCTTTTCGGGTATATACATAATATATAAAATAATGTAGCTATTAAGAATGTTGTTTTAATTTTATGATCCTTTGAAAAGGAAAATATTTATATGATGATAGAATTTACGATGAAGAATTTTCTTAATAACAATGTAGCAAAAGCATTCTCGATAAGCATCAGCAATCTGAAAAATTATATAACCGTGATGTTCCATATTCTGTCAATTAGTGAATATTAAAATCATTTAGATAGAATAATAAAACAAAAAAGACGTCCTAGGATAATGGAGTCGGGTGCAGCCACTTTTATAAGTAGTTTAATGTACACCTGTAGGCATCGATAAAACATTGCTAACAAAAAAATGTTTCTGAGCAGTTCTGAGTTCAGTTGATAGTGCTGCTTTGTCAACAATATATTTGTCATGGTAAAATTGCAATTATTCTAATTCCAAAATTAAAATAGATTCCGTTTTTTCTCCGTTTTTTTTTTTCGGTTTTTCACATTTTTTTTGAGAAAATCCAGGAGAAATTTGAAAAACAACTTCCCTAAATCCTCCCCACACCGATTTCATTTCAGAAAATGATGCTATGCATAAAAATCGGAGCAAGATATCTGGTAGAATAGTTGTCCACAGAAAAAAAAAAATAAAAAAACAAAGAGACATCTTTGTAATACATAAGCTTCTTCGCTCTACTTAGAATCTTAAATGATTTTCAGATCAATATTATCGGTGTGCTTGCGAAGAATTTCGGGTATATTATGCTGCAATTTATCAAGAATAATTTACTTAGATAGGTATGTTTTTATTTTATATCTTATCTGAGATTAATTTTGAATAAGTCATCAGAGCCAACGTCTAAGATACATTATTGAATCATCCAAACAAATCTTTTCGAATCTTAATTTATATACTATAGTTTGAGATAATAGGTAAAATATTAAATTCATATTAATATTGTTTTTATCTTTTCAACATTTCAACAAAAATAAATACAGATTTGGCGTCCACGAGGTCAGGACTCACGCCAAAAGAGCAGCGCTTTCGATTTGAGTTATTAACAATCAGGTATAGTCCAATAATTCCATCACGGAACGGAACTATTATTAACTCTGACGTTTCTGATAAACGGCATCTGTCAAACGTGCGTCCAATTTGCGTCTTGATCAATCCAAAGTTTATTACGTGAAATTGTTTTCCTAGATATTATCGATACACAAATCGATTAGCTTTCGTTTTCTTACCTGCTGCAATAGTGTTCCGGTTCGTTTAAGTGATTGAAAAACCGCATTGTTACTTGAAACTTTTGTTTTTCTATCCAAAAATATTATCTTCGTAATTTTCAAAAAAGTTCGTTTTACGTTCTCTCGCGGAATAATCATCAAAGGAATGATTTTGATTTTTGACTATACAGAATTCGGACGAATTAAAAATAAAACCCCCAGTCACATTCATTCCCACCAAACTATAAAAAATATAAACTGCCAGCCTCGCAAACCGCACATTTCTAGCAGGTATAACCTTCCATTAATTAATTACAATGATTTAATTTCGTATTTCTGATATAATTAAAAAAAAAAAAATGCCACTAGGCCAGATTGATGGAAAGACAGTTATTTCAGCTGAGACGTTTAGTTTCTTAGGATTTCGATAAAACATTATTTGATTTCCTACTTTAATTTTATACCAAATTTCGTGAACTCAAGCTTTAGGGTCTTGAACTTTAAAAAAAAAAAATGTTTTAATCCCAGAACACTGATGACAACAATTGTCGGTTAGTTATTGATCGTTAGTTAAAATTACTTGAAAAAATGTAATTGTAATTATAGAGTTTCAAAAATTACACACTATAAAAAAAAACTACTAACTACTAATTAAATTAAGTTCACGTCAACTATAAATAATTCCAGTCGTTTAAGTATCTAATAGAATTATTATAGGTAAATTAAAAAGTACCTAAACCCTGAAAGTATACCACTTTAAAATTCCTTTGGTGTGAAAAAAATAAAAATTTGACGAACTTAACGAAACATAACATTTATTTTTTTGATATATTTATACATTATTTAGGCAGTGATTTTGATTTTATTTTATTGAAAAAATAAATAAATAAATAGGTACAGAAAAGGGCAGTTATCGTGTCATTTACTATCTCAATGCAACTAACAGGTGACATAGAATAATTTGCATTGTACTTAAAAATATACAATTGTGGAATGTAAGATTTAAATTATTTACGTAATAAAATTACGAGTTTTTGAAAAGAACAAAAATTAACATGACTGAAACTTCTTTGTTACGACAATGTAATATGTATTAGAAAAACAAAACCGTGAATTTTCCTCGAAAATAATCTCTGTTTTTAGGGACTTATTTAGTATTTCATTGTGTAAACATAACGTGTGACGTCTTTACTTCCCCCCTCTCCCAAAAAAAAAAAAAAAAATTCCAAACGATTAATTTCTAATTTAATATTTCTTTTTTTAATCTATTTTATTATTGTACTAGTTACCTATAAGTTACTAGTTACCCTGTATACACTGGGTGTAACAGGACTTTTTGACAATTTTACATGTACCTATAAAATGTAAATAAATTAAATAGTAATAATATAGTTATAATACAGTTATAATAGTAGTAACACCATCTACATTAGATTTTGATTATAACGAGGAATACATTGATATTACAATGATGCATCTTTCAGTTTTTGTTTCCGTAACCTGTAACTAATACTAGAAATATTGCTCTGATTAAAAACTTTATTAGATATTTTTTGTAGCATTTCATATACTTGGAGCATAATATTTTACTAGAAATATTTAGATAATTTTGTGATCAACTAACATACTTACTGAAGTTTCTATAACAAATAATGTGCAACGATAGTTTACATATATTATATGTGTAATTTTTTTATACACTAAGATTATGGCATAAAATAAATACTTATACCGTTTATGTTAATTTTGAGATTATGATTTTCTTGTTAAAGCTAACATTCATTATATATTTTTTTTTTATACATAGAAATTAATTTTAAATAATTTTATACTTTACTATTTAACCTTTTATAAACTGTTTATAACAAACACAAATATTAAAATAAAAGAAATATTTTTCAATATTGCTAAATATAAATTTTATATAATACAAAACGAAGGGTTTAGTACAACAAGGTAAGTTCAAAATCACTTTTTGATAGTTTCGGAGTAAATCCATAAATACTACATAATTTGGTATAATAATAATGCACGTATGTTTATAAGATAATGAAAAAATAGTGATAATGACTTGTCTAGTTCAACCAAATATCGTAGATAAATGGATTTTCTTCTAAACAATTTCTAAGAGTAGACATTTCTGCTGTGCTGAACCCTTCAAATATTATAAATTGAATAAGTTAGGAAAACTTATCGAGCGATCTGAGTTCCCAGTTTCTAAACGTATTTTAAGTAACAAACTATAGTTCTATATACAATTAAATACTGCTTCTATTATACTATTATTTATATTTTTTAGTTCCTGAGTTTAGCCAAGAATATATTGGTTTTAAAAAGATGTTTTTTTTTTTTTCTGTGAACAACGTTTCTACCGGAAATCTTACTCCGATAATCAAGTATAGCACTTTTTCTGAAAGAAATGTTCTCTGGGTGGTACTTTAGAAAGGTCTTTTTTCAAATTCTCATTAATATTCGAGATAATAGGGAAACCTGGTGTTTTAGGTAAAAAAGATTGAAAGCTTAAAAATAAGGCTGTCATTGGTAACCCTTTTTTATTTATTCTTTGTTCTTATTAAGTTTTTCATCTATTCTTTGTTCTTATTAAGTTTTTCATCTCTTTATAACAGTCATTGTTGTCATGGAAACGCACATTGTTGTAATCATTTTACCATAATATGACATATATATTGTTGACAAAGCAACACTATCATCTAAACTCCGCTTAGAATCGTTGTTTCGTTAGCAATGGTTTATCGTTGCTTACAGGTATTCATTAAATTCTCGCCTGTATCCTACCCTCCCAACTTTCACCTAAAACAGTGGCTACACCCACGTGCAACGTCCTTTTTTATTAGTATCGTATTTTACTAGCGTATATCATAAGTACTTATTATTATATTTAAATTAATGATAATAATGATATTACATTATGAATAATATTATACAGATATCGCCTTGTCAACCAAAACAACAACCGTAACTATGTACTGGTACTCACTCGTACTAAGGGGGAATATAAAGTGTCTAATTTAGAAACATGATATGAGAAAGAAAAAAATTGTCTGTCCGTGACATTTTTGATTTAATTATTTAACGAAACAAAAATAATAACAATGCAAATTAAAATATTTGTTTGAAATTTGTTAAACACTGCCTATAGCTACTAATAGGTACCGTTTATTTCCGTCAATTCTGTTAAATTCCGTATTCGTTAATATACACGCGAAATAATTTTCGTATAAGATGATCGTTGACGATGTATCGGTTTTACTACCTACGCGTGTATTATATTTACAATTTATTCTATTCTGATGAGACTATAAAAAAAAAAAAAAAAAAGTATATACACAATACGCTATACACGAGAATTTTCGTACAATAAAATTAATTAAAAATATAAATTCAGTATTTTACGGGCAATATTTTCGAAATGATTTTTAGATAAAACACGCATTATATGATGGGTATTATTATATATTTTTACTGTTTCGAGATAACTATAAAAAACGATATTAACCGTATTAACTCTTTTAGGTTTTAAAGCGAAAGAAACATAAAAAAATAATGTTTAATTGTCCGAGATGATGAAGCGTTTATGAGAACCGCCGTCTCCCGTTTCCCCAGGCGAATAAAACTGCCCGACAAATATTGACCAGCTGTCTGACGGTTAAAGTCAATACATTTATTTATGATTCACGCGCATACATTGATGCTGGATACACTACAAGGGACTAAAATACTGTGTCCTCTGAATTAAAAATGTGTTTAAAAATTGTATAACGCGTTTTTAGATTTAATTGTAGAAATAACAAACATATCATATTGGAATTTGAACACAAATGTGTTATAACTTTTTATTTTAATATAAATTGATAACAATTTCGTCGTTGTTTATTTTATGCAAATGTCATAAACTTTAACCACGGTCACTGTTATCGATATTATATATCCACGAACCTTTATTTGTGTTTATTTTGTTTATTTTTAATTCAAACGTCATATAAATAATATAAATGTATAAGGTAAGTGGTATACAAAAGAAGGTAACATTTTGGGCACTACGATCCCCAATGTTTTTTTTTTTTTTTTTTTTTATATGGGAATCTGTTAATGGTAAAAATTGAATTAAAAAGGGTGTCCTCTGAAATCAGATGTATTTTAGGCCCTGATACACTATGTTATATTAATTTACTTATTTTCATTTTAACGAAAATACGCAAAACTATATTAATTGTCAATATTTTCAAACGCGATGATTACCGGAGGTAGCTTTTTGATTTTCCCGAAAACTTTCCTAATAAATGGGAAAATTTGTAAAAAACGGAAAAATAAGTGCAATTATTATTACAAACAATTATTAAAGAACATTACATAATGTAACAAACATTATTAAAGAAAATGTTTAATAAATATTATGTAGTTATTTTACCATAATATGGCTAATTTGTTGTTGACAAAGCAATGCTATCAACGGAACTCCGTTCAGAATCGTTTTTTCGTTAGAAATGGTTAACCGTCGCGTACAAATATTTACATTAAATTTCTTCTCTACTACCTTTCGAACTTCTCACCAAAAACAGTGGCCCGTCCACGTGCAAAGTATGTCGGTCTTTTTTAAAATTTGAATCGTTTTAAATTCCTTTTCTAATGCGGTTTTTCATCAGAGTTTAGACTTACTAAAATATGCGTATATATATATTCATAACTACTGCAGTTGTAGCCAATCAAAGAAGGAATCGTACACGGGGATAAGATGATGATAATAATAATAATAATAACAATATAATATTGTAATACGATAATGCCAATATCTAATAAAACGTAACAACTGCGGTATTGATCGCGTTCGTTTTACGCGAAAATCGTGTAGGTCGGCCGCGGGTCTAACCGTTGGATAGGAAAAATAATAACGGTTGTTGGTATACGTATTATAACAGCTAGGTATACACACCGTCGATATCGTTTTCTATATAAGAATCGTTAGTACCTATATATTCATGCCGTTTTTTTTTTTTGTTTTTTTTTTTTTATTTTTCACTTTACCGCTTTTCCGACTAACCCGCAAACTAGTTGCGGTTTAAAATTTTTACATTCGTTTCACCCCGTCGAGTACCTATCTAAGCCATTCCCGGTTACGTTTTATAAGCGTACAGGTGCACGTGCAGTAGGCGCACTGCTATAATACTCGTACCTGCTATACAACACGGGCGTTTAGGGACTCGAATTATTATCGGTTTGCGCCTCGCAGCGTATTCTCGTACTCGTACCCGTCCGCGTTTCCGATAGATTTTACTTTTTTTTTTTTTTTTTTTTTTTATGATTTTCGATGCGCGGTTTTTGCATACGAGCGTTTTTAAGGGGTGGCGGGATCGACGGCCTCGAACTAACGATATTACTATTATTACTATAATACGAAACGACGCGCGCATCGGCTGCCCGTATGTAATACGATATTATTATTACTTTTTTTTTTTCCGTCTCGATAAATCAATGTTGAAATATCAAAACGTATTGTCGTCGTCGGATACTATTATATTTATATTTTTACTCTCCGTATCCGGGCCCGCAAGCGTTTTCGACATTTTCTCCGACTACGGCATTTCGCATTTTCGTCTGGGTTTTTTTTTTTTTTTTTTGGTAAAATAATGTCAAGACTGCTCCGGATTCCGGAAGTCTGAATCTCAGTATATACATAGGTGTTCGGTCGATTGGATTTCCCCGTTGAAATCGCACTTTGTGTCTTTTGCCATGATCGCCCTAATATAATGTTCCCCAAGCACAGTACAGTCCAGCACAGCCAGAATGGATTCAAACAAATAGTCTTCGGATTTTCCGGTCCCGATTGAATCCTGGAATTGACTTTTCGACAGCTTGCAGATGTCTCACTTCGGACGGTCTCCGGTTTCTGTGTCTCATGACTCGTTTAGGTCCAAGAAACTTTTTTTTTGATTTTAGACATTATAAAGTTCTCTAGGTTTCGGCCCGAACACTGAAATAATACTAATAATCGTCAAAGAAAAATAAAACCGGTACAATTAGCGCAGGTGTCACAATTTTATACGAATCGTCTGTACAATATATGACAACAATAATACTATATGTATGTTATAGAAACAGTCCGATGGGAATAATAAAAATTGAACGCAAAAGAACAGACCGAGTTTTTAGACCGAATAATATATCAACTGAGGCACGACATGGAAAAGTTTATTAAACGAAACATATAAAAATGAAAAGGTCAACCAAACGTATATTTTACATAAAACCTACAAATAATTGGAAATTTGAACAGCACTCGGCCATTATAACGAGTGGGTAAACGTGTAAAGGTACTGTATACAATGTGTGTACATACGACCAATGACATTATTTGCATCAATTTTCAGTCCACGTTTGCACATCATATCTGTTATGATTATCGTTCTCATTTGAGTGCGCCGGCGATCGAATTCGTTTAAAACTATTATAATATGTAAATATAATTTAATGAAAAAAAAAAAAAAACCATTCTGTAAAAACTTTGTCCGGGTATTTGTTCATCAATTATCAAAAAAAAAATAAAAAATAAATAAACACACGCCGAGTATAATAATGAAATATTTTTTCAACGTATTTCAATTAAATGTTTTAATTCGTATCATTGAGTTTATTTTTATATTGTGCTTATCGAATGTATTCGTATCAGATTCTGAGTGGAACGAGGAACATATTAGTTTTACAATGATTTTTTTTTTTTATGTGAACACTTTTTGTACTAGAAAGCATACTCCCATATTCTAGTATAGCACCTTTTCTGAAAGAAAATTTTCTCCGAGTAGTACATTAAAGAGGTCATTTTTTGAAATTTTCATTAATATCCGAGATAATGAGGGAAATCTCGGTCTTTCAGTTAAAAAAGATGGAAATATTAAAAATAAATTTGTTATTGGCAACCGTTTTTATTCATTTTTAATTATTATTAAGTTTTTAATATTTTAATCATTTTTAAACAATCATTGTTATCATGGAAACACACATTGTTCTTATCATTTTACCATAATATGACATAATAACATATATTGTGTTGTTGACAAAGCAATATTATCAACTGAACTCGACTCAAAATCGTTTTTTCGTTAGCAATGGTTTATCGTTGCTTACAGATATCCGTTAAATTCCCATCTGCAGCCTCTCTCCCTAACCTCCCACCTATAACAGTGGCTACATCTACGTGTGTCCGTCCTTTTTTATATTCCGAGCGTAGCAAGGGAGCTATTGGTTTTACTAAGATGTTTATTATTTTCCCTGTCTTTCATTCTTTGTTCTAGTCCGTTGACATGGTTTTTCCTAGTAAATTTACTCCAATTTTTCTGAAAGCTCAAGTTGTTTAGATTTTACTTTAGAAAGGTCATTTTTTGATTTTCAACGTCATTTTTTATATTAAACCAGTTAAGTGGGAAAAATGTAGAAAAACATACAATTTCACGATTTTATTATTTTATAAAAACTCGGACGTTTTCTACCAAAAAAAATGATTTAATCGAAAAATCACAAGATACTTTATTTGTTGTTTTTCAATTTACTTTCTTGCGGTATTATTATAAAACAGCAATTTTTGAACTTTTAAGAAATTTTAATTTTTGGAAGTTTTTTACTGTTTTTCGGATATAAATACTCGCAGAGACTGGAAACTTGGTAATAATACTTATATTGGACTAACCTAGCCATTAAAATATCCAAAATAATAGGTCTTTTTTTTTTTAGTAAGCGTTTTTTAATCAAATTTAAACGAAAATCACAAAACAAAATTTCAACACTTCAAATTATGTATTACTGAACTGCGCTCGGTATCGTCTTTCGTCAAGTAATAGTTTATCGTTGCTTACAGATATAAATGTGATGACCTTATGTATCCTAACTTCCCAACTTCTCATCTACAACAGTCGACGCTACTATACCCAGTATCAGCTCTTTTTTTAATTTTTTTCCGCTTGTTTTTAAATTATCGCACTATTAAGTACAGCTATCAGCTATAATTTTTGTATTGCATTATTGTAGCGTTTAAATCAGCGATGAGGCCTCGAACACGGCCAACAATTTTCTGTCTTGTTTTACATTTGTATTATAAGTACGTTTATCGTTTGTTTCTGATTTCTCATCGCATTTTTATTTTTCGCCATTTTCTGATCGTAATACGAAAACTGGAAATTAAAAAAATATGTATATCCTTTCAAAGTATCGTATTCGCGTTGCTATCGAAAAATCTTTGAGACGAATTTTCCTCGTTTTTTTCATGTAATATGTATAGTTAATAATATTAGATATTTATTCCAGAATGTAGACAAAGTATAGTTGGACACGCAACGTCTCCTCGGTTTTTCGTTGGCCGGGAAGTATTGCTACGGGATTTATGTTTAGGATCAGATGATTAATAATTGTTTCGTAAAAATGATTATGCACTAAACTCGGTTAGCAAAATGAAACCGAATAAATTTCAATAAATTTCACGGTGTATAAGTTACACTCTTCGGACCTAATAACCGTCTCGTAAATTACCGAAATTGTCTTTAAAAATATTACAAGGCGACCAGCAGTATTTTTTCATACCCGCAGGCTTACAGTATATTTCACTTTTTAATACCTACCGATACCAATAGCAGTTTTAGTTTCAATAGAAAATATGATATGACGATAAAATGTAATGTTCATCATAAAAATATAAAAACACCTATACGTTAAAACCGCGCACCTCATAAAATTCAACCCATAAACGTTATCCACATAGCAAATGAAAAAAAACTAACTCCAAACTTTAATAACAAAAAAAAAAAAATGTACTTATTGTATTTTATTATTTTGTTTCCAAATTCAATGTTAATGTTATGTCGTTCTTAAAAATATTTTAAAATATAATTTTAAACTTTATATTATGTCTGTATAGAGTAAGAAGCTATTATTTTTACAGATATCAGTTTTTTATATTTTTTGAAAATACTTTTCCGGGTTTTGATAAAGTACTCCAAATTGTCGTACTTATCCATCGTACTTTCAAAGATGTAGATTTATTGAACAGCTATATTACATTCGGACAAATTTCTAGATTTCCAACAAATTTTCGAAAATAGTTAAAATAAACCTGGTAGTAAGGGGAAAAACCCGACTAATACAACTGTAGTACTGTAGTACTTGTAGTACTCAAACAGTTTACCGAGCACTACTCTTTTCGATTGCAATGCAATCACCCTGCACATGTATCGTATTACTTCCAAACTTTAACTTCAAACTACAACAACTGATTTTGATCGGGAATTTTTCGATTTTTTTAACAAAAACTAAGTGAGAATACTAAACACCGGTTATAATTTTTTAGGTAACCATTGATAATCAAAAAATAAATAAATATATCCTCCACTCACATCCTAATAACTTTTACCAGTGCCTATATTTTATGCCGGGTATATCTAATATATATTTTATTGTTTAATGTACCTGTCGAAAAATTCAATATTTTTTATTTTACATATGTTATTCGACTATTTTATTGATTTATACTGTCGACGATGCCAGGAAAATAGGTATTTGTTTTACAACCCTACGAGCAGTTGTTATGCCGCTTATAAGGGTAATTTAATATGCGCACATTTTTTTTTTTTTTTTTTTTACGTGAAGTGATTGAATACATATGGTGCGTTTAAAGGGTTATATTTTTCAAATTTCACAGCTGTTTAAAAAAAGATTGTGGAAACTATGAAAAAACCGTTAATTATAATATGAGTGAATATTATGCGATAAAATTTAAATTCTGAGCTCTACTAAAATCACTCAAAAACTATTTTCATTTATCATTTTTCTTGTAATTATAGTTAAATTATTTGACCAAATAAAATCATCAGCGTTTATAGTATTATATATGAGATTTAAAACTCAATAGGATTTTGATATTACATACATTTATATATTAAGCTTTTATTCAATTTTTTCTTTTTTTTTAATCATATTAAAACCATACAAATTTATTTTTTTAAATTTTCATTGTTAACAATTTCATTTCCCGTAAATTAAATTAAAAAAATTGTACGACTTATGTTTTCTGTCAGAAAT
The DNA here is from genome assembly GCA_902439185.1 of Cinara cedri. Taxonomy (NCBI): domain Eukaryota; kingdom Metazoa; phylum Arthropoda; class Insecta; order Hemiptera; family Aphididae; genus Cinara; species Cinara cedri. Next base: position 298,501 of record CABPRJ010000508.1, on the reverse strand, counting down.
ATTGCTCCAATAAAAAAAAAAGAAATCTTTTTTGTTGACCATTCATCTAATTGGTGAACAAGAAAGTTTATTTTTGATTTTATTTGTAGGATTTTTAACAATTAACCAATATCGAAAAAAAAAAAGATGAACATACTTCACACGATGGGTGTAGCCACTGTTGTTGATGAGAAGTAGGAAGTAGAAGTGGGAATATAGGATATAAAAGGGAAATTAATTTGCATTTGTAAGCAACGATAAACCATAGTTTACTAAAAAACGATTCTTAGCGGAGTTCAGTTGATAATTATGCTTTATTAGCAATATATATGTCATAATATGGTAAAATAATTTAATAGGCATTAGGTATATATTTTCTTTAATTATGTAAGTGTTTTATCGTCTTATCTACGTTTTTCCTGATTTTCACAGGTTTTTACATTTACTGAGAAAACTCTTGGGAAAATCAAAAAACGACCTCCCTAAAGTACCATTCCCAGAAAATTTCCTTTCAGAAAAAGATCTTTATCGTACACATCGAAGTAAGTTTTCTGGTAGATATAGTGTTCACATAAAAAAAAAATAAACATCTTTGTAATACTAATGTATTCTTCCCTAGACTCAGAATCTAAAATGCAGAAGATATAGGAAAATTTATGAAAATAATTCTTCTATTATTTTGGTTTTTTAATGTAATTTAGTTTAATAAATTTGTAAAAGTTCCAAATACATTTGTTCTTAGATATATTACTATTAGGGTAAATGAAATTAGGTAGCTATATGTACCTAATTTTAAAAACAAATAAATAAAGGTAAATTCAACAGATTAATCATTTATTTAAATAACACAGGTTTATATTATTCTTCAAGTGATTTTCACCACAACGTGTTATTTGATACTTTAACAAGGATGGGCGTTAACGAATTATAAAGTTGAAAGTTAAGATAAATTAAACCTTTAACTTAGTTTGGACTTCTGATTTTTTTATTAATTTCACTGAATATTATTAAAAGAATTACATTTTAACGTTTTAATACGTTGTTAGCTTGTTTTTAACTAACTTGACTTATCTGAGTTAATACAATCTGGCCATTTTGTATGTTTATCATTACAAAATTAATTGTATAATAAAAACCTATATAAAAAAAAATTGTTCAGCAGTAATAAATAATAATTCAGCTGATCATTTTTCTAATTTAGAAATCAAACTTATTAAGTTGAAATTGAAATTGAACTAATATTATTAAAATATAATACTGAAATGGAGCTAATTTCTGAATTGAAAACGAATTCTTTACAATACGGTGCACGCGTACGCGAACGTTATTTAATTAGGTATATAAACGTTGTGCAAAGATTACCTAAATATTTTAACGTGTTTAACGCATTATTTTGTGTTAAATTATCTTCTTCTTCTTTAGATTTTACAGTCCATTAAGGCCCATCACTGCTCCACGCAGTTTCCTCCGGTCTTCTCTTATTATTTGCAATTTCTTCCGGGTTATGAACCCCAAGTATTCGAAAATTCCGATTTAGTTTGTCCATCGACCTTTTCTTTGGCCTGTCCAGTGGTCTCTTACCTTCTGGTTTCCAGTTCAATAAATCCTTTGTTATATCGTCAGGTCTCCAAACGTGTTCTGGGCAGCTCATTTTTCTTCCTTAAAGTGTGTGTTTATACTATGTCTTCTTTTCTCAAAAGTTAATTCATTTCATGAGTCAATTTTATTTCATATTTGGCGTGTTTGATCATTTTTCTTTGGTCTTTAAAACGCGTCAAAAAAATTTCTTTCTGGAAATCAGCCGCCTTTTTATCATCCTTTTTTGACGCTAGCCGCATTTCATGTGTGTATAAAATTACTGGTTTTACTAAAACCTGGAATAATCGCTTATTTTTTGTATTTATTTTTTTTTAAATAATAACTTGGACCTGAAGATTTTCTGCTGTGAAAAAAGCATTTGTTCCCAACAGATTACGAATTAAATCCGTAATCGCATTTCATCATAGTAATGGTCGTGGCTATTTATTTCTACTCCGAGGTATTACAAAAATAATATTTTCTGTCTTCAAACCTCATTTTTAGTGTAATAGATTACCTCTTGTAACTACCATAGTAATATTTAATTTTCCCTAAAATGTATCACAAACCACGTTTTTTTAGCGCTCGGATTATCAGTTATTTAGTAGTGTTTTTTTCATGTCCTCTTCATTGAACGCACGTGTTTTTCTACTGAATCATACAGCAATCGTCGTTGTTTCTTGAATTTTTCTGACAACCCCTTCCGTAACGCAATTTTAACAATATAAAATTATAATTTATAGGAACATAAAACAGTTGGCGGATATTTACCTAATAATATTTTAATACGCATGGTCGCCGTGATTATAATATTTCATTTCGTTATTTATACTCACGTTTCTCGGCCGTTTGTTTTATTAGATAATACTTTAAATAAACGTCGGCGGTTTAGAGACGACTTTTGTGTACCTACTTTGTTTACTCGTCGCGCCACGGGTATCACGACACCAACGACGACGACGACGATATTCGTAGAGACAAAGGCAGAACCTTAATACCGTTACCGACACTTATGAATCGTGCAAAACAAAATACAAATATCGTTACAAACGGCAGTGGAGGAGAGGGGGGGGATAGTTTATGCGAAAGAAAAATAACCGTCGATATTTTAAACTATTCAATTTGTGTGCGGTAAAGTCGGTTTTTTTTCACATTAGAATATTATAAAACAGCGCGGAGAATAACAAATTATATGCAGGTACGTCTGCCGTTAAAAATGTACGCATCACAAAAATATTTATATAAATCACCGCCGTGATAAAATATGGGTTAACGCACGAACGTTTTAAAATTCGTTATTCCGTCGAATTTCTAAATAATACTTTTTAACTTAATGCGTTGTATATACTGACGGCAACCCGAAATATTCCTATCTAACGTGTTAAAAATTAGAATACTTATAGTTTCGATTTTCGGTTTTCGTCACACATTTTTTTTGAAAAAAAAAACCGTAATTCATATTATGCGTGAATAATATCGATGGTTTTATAACCAACATGATTGTAAAATGTACGGTAAAACTTTTTTTTTTTTTTCAGAAAATATCAATTTTACGTATGTTTTCGATTTGATGAGTTTTCGGTCATTTATAGTTAAACTTATAAAATTGAACGATACTCGCATTTTTCTGATTCGTGTTATACTTTTCACAGTCAAACTCTTCACTTTCCCACAATAGTACATTGCAGTATACTGCATTTAAAAAACCAACTTTTAACGTAATTTCATACGTTTTTTGTAATAACACTAACTTAACTTTTATAGATTGGAAGTATCGAATAAATTACTCAGTTTTGTATGTTCATATTACAATAGGTATTACGCTGTACACTTCATTTGGAGATTGTCTAAAAAATAAAATATTAAAAAAAAAAACCACCCCAAAAATTATTCTCCGGAAATAAAATCACGAGAATATTTAAGTAAACTGAAAACGATAATTGGCTAAGGTAATTGATGGTTTTGTCCTATCATAAGTGAGTATATCTGTTACCTATTCATATTATAGTATTATCAAGTTTTTGTTTCTTATCTAACCTAACGAGCGATACGAATTGTTATAGTACCTATACTGTCTATTTATCGGTTATAGTATTTTGCATTAGATTTTGTGATACGAGGAAAGGAATTTAACTTCGTCACCCCCCTACCAACCGAAAAAAACCGTCCAAAAGCCTCGTTATTATTATTAGACAATAAGAATAATTGTAATATGGCAGTGATAAATCGAAATATTTCGACATTTTTATATCGCGCAATTACCAAACGCTTAATGTATTTAATCAACAATAATTAAAAACAAAAAAAAAAAAAAGCTATTCAACCAATAGTTAATTCGAATACGACGTTTCCTCGTTGCGCATTGTATAAAACAGTTTTTAAATAAATAAACTCTAAAAAAAAAATGAAAAATGTATATATTATTTTATGCGGACTTACGGTAAGTGATTCACTGTAGCTGCATTCATTAATAATATTATGTTATTTATGTCGGTTTTGCTTGTGATAATAATAATTTTACATTTTATTTACGTTTGTAGACCACGATAATAATAATAATAATAATAATAAATCGACTTATTTCAACGTCCTCGAATACGAGTTATTATTTTAATGTACCGTACGGAAAGAAATGATTATTCAATATTTAAAATCGAGCGTTTAAATCAACGTTCGGTTCACTTGGATTTAACGAGATCCGCGTAAAATGATCGATACAAAGCGAATATTATTCTTAACGTAATGCGATTGACAATAAATATGCGAATCGTTTGATAACATTGGGAATATGTCCGGCCAAATCCGAGCCAAATGTTGTGTATTTAAAACATTTTTGAAACAATATTTCCGTTAGCCGTGTAAAGTACATCAATATTTATGCGCTTTTTAGATTTCACTAAAATGTAAAATACACACTTCGTATACTTTACGTTGAGTAGATCAATAAAACTGTTTTGAGTAGGCTAACAACCATGGTGAAAACCATCGGGGACGAACAATACGATATTATTTTTAAACAATCAAACAACAACGTATCGAGTATACAATTTAAGATTAAAAAATGTATTCTCGCTATCGTTTTTTTTTTTTTTAATTTTTTTTTTTCCTAGTGTTATATAAATTTTAACGTTCTGAATCGAACGAATTGAATAAATTACCTCACTTACTCGTGTATGGAGAGGTAATACTCGTACACTTGTGATGGCCAATCAATTCGAATTATCGACTTCTGGGTGAATTTTTTATCGCCCTAACTACTGTCTTCAAACGTATTAAAACACTGAAAAAAAAAAAACAAAGTAGAATTTTCGACGAGACATTTGTCTCGATCGGTATAATTACGTTTTCGAATAACTTGAAAAATCAATACTTTGATACTTTAGTTATTGATGTTTTTGAGTTATAAATAATAAATTTGATAGGGTTCGGTTTTTTTTTTCATTCTCTTAATGGGTTTTACTTAAAATATAGCCCTGATATATAAATACATACCAAGATGAAATTAATTCCAGAAGTTAACTCGAAACTTGTTTTAGATTCTGCGTTACGAAATTATTCATAGTAAAAAATACGCGTGCTTTTTTTAAAAGTCCGAGCAAAGCAAGTAACGTTGTATTTATTCGGTCGACTGTCTGTGAATAACTTTTCGACTAGAAATGCTTCACTCGTTAAAATTAGCGGTAATTTTCGGTAGAAAATGATTGCTGGTTTTTTTAATTTTATTTAAATCTAAAAAAAAAAAATAACATTAAATGGCATGTCATCATGTCATCAAAACTAAAATTAGACGGTTCGAATTTGTATTGTAAAAATTGTTCGATTTTTTTTTTTTTTGTTATAAATTTTGATGGAAATTATGACTCAGCTTTCTCCCAATCAAGTTTATGGAACCGCCTATAACTTTAAGTTAAAATGTGTGTTGAAATTTGTAAAGTTAAAGAACAATGCTTCGGAATACTAATCGGAATATATACTGTTGTAATTCAACTCTAAACCTCAGTACTCATATCAATTATAGGGGTTTGCTAAGCTATTTTTAAGAAAAGTATATACGTATACTTGACGATTGCAAAATTACAATAAATAATATTAATATTAAATTGTAAAAATCGTAACTATGCTCGTGATCGTTTTTCTTTTGCGATGATTTATGGTCTTATAGTGTGTGTAAACAAAAATTACCTCATACAAGTACTTAAGTAGTGTAGTATATCCTACGTTTACAAAATCGTGAACAGTGGCCTGGGAAATGGCCGCATGGGAAATATGTTTACCTTTCTCTCTCTCTCTCTCTCTCTCTCTTTCGAATCAATTGGCACAGTATTGAACTACGTGTATACTGTATTTAATACATTAGCGCGATTTGTTTGATTACAATATTTAAAAGTAAAGTCCGTAGGATAATAACAAAGTAAATAGTGATATACAATATACTTTTTACAACCTCAATAGAATTAATCAATTTAAGGAAATGTTCTGAGTAAAAGTTTTTTACGGACTATAAACTAGGTGTACATTATTTTATGGCCGTAAAACCGTTGAATCGTCTTTTTGTTTGATACACTCTACTTGCAATCTATTGCATTTTTCATCATACTATTATAAATTATTGTTGGATTTGACATTATTTTTTTATTTTTTTTTTAAATCCCAGCATTCGCTACTGTTTATCGTACGCAATAACTCTCCGAGAAGGGAGTAGTTTTATACGCGTAGGACATGACACTATCGGAGTGTATACACATTGTGATTAGTATATGTTTTCATTTACAAAACGCTATATAGAAATATATATTTGTTTTCACCGCAAACACACTGAAAATAATGGCGCTATTAAATAAATTGTGCGACAATAAGCGAAAATATATTCATTAAAAAAAAAATAAATAGATAAATAAAAAACGTAGGTAAATACGTCACTTCTAAGTTTTTTTTAAAAAAAATTATATTATTTTATCTTATATTATCTAAAATATTATTTTTTTTAATATTTTTATTAAAATCTACGTATATAAGTATTTATTTTTTTTCGATTTTTAATATATAACGAAGAAACTATTGCAAACACTCTGCATAACTTTGCAAAGATGAGCTTAATTTTTTTTATTTTAGAATACACTTTTTCGGTTAGTAAAAATTCTTTGGTTTGTTCACGTCATATCTTAAAATCAGCAGATGTATTTGAACTTTTTTCGGAATTCCCAATACCTTATTCAAAACTTCGCTTTTTATTTTTTATACCATTTTTTGGTCTGTTCAAAAAAAAAAAAACACTAGGCGGTACTTTATTTGAAACATTTATCGACATTTTCGACAGATCGCCCCCAGTTTCTATTGTCCCGTTTTTATTGTTTGATTTTTGTCGATTACCGAGTTACTTTGGCATAAAAGGAAAAAAAGTAATGTTTAATACTACTCTGCTCAGAATCCTTTTTTTCGATTACAATGCTAAATCGTTGCATACAATAGCTATACATATTCTAAATTTCCTTGTATATTTTATATTCACATATACCCACCTACAACAGTGGCCTACCCGTGAGTGGTATACATTTTTATTTGAACAACAATCTTTTTGTTAGATCCATTATAAATTCTAACCATAATGTATACGTTTTATCAGTGCACTTTGTTGCATATAATATATAAGAACTCAATATTTTGCATATTATATTTTCTCCCCGTTTCTATTCGTCACCTCTACGAGTGCTAAGGGTGTGTCTTAATTCCGCAATATTTTTTTTTTTTTTTTGGAAATCATAATTTATATGCGTGTACCGAGTTTAGTTGAAATTGCTTCGGGCGTCTTGCCCGTGACAACCAAATTAATATGAATAATGTTTACATAAGTTGCTCTGGACTGCTATATATACGCTTTTTAGTACGATACTTGTACGTACAATTGCTAAAAAAAAATACATTGTTTTTATAATGTTGTTATTAATCACCTTAATACTTCTTTGAACAATAATCTACAGAAAAAAAAAATACCAACAATTGCGTGTAAATCGAGTCAGTATAGTTTTGACGATTATCCAAGATGAAAAAAAAGAGAGAATTTTATTTGAAGATCTTTTTTAGTATGACACAACTATGTCTCATTACTCTGTAATATATTATACGGTTAGGTTAGCTAAAGTTAGTTAGTTTGTTTTTTGACGTGGAATAAAGAGAAATCGAAAAAAAAATGATCTTATATTCAAAGTAAAAGAGACTTACATATTTCGCTCAATGTATGGGTCACTGTTGTAGGTGAGAAATTAGGGAAGTAGGACATAGAGGAATTTAATGTTTATCTGTATGCGACGGTTAATCATTATTATTAACGAAAAAACGATTCTGAGCGGAGTTCGGTATAACCGAATGTTTTAAAAGGCCATAATATTTACGATTTTCGTTAAAATTTAATACTAAAATTCTTATAAAAAAATTTAAATACTACAATACATTAGACTTTTCTTGTTGATCACTAAGCACAACTTATAATAAACCTTCTGTCAAATTGTCAAGCATTTTCAAGTCTCTACGAACATTTTGAACTGAATTATAACAAAAACCCAAATAATACATAAAATAATACATTTCGTAAATTTTCCCGGTTTTCCCAACTATTATGAAAACTGTTTAGAAAATGTAAAAAACCTTCTTTTAAAAAGATCAACTAGATAAAATTCCTTTTCAGAAAAGGTGCTACACTTGATACATTGGAGCAAAATTGCTGATAACATTTTTGTACACAGTATATATATAAAAAAAAAAAATAAACTACCATAATTTTAAAACCAATGTATTCCTTGCTTTACTCAGAATCTAGAAGTCAAAAGTAATCCGTTTTTATAGTTTGAATTTTCAAAATATCTCTCCTAGTGCCACCTCTTTCAATGTACGAGACAAGGAACCTATGCAACATTTAAAGTATTTCTGGACCTGGAAATTTCGGCTGTTACGATAATTGCCAGTCAATCTATTCGTAATAATATTAATGCATTGATTGGTTCCATAAAAATGATCAAAAATTTAACGCGTGAAAACACGGACAAAATGCTATTTATTTTTTTAGTTATAAATAAATACAATTTTCAAAAAAAAAAAATAAACCCAACCTAACCGATCTCTGTTCAGAATCGTTTTTACACATACCGATATAAACTATAAATAGCCTACCCTTTATATCCTAATATTCTATCATCTTAAATTCCCATCTACTACTGCGGTGGCCTTTCCGCGATGCGAAGCATGTCTTTTTTTGTTATAATATTGTCTTTTCGGTTTACGCCGAGCTACCTATTTATACGGATTATAGAGATTTCCGTATGCGCCCGAGTATTTATTTTATTTTTTTTTTTTTCTAATGGCGTTTCAAGTTTCTATAATCACTGGGTTTGTACGACTATTTTCCGTACACGGGTTATAAATTTTACTTTTCGACTTCAGCTAACGGCGTTTTTGGTCACGGTAAGCCCGGCAATTATAACGCGTACGAGACGGATTTTCCGTAAATCTCTTTTTCTTCGCGTCGGCACGAGAATTATTTCATTCAACAGTACTTACCGACGGTCTGCAATGAAACTTGGAAACTAAAGCTGGCTCGGAGATAATTATGGTGCAGGGCGTTGAATTTGAGGGCACCGCGTAAACCAGAGACCACTACTCGCTTAGAGCGAAATCCGTTTTTAAACGATATTAACCTGTAAATTATAGTGAATTAGTGTAACGGCTCAACAATAATGGTATTTTAAATTTTATTTTGAGTTTTATATTGAGCCGAGCGCCCGATTGTTTTAAAAAGATTTGACGCCTCGGAGCAAACGCCTCCGTTGCTCACTCCCCCCCCCCATTAACACGGCCCTGATAAAATACATATTATAATCTATGTTACGCTGAATACGCTGTACAATATAAGGTATTTATAATCGGATTTTTCATACTATTTTTAAGTATGAACCGCTAGTTTCAAGTGAATGGTATAATATTATGCAGTGGCGTCTCGTGGACGCCGATCTAGGGAGTGCGACAATACGAAAGTAATTTGTTTACAAAAAGATTAGGTTGTAGGTTACGTCGCGTTTCGTCTCTACTTGTGCACGGCGGCCGATTTTACAACACTCGCCACTTAGAGCGTATCGGCGAACCCGTGACACTACAGGCACACACGAAAAAAGTTATAGTGGAATCGCATCTCATTGTTTTATAATTTTAATGAAAACTAACTGAACGATTTTCTTAAACTTAAAATAAAATCGTAATTTGTCCTCTCCTTCGATTTTTCGCAGCTGATACGGTCGTCCTGTCACGCGTCGTCCAAACCACGAGCCGCTACTGAAGTATACGATTCAGTATTGATTTCAAACCGCAATAAACAGCGAACGTCTGTAGTTATAGCTGCAGGTATTGCGAAGCATGGACATTTTTTTTTCAGGAGTAGAAAAGGTGTAGTTCGTGGAACCCGTTAAATTGTCCAATACGCCTAGCGCCTGAATATAGGGACTCGGATCGGTGCAGTGGCTATTTGGTGGATACAAGTCGAACTAGTCGCCGTGCGAATAATCGGCCGTAAAACACGACATTGAACGGAAATAATAATAATTGCACCGGTGTCGCAATAAAAGTTTATTCCCTCTCCGTCAAAAATAAATAAATAATAAAAATGTCCACCGTGGCGTTTTTTAGTTACGTTGTGAAAACGAATGGCTGTTTTTGTGTACCTATCTATACTTTTTGTTTTTGCCACTACCTAACTACCTACCTTCGTACGTAAAATATTTACAGTGAAATAAAAATAAACAAATAAATGTTAATTCCGTGTTTATAAAACAACTAAAAAATAAACAACAACGAAAAATATCAATAAAAATATTTTTCTCCGTACATATCGTGATAACATCGAAATCCATTCAGAGTATAGTGTAAATTATATTAACATACATTTATTTTAAGCAAGCCGCTTTTTTTGCGTACTGAAGAAATCCCTCTGGTACATTAACTTGTGATAAGGACATAACCACGCACGATTGTGTTACTACTTGCTTTCTGTCATACTTTTTCTCCTTTTTTTTAAGTATAAATCATATTTTGGCGGAAACGCGCCATGCGTAAATGTTTTTGTATATTATCATTAGCTATACTCAATTTCGATGTTATCGTGATGTACACGCAAGAAAATATTTTTATGAACATTTTCCATTAATATTTAATTCATAGTTCGTCATTAAAAGCATTTTTTTTTTTTTTTATGATTACTTTTTTTGTAGATATAATTCGTTATATAATTTTGACCTTCTAATCTATACGTATCTATTTATTAACTATACAGAACCATATTATACTTCTATGCGAGTTCCGTGTTATCACGATAACGCGTGAAAATTAAAATGTTTCGCGGTATTTAAAAATGACATGATTAAAATGATAGTTTATATGTGGGCACAGGCACCCTTAGGAAATTTATCAGAAAAGGGCATAACAAAAACAAACACCAAAAAGTACTTAAAGTAAAATTATATTTGAAGTTTTGAAGTCCATGGGATGACCCGTCTTACCCTTCCTTCATGTATGTGGATGTATATTAGTCATACATAACGGAAAAATCATTTATCCAACTCGTCGGGAAAATACAATATCTAACCATTGAGTATTTTTAGTGGAAGATTTACTGCGAACAAAAGTTGTACAAGGTGGTTTTTGATATTTTAACATTTTTTTTTTTTTTTCTAATAAACATGTACAGGGTAAAAACCATTTTTCACTCCCTTCAAAAACAGATGGATGGGGATAGAGGTTGGGGGTAGGATGATAACGAAAAATCTGATTATTGACTATATTGCATCGTCCTCGTAAATATGACCGCGTGCAAAATATAAAATTGATCGGATCGCAGAAAGTGGGTCAAAAATCGATTATTAGTGTAAGTTCTTCTTCGCGAGTTAGTTAATAATAAAGCATGGCTATAAATAAATCAGTTCACTGATGACGAGTCTCATGAGATATACGCACAAGGATCCTCGAGCACATCACTCGGATGCAGAGCTCACGAACCAACGATAAAAATTATAAAATATACATTATTCCGTGAAATAAGTGTGTTCTCCCAGACGTTCGAGTGTACATATCCTGAGTGGCTCGTAGACAATAGTTTGTATGTACTATATTATTATTATCCTATACTATAAAATAAAAAGTAATTCGCATTCGTCTCTTTAAATTGTGTTTTTCTATGCTTTACTGTTTTTCCCGTGTACATTTTTTTCTAGGTTTTTTTTTTTTTATAGATATTTTCAATATTAATTTAAACGGTTCTGCGCGCATCGAAAAGGCAATGCATCGATCATCGTTTTTTACTATTATAATAATAATAATAATACCATCCATCAGTTCGTATTGGCGGGTTAGAGATTAAAATTTATATTAGTATATTTAGTATAGTTTAATCAATAATCTTATTATATACAATATGCATGCATCTTTTTTTTTTCGCAAACCACGAAATAACAACTTCGAAAACACATATTTTTTAAACGAGAAAACTTGCTTTCGGATATTTGGCAAGGATTTGATCCCCTCGAACACTTTATTCGCTTTAGTTTGTACGTGGTGAAGCGTTTTCACCACAAAATCAGTACGGGTTTTGCCGATAACGAGCAACGGTTTTTTTTTTTTTTACAATATGTACACATATACGTATATATATATATAAGAATATGAACAAATTTACAGTTAACCAACACCCGATGTAATAATATGCAAATATTCACGATGAACTCTTAACAACCTCAAATCCACGTGACGTCACTCAAGGAAAAATCTTATCTTTTATTTTATTTTTTCAAAGTCAATATTTTATAATGATTAATGATATGAAATTGTATACAAATCGTATACCTCACAGAAGTTTATTGAACGAACTTAAAAATCTTAATCTCTTAGAATTTAAAAAATCGTTTTTCTCCTGTTCGACCCTTCTCGTGACGAAGCTAAACCATTAACGCGTAAATCTCAACACTCCTATGTCTTACTAATATAATTAGCATACCGAAATAAATTACGACAGTACTTACAGGAGTTAATAAAAAAATATGCTTATCATTTGAAAATATCAAAATCGTTATGATTAAAAACAATTTTGATAACTTCGAAGTATTTAAGAGTTAAATAAATAAATGTAAAAATATTACCTTAATTTATACCAAAATAATTATACCAAATAATTTATACTACCAAATTAAGCAAATAAAAATTAAAATATTTTTACAATGTATTTTGCTGATTTGAAAAAGTCAAAAATAAATTCATTTAAAACTATAATAATATTATAAAATGTGTTTTTGGCTGTCAAAACTTAAAAATTCCATTTTTTAAATCAAAAAGGTTTTTAAGTCGTAAGTCGATAAAAGGTCCAAAAATATGAAAGATAAAACCGATTTTCTGAAAAATATTAATAAATAAATAATAATTAAAACTTAAAAGTAGTAGGTATGTATAACTATAGTTAAAAAGTTAAACGTTAAATTACTTCTTTTGATAACTTTTAAATAAGCTAGTAAAAAAAAAAAATGAAATGTTAATGAAAATAACTTGATTATTTTTTTTAGTAAATTCTTTTAGCTTAAATTAGTTATTTGGTTAAAATTTATTTCTACAAAGTCATTAAACGAATTTTAAAAACAATACCATATTATGATTATGTAATTATTATTATGTTTTATTATATAATAACATAATAAAACGAGCCTGAGTCTTTAAAAGTATAAATATCATACCGCAAAATACGTTTACGAATGTAGTTTAGAATTATTTTAAAAATAGTAAATTTTGACTCAATTCAAGTTGTTGTATTATTTTTTTGAAAATTTATAATTTAACTTAGTTATAAGAATCAATTTATATTTTAAAATTAACTTTAATCAAGCCAAGTTGTTGCTATTAATTTGCTCAATTTAAACTAGTTAAACAAATTGTTAAACAAATTGGTCGACATTGAACCAGCTTTTATACTCATCATAATTATGTGTGTTCAGCTATTTCTTATACGATATAACCGGAAAATATGACGATTGAAAATCTAGTGTTAAGCCGTTAAAAAACGTATACATTATTATGTAAAATATTTGGAAATTGATAAAATGAAGTTGTCGATATCGATTGCGTCCGAACTAGTGCACGTAGTCTATAAAATATCTGTCGACGAGACAATACCCGATAAATTTTTAAACATTCCTACGGGCCTCCGGTATTGAAATTATTATAACGTAAAAAAAAAAAAAAAAAAAAACAAATCGCGGGGTAATCGATTCGGGATGTATATTGTATAAAAAGAGTCCTTATGGTAACATTGTTTTTATCGCTATTATCTCGATCTATTTATAATTAGGGGTGTGTACTCACTAGGTACTTACAAAAATACGCCTTCTGAAAATAAAAAATAAATTTAAAAAAAAATCCAGACAAACTTAACGTCGTTCCCGAGCTCTCGCCCTCCCCACCCCCTTCCCCGCCTTCGAACCGTGGTAAACGCTCTCCGTTAAAACTATGACCTAGATTATAACAAAATGCATTATAATGTTGTTGTACTCGAAAAACATGATTTTATAATATAATATATTGTACCTATGTCATCGCGAGACCCTCAAATAAGGTTAAAATCAATAGGCAATTTTCGTCGGGACGTTGTTGCAAAGCGAAATTATTGTTACCTACACCAATAGTTACGGAATAATACAAATTATCGATAAAACAAAATAGTATTACCATAGGTATCCGTACAGGGCGTACGTTTTACGTAGTCATTATTATTTCCATACGTCTAAATAACAGACGGCGTTCTAAATAACATTACATTCAAGCGATCGACACTGTCGATAATTAGGAGTTGCGTATAGGCAATTTTTCTGACGTTCTAATCATTAAAACGTCATAATACCGTTTTCAAATTCACATTCGGATAAACGTATAACAATGGTGCCGAGTAACACGTTAGCATGGCAATGAGGTTGTCAATGGATGATGACATTTTTTTTTTCTTTTTCGAAACTCATAATATTATGTCGTAAATCGACTCTTTTTGACGTAACTGTTACAGATTTATCCGAAATCTCAGGACAAAACAAAAACACATAATTACAGAGGTAATCAATTGATAAAGGTGTTACTAATATTTTATAACAAATCGTTGACATTTTTTTTAAACCGCATTGAAGACTTTATTAGGTATTTACGGACCCGTGTATTCATTCATTGTCTAAATGTTTAGCTCGAACACAAAAAGAGTTGCGATGTGTTTCATATTAAATGTTGGTTTTCAATCATTCTCCTGAAAAACTTAAACAGCGTTAGTTATCGCCTTAATCCATTGCTCTCTTTCAGTTGTTATTGTATAATCATACAATATTTCATGTTTGCGTTTCAAGCAGAACTAGTAATCGGTACTAGAATTTGTATTCATTATGGGAATTAAAGACAGTACCATTGTCTGGGGATACGATGTATCGATGTTCAATCAAACTGGACGGTAGATACCCGAGACAAAAAAGTGGCTTTTTTTACAATAAAAAAAAAATAATAATAATAATAAAAATACTATAACTTTTTCACAAATTTTGAATATCTCGCTTAAATTAATACATTATTCTTTCAATAAATTTGTATTTTTTTTTTTTTCTAATATAATACACAGTAACGCCGTTTTACGTTGAACAACACTGTTTTCGAAGTAAAACGACTTTTGTCTTGAAGCCCCCTAACACGAAGTTCTACGGTTCAAATACGCTCGCGTTGACGTCCGATCAACTAACATTAAATTTACCGGAGACTTAGACCGACACGCGATTTGATTGGGAAGTATAAATTGTTGGCCTTGAGGTATATTATTATAAATGTCGAATGGAGGATTGTAATTTATAGTATCCATTCCGTCGGACAACGTATATACTTTTACCGGCTTGTGACGACGGCACAAAGTGCTGAATTCGATTTCGGAAATTGCTTTCAATTATCTCATAATTGTCAGTATTATTTATACCGTCATTTTTATTAATATATATATATATATATATAGTTTCTATTAATTTTAAGTTAACAGAGTCGTAATTAATTAATATATTATACAATTAATCAGTAAAATTATGCCGGGGAAAAAAATCACGCTAACGAAACCAATTAAAAATTAAATCTTATACAAATATTTATAATTAAAAGAAAAGTTTCGTACAAATGCCCAACGGAAACTGCAGCTGTTGCAGGCCCGTATCGGTGGGTTTTTTTTTTTTAATTTTTTATTTAATGTTATTTCCTTAATCGAGCTTCAGTCCTTTCACAATCGATTCAGAAACAATATGTGTTTATTATTGTATCCGTCTGATCGGAATTACCTAATTATAAGTTATTTCCATAAACATTTTATCGAGTTTGCCGTGCATAATTAACGACAGTCGCTAACGGTTGAGAGGGTATACGTTTTAATAATTAATTTCTCCAAAAACGATACGAACTGTCGTATGTCCGTAATGCGCATATTGCATATACTGCACCGCATGCACGCCGCGGAATAATTTTAAACACAGTAATATTAAACGAATTCATGTTGTTTCAATACATAAATGTAATAGCTAATATTTATTTCAGGGGGCGAGCGCCTCGAATTGTTGTCCCCCGCTCACACTTATTATTAAATATACAGGGTGAATAATTAAATAATAAAGTGAAAACAAAATTATTAAAATGGTTAATACTCGTAAATAAATAAAGCAAAGAAATGTATAAATAAGAAATGTATATACAAAAATTAAATAAATGAATCAATGCGTCGCCTGGAGCATTATGGTAAGTGTATTATACGACCGGTTTCGAATTAAAAATTCATCATCAGGTATATCACAGTCAAAATATCAGCAGTCGCGTTTTACATTTTGACTGTGATATACCTGATGATGAATTTTTAATTCGAAACCGGTCGTATAATACACTTATCATAATGCTCCAGGTGACGCATTGATTTATTTTTATTTTTACGTATACATTTTTTATTTACATATTTATTTTCTTTGTTTAAATACAGGATGATTTTAAAAACAAATTTATATCGGTCTAGTGATTGTCTACGAGTTTATTTTCTCTCGTTTTCCCACTGTTAAAGCCACGCCTTTGCTGTCTCTTGTGTACACGTTCCTTATCCTATATTCTATCGTCACTACACTATTCCACCAAAGTATTCTCATCATTGACACACTCATTGTGTGTTCTACATTTTCTGTCTACCGCCCAACACTTCAAACCATACAACTTAGTCGGTCTCAACACACTCTCGTAGAACTTACCCTTAAGTCTCATTGAAATTCTCTTGTCACGTAAAAATCCTGACGCTTCACTCCGCTTTATCCGACCACACTTAATTCTATGTTACAAATCCTGTTATTTTTTTTATTATTATTTACAGATACGTGGTGGGGCAATTAGTCCTAGCCTTTTTTTGGATTTCTCAAACTATTTGATAACCGTTTTATACCGGCTGTCGACCCGACGCAATCCCAACTGTCACCTCTTACAATAGATAAAAGTACCGTGGGCATATTCTGATACCCTTCCACAGGGATAACGCCCCTGCACTACAAATTTTTGAGCGGGAATCGAAAAGGAACATTTTTCTAAACATTTTAACATTTATTTTTAGAATTTAGAACAATAGAGCCTAAGGGTAATACATCGTTATATTGCATATCCATTTTTAGACGATAAAATCAAGTCAAAATCTTCGCAGATAATAATTATTAGGTCACGATAAAAAATATCATTTTATAAAATTATTATGATCAAACCTATGGTATAATCACCCGTTTTAACGATCCCTGCATTGCCGTACAAGATAAATCGAAAACGCGCGATGACGACGACTTACATACGAGTACTTGTATTCAGTAGTGTTCTCATTAAATTTTTTGAGAGCATACCAAGTCATCAAATAATACCAAAATACAAACATTTAAAACAATACAAATATTTTTCCTATAGTTTAGAATTAGAGGGATAAAGGAATTAATAATAACAATATTGGGAGTTAAAATCACAAATAGACTTGGGGAGTATCCGCGGTACACCCATAGTATTAAAAAAAATCTCGAGAGTTTACGGTGAATATGAAGTGTACCCTATGAGAACACCCCTGCTTATATTTGTATATTATAATAGTATCGTTATAATATTATAGCCTTCGATGCAGAAAATAACTTTAATGAATACACGGTTGTATGGGTATTATAATAAAAAGTATAATATTCTACATTATTATGTTCAATATATACTCGAATCGAAGAGTGGTTTTACCTAACAATGACCGATAGCAGTAAGACTAAAAAGATGCGTGAAGGGCATTTTCGAGAACAATGTAGTATAACATAACTTGACTGTCTGTCTGTCTGTCCGGTATTTCAACACTAATGGCGAGACTTTTATCCGCAGACGTGTAGATATTTTAATTTTCAAAAATTATCATATAGTGATATTTTATAAAAAAAATCTCATCTTTGCCTCTTAATTTAACTTATGATGAACTTAATATTAAATTATAATTTACATAATTTACAGATTATTTGTTACTAGACAGTCACGGACACAGAACAGAGCCCTTTATGTCTTGCAGAGAGGTCGGGTTCGCCCTCGCATAAACTCCGTCTAAAATTAGGCGTTTCGGTAATGCTTATGCAAAGATTAGATTCACTTAGATTATGCAATGGCACGCGGTTTCACTTCACACGTCTTGGATGGAACAATATTGGCGCCATTATTATAACAGGCGCGGGAACATAAGAAAATATTATAAACAGTATTTCGTTTAACTTGGTCGATGTAACCTCTGGTATACCACAGGTAAGTCATCTAAGTCTTCATTTGTTTGCCCTCGTTGTTTACTTTATCTCTAGTCACTCTAATAAAGCTTAATTCTTACTATATGCCGATGACAAAAATATTCTATAAGACCGAAACTCCTGCTGACTGTCTTTTACTACAAGGTGAACTTATACAATTCGATTTATGCGTTTCCCAACTAGGCCTTTCCTCATTGTTGGCAAATGCAAAGTGATTTCCTTCAATAGGTCAGGAAACCCGATACATTTATCATACACCTAGTATACAGCTAGAGCGTATTTCCATTATTAAAGACCTTGGTATTCACTACTCCTGCTCTTTCTCTTTTAGCCATCATATGTTGTCACTGGTAAAGCACTAGAGGTCTTAGGTTTTGTTAAGCGTAACTTTAGACTTTTCAAGTCAGCTAATTCTCTTTGTTCTTTGTACTGTGCTCTTGTCCGGCCAATAATAAAGTATTTGGCATCCTTACCTTACCTTGCTAAGGATCAAATACGAGTCAAAAGCGTTCAGCACAGGTTCTTATTATACATCACATTCAAAACTAGTTTACCGTCTCTTAATCACGACTACTCCTTAATTTCTGGTATTCCGAATTTACCTTCCCCGTCTTCGTGCAAGAACAAGGCAAGACAAATTTACTAGATGCTCCCGACCTTCTCTTTAGTGTGTCTTTTAAAGTCCCCTCACACAACACCAGGAACCAAACTTCCTTTTATATTCCAGCTCACTCAACTTCGTATAACAACAATCATCCATTGCATAGAATTCTTAGGCTGGTGAATCTGAATTTACCTTTGTCTACACTCTATTTTACTATTATACTATTAACTATTGTTATAATTTCTTATATTTAGTACTGTTTACTATGTTTGTTAATCAATTATCTAAGTTTTTGTTTTTTTGTAATTTCCGTTCGGTGTTTACATTCTAATAAATAAATAAAGAAATTATCCCTATAGGATCCCAATAATAATCCCTACAGACCTTCTGTTACGACTCAAAAGGTTTACGGTTAAGCTCGGCGAAGCTCAGTTTGGCAATGACTACAAACAAAGCGCAAGAGCAAATATTACAGGTTCCGGGGGTGCACTCGGGGAAACCAAAATTCTCTCATGGCCAATTTTACGTGGCGTGCAGTTAGCGTGTGTCTAATGCCAAAAATCTCTACGGCCTAGCGCCGCACGGAAAGACTTTTAACGTTGTGTACCGTAGCGTCTTAAAGCAGTTAAGTAATTTACAATAGCGATTCACGAATTATATATTTTATGTATCCGCGTTGCTTTTTACATTTCGTATTACGACATAGCTATTTATTCAAACCGCCTATATGGCTTTCGAAAATTCCGTTGAAAAAGCATTATAAAAAGAAAACGCGGATCATATAGCTAGTATCATATATATTATACACGGCAACCGTTTCAATTTATACCTACCAAAACCCCGCCTATATTAAACATCGTCTCCGTTGAAAAAAATATTTAGATATTAAAGAAGGAAAGAAAACGAATTTTCCTACCTAAAGTTATTTAAAATTATAGTTTGTTCGGTCAGTATTAAAAAATATAATTTTATCGATATAACTAATTAAAATTCAATAATGTTTACAAAAATACCGATATCGCTGATGTTCGATATTGTGACGTTTTTGTAGACGCGAAGTTGAAAACGTGGAATACGTTAAAAAGTTAATTTTTTTTTTTTTTGAGTTATTAAATTTATATCTGTATTTAACGATAAATCGATGTTGAAAAAATACGATTTTGAGCGATTTTTAGTTCAGTAATTAATGTTATGAAATGCCATAATTTTTACGATTTTCATTAAAATTTGAACTTAATGCGCTTATAAAAAAAAAAAAAAAATTGTAGACAAATGAAATTATAAAACTTTATTTACATTATTTACAGAACAACACATCTTGTTGTTTATGCCAATCTCTCTAAAGAAATATATATATATAACTGTGAGTGAAATATAGTAATGTCAGGATCTATAGAATTATGAAAAAATATTGGAGAAATTATATATCTGTTGGGTGAGCTGGGTTCCTATACTTCTCCCTGGATCCGTCCCTGACAGTAGCCCACCCATCGTGTGAAGTATGTCCGTATCTTTTTTTTTTTTTGTTGTTGTTACATTCAAATCCGAGTTAATGCCGTAGAATTTATTATACCGTATGCGTCGCGCATTTCAAGCATGACTGGAGTTATAGGTATATTAATAGAATACAACGTCGAGATGCGCTCATTTGCATCATTCGAGTAGCTGCACGGGTATCCGTACCTACCTACCTATCTACATACTTACCTACCTACTTACCTACCTACCTACTTATCTAAGTGTAGAGCGCGACCGAAAATTCGATCAAATCCAATTAGACGGGAACGTTTAATGTGATTGGAGACATCCGAAAGCGTTATACAGCACATAATATATTGCACTATATTTACTCGCGGATCGTTTAATTCTTTGATTTAACTTTGGTTTTTTAGTGTCGAAAATTCAATAACAGTATTCACGTTTTTTTATAAACACGGCCGTGTTCTGAGCGTAATGCTTCCGAATCGGACGAAAATCCGTTAAACTGTGTACGTTTTTCCGGGGCGTTTGCGGTTCACAGCTGTGTGGAAATCGACCGAAGACGTTAATTTATCGAACGCAAATTCAATTTACTTTGCACCACGGTAGACCGACTGTGTTGTCGAACGGTATACGTTATAGTTCGTTTGGGTTAGGTAAATACCAAGATGAACCACATAGCTCTACGGAAATAACGGAATTGAGTGTGTGTTATCTAATAAAATACGAGTTTCTTTAATACATTAAGAAAATTGATCCGCGAAAAATCGTACACTATCACTGAAATGTTATACAAAACAATCTTTTATATAGTCTCGGGCAAAGAACGCGTTGGCAATGTTTTAAAAACCCACCTTTATATTCGTACATATTTATTCGGTCTCGTCGCAATTAACATAAATTTCTCTCCGACCGAACAAAATGATAAATGCACAATGCGGGCTCTGGCCCTCTCGTGTTTTTTTTTTTTTTTTTTGACAGTATCTCATGGACACGAAAAACATTGCACGTACTCACGTCTTTTATTTTTGTGTTTTCAAAATATCACCTTGACGATATTTACTATTAAAATTATTAGCTTTTCGTCCGGGTCAGTTTACATATTTGATTACGAGTACAATCAACATTGAATTTTGAGAATTATGACGGAGCCGTTATGGTAATTATTTTCTTGTAACACGTTTTTCAGCTAGTAAAAAGATTTTCGACTGCTATGCATCGCGATACCTGAAAAATCCTGATTTTTCACCAGACTTTATTTTATTTAAAACATTTTTTTTTAACTCCAAACGCTTTTTTTTATCGACATTTTTATCTTTTACTTGAAAACATTTTTTCGATTAGGTAGTGAAAATATTTTAAATTTTGTCGACGTTATTTTTTATTATGTATATTTGTTTTTATACAGTGCACTAATACATACTTTCAATTATGTATATTGTTTAACACTTATTTATTTACTGCGCCCCCTCCAACTATTTGAAAATCTCATGTAAGTGAATACGATATTAATTTTAACACGTTTTACAATATCGAATTAGAATGTTTCACTGTTTAAAGTTACAAATACAATTAAAAATTTATCGACAGTGATATCGACGACAGAAAAGAAAAAAGTCTGAAGAATGCGAGTACGCGAATGACTGCTCGAGAAAGTTTCTTTGGGAGGTATAAGCGATAGTACACGCCATTTAAAAATGCGTTTATCGTTACAATTTCGACAGATTGTGTCAATTTTAAGCAGGCGAAATGTTTAAAACGTAAACAATGCACACTACAAACCTTTAATATCGGATTCTGGTCCACGGAACATTGTGCTGACAAGAAAATCTAACTGGGACATTCTGTTGCATACAATCGAACAAAAGACTTGTACACAGTAAACGTCGGTCGGTAAAACAAAGAAAGGACAAAAATAATAAAGTTACGCGCACTTTGAAACTTACATTTTGTTTCCAGTGATCGCACGTTCAACTGTACTTTCAGTTTGAATCTTTTCGAATTGAAGACTTGTGGTTAGATTCCGATAATACTAGAACCGTAGATACATTTGAAATGTTTACCGATTTCTAAGCAGTATTATGTTCAAATTTATGCCGAAATTCGTTAAAAAATCGAATCGTATTGTAATTTATTTAGCAGCTGCAATTGAACACAATTTTCAACTTAAATGTATCAAACAACATTTTTAACCGAACTCCGATCAGAATCGTTTTTCGGTCGTAATGGTTTATCGTTGCGCTAAAATATATAGACTGAATTACCTCAAAGGTTCTACCTACTCAACTCCCCGTCTTGAATAGCACCCGTAAGAAGTATTAGCTATTCAGCTTTATTAAAAAAAAAAAAAAAAAAACATAGCGCCATTGGCCGTGTTGAAATACAACAGAAATATGTAATAATCTGTTATAATAAATCTGTTTACCGTTAAAAACGTATTAACAACAAATTAATAATCTTTGCACGTTTACGGGTTCTTACCCAACGTACAGTAGGTACCTAGACAAGAATGATTTTAGGTGTTACACGATATTAATATCACGAACTCGCGCATTGCAAAATAACATCCAGAAAAAGACTTCGTAAAAATAGACGTTGAAATTTGATTTGCTCGCGTAAGTATAGTTTTCATTTATTTTATTTGGCCCAAATCCCCTAATCCCCTACCCCCCCCCATGTTAAAAATTTCCGGGTACGTCTATGCAACACTGCGGCCATCTCTTCTATAATACGGCTAATAATATAGTATTACCTATCTTACCTGCAAATCCCATCGCCACGTAACACCGTTGTATTCGCATAGTTTTCAATTTGTCCGTAACATCATAATAGTGAAATAATTTCGTATTCGCAACAAGCTATACTGAAAATCTAGTGGTGGCAGCGGCGAGGATTGAAAAAAGTCTGATGCGGGTATATAAGTATAGGTACTTATACATAATAAAACTAAATAATAATAAAGCCGACCCTTTACGTGAAACTTTTTATCTTCGCGGTTCTCCCTGCCCGCCTCTCGTAACCTTTCTTCGCTCGTTACTTTTGCCGTTAAAGCCATCGCGGATGACCTATTGTATCTAATTTTTAAACTTTTGGATGTTGGTACGTACCTTAGTATCGCACAATACGCATATACCGTCGTACCGTGCTACCGTCATATTATAATATTGTACCTGAATAACTATATTTCTATTTTTTACGATATAATATCGTTCGAGTATAATTGTTATTTTTTTCCCCCTACACAAACATAATAATTCACCTATCGCCTATACTCGGAGCGAAAAAACATTAAGTTAAAGCGTTGGTAAAGATTTTTGAAAACCGCACACGTTATTGTTATTTTTCATTACAAAATCATCTATCAAAATTAAACTACGTCATTATTTATCTGAAAATATAATACAAACGAAATATATTACAATATAAAACTAAATTACCCCGTAGTTTGATGTATACGTAAACAGCATTATTAAAATATATTTAACTACACAGAATTGCGTTGTGTGAATAGGGTGTCGAATAATGTCGTAAACAATAATTCTTATTTCTCTCCCCTTCTACGTCATTACAATATTACAGATAACCGCTTAACTGATAATTTTTGAATTCTCTTCTGTCACGGTTACGGAAAATTCATTAGGCAAGTGAATGGTAATTATTTTTACAAAAAATAATATACGTAACAGAATATAGGGTTCAAGGTATAGGCTGTTGTAAGTGAACCGTCGGTAATAATGTAGAACGTATACGGTAATTCGTTTTACATTATTGTGTATCGAGCGGATAAATCGTTGCGAACGGAAAATGATTCTTAGAGCAATTCGTTTAAACATTTTTCGATAAATAGAGTTGAAAATTCTACGTAATTGTTAACCACAAAATAAATTATAATGTACCGTGCACGTTTCGATGATTCATTTGAATTTAAAACGCGGTATTACAATAAATTACGCCATTATGGGCTCAGTTTTTCTTTGCATCTAGGAAAAACTCACGGTGAACCACGCAACAGATATATTTTACTGGACTAAACATATTTTATTCACATGGATAAACTGTATGCAAAAAGGTTGGTCATTTTTACGATTCTCGATATTTGTGTGTTTAGTGGCGTTATCGTGAGGCAGGGGGATTGAGATGTCAAATCCCCCCTTTGGCTTTTTTCAAGTGAAATTTTTCTTGAAGAATTTTACTGAATTTCGCTTTTAACTTTTATACCCCAAGGAAGCAATTTCTAATTTTTAATTTGAAATAATACGTTTTAAAATCAATACAGCTAATGAACAATGTTAGCCTTCGACGAAGCCGATGTAACCAAATACGATGTTTGCTGTGAAAAAAAAAAAAATAAATAAACATTATTTCTAGGACATGAAAATGCATGTTTCGGGCGGACGAATACGAAATGTTTCGTTTTGCCTCGCGTCACACTAGCAATATTATTGCGTTAATAAATACGAGCGATTGTTTCGCGGAGGACTTGAATATTTTTGAGTCGGTGGAATTATCATATTGTCCCAAAGCCATCAGAAAATCGCCTATACGCGGCCTCTTGAATACGAGAAGTAAAGCGCGTCCTTTCGGCGAAATCAATCCGAAAGATGTTCCGGTACCGTATACGAAACGGAATTGCACCGCTGTAATTTAGAAGCGCGTTCGAACACCGAGCGAATTTCCACGCTCATCGTAAATATTATATAAATTTACATTTCATACACACACACATACTCACACACACACACACTCGCACGAATATTATCATTATATACGTACAGATAAAAATTAAACACACGGATTTTTAACTGTTACTCGCGACATGCACCGCCACCGCCGCTGGAATGGAACGTTCGTATTACGGTTTGATGGCCGTCTGCACGGCCGCAATAAATTTCACAATATACGCGCGAATCGAAAATATTTCATTTATACTTTTACGACTGTTATACGCCGTAAACATATTATTATATTCCCGTTTTCCCGGTCTCCCGGATAACACGACTGTACGTCACATAGGTAGGTGCGAGGTACCTATGTGCATTAAGTCGATTTTATAGTTATTGCCGTCGGTGAAAATAAATGGACGCCAAGCTCTCGCACACGTACGTTTGAGATAATAATAACGGTTTTCAATTTATTTACCGGGTGATCCGTTTAAGTGTCTACACTAAATATTTCGAAAATTGTTGGCTTTTATCGGAAAATACTTTATTATTTTTTTTTTTTTTTCATATAAGAAGCAAGCCGCTCCGAAATATTACAATCGTGTTATTTTTTGTCGACCACAGTTTCCGGAATGAAACGATTATACTAGTTTTTGATTTTCACACGACAACCTATACGAACGACATAATTATCTGGAATTTGAATACGTTTTGACGTTATTCAAACTAATACTCAGTGTATTTGCGGAACTTTTATAATATAGGTTGCCATTTGAAAATCAAAAGTATTTAGTCGATTCATGCCCAAAAATAACGCGGTTGTAAAATTGGAGATTTTTTTGTTTTATACAATGTCAAAACTTGTCGAAATATTGAGTACAGCCACTTAAATAAATCACCCTGTAGGCATAGTTATATTATTAATATTATATGCGTACTCCATGCAATATATTTTTATACAGAGTGATTTATTCGATGTTTTCGTGCGCATTGTTAAAAAGATATTATTTATAGGTATCTATATAGTTTACGATGGGGCAGAGGGTTCTCCCTATGGCACAGCATCGAAGTCAAGATTAACACTGAATATTCGATAAACGGTTGGCCGGCCAACGGACGTTCGCGAAATTGACAGGACCGTATAGATTTTTCAGTCTCGAAGATGAGGATATACTGCAGCACTTTTATATACGCGTACAAATAGATTTCCTTGTGTTTAAAAATCAAAAAAAATAAAAAGATTTGTTTCATAGTCACCAATTAGGTTATTGGTTATTTGCATCGTTAAAAATAAAAATGATCGGGTATCGTGGAACCGATCGATTCGCTTGGCTCTGGGTAGCCACCGGATTTAATAGATCGTTCAGCGTATCATAATAATATTCTTATGTTTACTCCATTTTAAAATATAATAGCAATATCAAACATCAACGTGTAGTGTGTGCACGTATTTCGTTTTATTCAATCGTATTACGCACGACGTTACTCGGAGAATACTCGCGTTTAAATACGATGTTTAAATATTTAGGGTAGCTTTCGCCAAACGTGGGCGTCTATCTGGTTTTAAAACGGAGTTTATATAGCTGATAACCGATAGCGATTAGTCGGTCATCTCGTAAACTGCGTTTAAAAATCGAAGTTTACGTCGGTGAGAACACAGTCCAAATATAGTAGCGTTTAAAAGCATATGTTTCGTTCGTTGGCATACAACTAGAACCGTTTAAAAAGTAAATACCTATGCATAGGTACGGGCACAATTAGCAAGTTTATATAGTTACGGTAATTATAAACTCCACCGTAACTCGTAAGTATAATATACTCACCTTGCATTTCAATGTGTGTGTATGTAATACTTACGTACAATGAAACTGATTCAATCACTTAACGAACTTATAATATTTAATTAGTTGTTCAACACATATATTATTTTCGAAAGCTTCAAATTCAATTTAATTTTATCGTGTTAAAGTCTGAAACCAAACAAGTTTAATTCAGTGAAAATGAAAATATACGAGTTTTGAAATAATTTTAAGCACAGAACCCATTTGAAATGTCAGTAATTTTGAGATTACCAACGAAATATGGAAATTTAAACGTGCAAAATTGTGACTATATGGATTTCGGATGTTACTACATAAGAACAACATATAATCAACGAAATTTTAAATGTTCGAGTGTTTTCATGACACTGAAACAATTATGTTCTTTAAAACCGAATAAATCTCGAAAATTACAAATAGCTTACTCAAAATGAAAAAAACTCCAGATTATTTTAAAAATCATACGATTAGAAAATACGTTGTGTATGTATTTTGTGATAATTTTAACTCTGCACTTTATTGTTATTAAAAACGCAAGATTACCTCGCAAACGCATGAACCCTTACACCAATTGATGGTTGGAGTAAATCTTCTAGTCTAAAAACTCTATACGGATTGAAACAAATGTTTAAATTTTAAAAATCAAGCATTAATAATATAATAATAGTGTAAACTAAATGTGTAACAGACAGTTGCAGAAAATGAAAGATTAAGAATAATAATTGCGTTTCCGACAACAATAAACACTGGATTTATTAATGTCTTAATATTTTAAACAAAATAATATTAACACTTCGGAGACGACATCTTTCCGTAAAGTGTACGGTTTAGAAATGTAAAAACGAAAAATTTCTTTACCAACTGCAGAGTGTAAGACGACATAAGAAATACAAAGTAACGGAAAATCTAAAATTGCATATTTATTAAACGAGCTACATTTAATAATTTTTTTATTCTATCAAACAACAATGTTATTTTGGTATTTTCTTTTTAGCAAATATCCTATAATAATGTGCATTTTTTTGTTCCTCCTCCGACTTCAATGTAACAATACAATTGAGGTTAACGCATTTCCACTGTGCGTATTTCCAATTTCAAAATTCCTAAAATTGTACGGTTTCGCGGTAGATATAACCATATCTACGGAAAACCGGTAAACATTCAAATATTTCAAATTGTTAGTCCGTAACGTCAAAATAAAAAATTTTTAAAATGAATGTTTAAATTCCGATTTATTTAAATTGGTCTGTTATTATAGTCGAGCGAGGGTAAATGCCGGTTTTAGTCCGATACATAGGCGTGGCCCGAGGACGACCGCGGACGACATGTTTATCCCGTATTATCCTGATCAGGATCAAACGAAATCGAGACAAAATCAAACGCATTATGTTTGCAGTTGGTCGCGATTACATTTATACTATTTGCCGACGTTCAAAACGACATCGACGAATTTTTTAGAGTTTATGTCGAAACGGTTTATTAAACGAATAGCATGTAAGAAAAACGCGTAAAAATGTCTTCGTCGAAAAAAAAGTACTGAAACGTAGTTTTGTAATACAACGGCGACGACGGGGAATCACGTGCGCGATAGTAATATAATTTCGAACATTTGACTTTCGTATTTTCGCCGTGTGTGTATAATATACGAAAAATACGCAAGTACCTAACAGGTTAGGTATTTACTTATTTTATTTATACAACTTTAAGTTTTACGTCGCAAACAAAAAAAAAAAAAAAATTACAAAATAAGTTTGTTCTTATACATTATACTAATATTGTACCGAGTGTTCGTGTTTAGTAAGCAGCCGCGCACAATACGAAAATATAAACTACACCGTACGTAATATACGTATACATATTGTAGAAATATAATTTAAAAACGAAAAAAAAAAAAAAAAACCAATATCGCTAATACGATTGCGTCGACCGATTTGGATACCTATTTGTTATTGTCGTGCGGTGATGGCAATAAACTTGGATCACGGGCCCGGCGCTATTTCCGGGGCGTTTGTGTTTCGCGGGGGAGGCGCTCGATCCGTAGCGCGCCCGCAGTGGATATTGTCGAGAAATCGGGACCGTATTATCCCTTCGGCTCGCTCGGTGATCCCCGAAATCGTTTTATCGGTAGATAGTCCCCAATACATATACGTAAATCCGCCGCGAAACAGAGACCGCATAACATACAGTCCGGGGGCGAAATAAAAAAAAAAAAAAAAACAACAAATAATATGTGTCGGTATTTTGGCCGTTTCGTTTTTCGTCGGCGCGCAAAATATAAACCTCGCGGCCCGCGACGTGAAAAAGGACCGGAGATGTTTTTCGTTCCGAGTGGCAAAACACACCGAAACAGAAAAACGAATCTGACTCGCGCGCACCGTCCGTATATAAAGTGCTAAATCGCCAAACAAACGCCGCAGATGAAATTTATTTTATTTTTGTTTTACCGAGGGTTGAGAATTAAATATCGCACGTTATACAAATAAAACAATCGCGTAAAACACATAATATTAATTATAATGATTTTCTTTTTTTTTCTTTAATCGTGTAATAACGCAGAAAGCGGGTTTCACACAAATCAAATTTCATGTACTTAAAAGTCTGATACTGCTTGTGTGTATACCTTGCCGTTTCTGGAGAGTGATTAGAAGGGCGTATATATTAGTCAGTAATTTGATTTATATTAAAATCAACGAAAAACGATTCTGAGCGGAGTGTGATAAGCTATATTTTTTAGCTTCTTACCGAAGTATCCCATAAATCAACACCAATTATATACAACAAATTGACAGTTTTTCGCATGTATTCAGAAAATTACGAGGAAAACAAAATAAGGACACAATTGGCACGATGGGTGAACCAATTTTGTAGGGGAGAAGTTGGAAAAGTAAAGGGAAAACTTAATGTATATCTGTACGCAACGATTGATAACGAAAAATGATTCCGCGCGGAATTCGGTTAATATTATTGCTTTGTCAACAATCATAATATAGTAAAATAATTGAACATGCATAATAAATTACCTTAAAATACCCCGTAAGTTTAAAATGTCTATAAACAGCTTAAAAATGGCTACAACATTTTTAAAATAGCACCACTTCTAGAAAGGTAAATATAAGTTGTCTGTCCAAACTTCAAGTCTCTACAAATATGTTTAACTAAATCAAAACAAAACTAAAATTTAAAAACAAGACATTTCATAAATTGTCCCGTTTTCTTGCGTTTTTTTTTCCCGGTTTTTCTCATTTATTATGAAAACAGCTGGAGAAATAAAAAACAACCTTCTTAAAGTATCTCCCCAGTCAAATTTCCTTTTAAAAAATGTATTATACTTGAAAATCGGAGCATAAATTTCTGGTACAAAAGTTGTCCACAGAACAAAAAAAACATCACTGTAAAATCAATGTATTCCTCGTTCCGCTCAGAATCTGTAATAACCTCCTCAATGAACCGACCAGATGAAAACCACTAAAAAAAAATTCCTACATAACATTTTTGATCACTAGAAAATTCATTGCATAACACGTCATGAGAAATGAATAAATTCCTCATTTCGGTTAGGGTCTACACTCTACATAGTAATGTAAAAAGTAGTTTTCACATTCAAAAATAAATAGATGTAATTTCATGTGCAATTTTTTTTAAAAAAATATTTGTATTTTTCTTTATTATTACATAATAGGCACATACGTTGTGGAGATTTGAAAAGGTATTTTTTTTTTTTTTTCATTAAATATTTTATGAATTGACTTAGGTTGGTATACGTAATTTTTACTAAAACATAAAAATAAAACAAATTGAACCTTGGATTCGTGATATTATTATTATTCTATGTATATAATGTTATAATACTACGCAGTATAATAATAACTGTGTATTATATGAATTACTATTTAGTTTTTCAGATGTAGAAATTACAATGAAATACAAATAAAATTATGTTAACAAATTGAAGATTTTTGTAATTTATTTTTATGACTGTATGAATAAGTTATTTAGCTATTAAATCCGATAAGATAGCCGAATAAAAAAAAAAAAAAAATGTTGCCCGTTTCCCGGCTTTCGACTTTTGCACAAATCCGAGAAAATGAGTTGGTTATATTATTATGTTTTGCAATAAAGCGTATCTATCAATGTGTTATACGCGTAGCTAGTTAAATTATTTTTTTCTATTATTGCTGCCCAGTGTTCACCGTATACAATAAATTGGTTTTTGATGTTTCAAAATTAAATGTCATTATATTTTCCTATACGCGTTTTATTAGATTTTGGTCGATCGTAGAATTGATTGCATTTTACATTATTAACAATCAAGTTGAATTTTGAAAGAAATATTATACATTTTTGGAGATTGTTTACTTTGATATTGTGTTATTTAATTTTGGTCGGTAAATCAGAAATTAAATATTAATGACGGCAGTGTCGTGTTCCACTCAAATGGTGTGTAATACGAAATATTTCAACCTGATGGACTTGGATCCAAATAGGTTTTATTTTTTTATTTTTTTTTGGAAGATTTGTGGTACCTACGTGCTCAGATGCTATTTTTAGCACGAGATTCAAATATTCCTATAATTTTCAAGCGCCTTTGATTCACGCAGTTTTTTGTCTACCTCAATAACTGCAGATTATAACACAACCATATAAATATGTATAAAAACATGATCTTATATTCTCGATTTTTTCAAAAATTTAAACGCATAAGGATCTATGTTACCTTCGTTTTTAAAGTCCCACTTTCAGAAGGTGACGTAATACATGGAGAGTATTTAAATAAATGTTAAATTAAAATTTTTTTTTTTTTGAAAAATAACTGTCTCTCGCATTATCTGTCTGATAATTAGTAATCATTGAAAATTATACTGAAAAAAAAATTGTCATTTTAGCTTTATTTAAATATCGATTTGACCTCTATTTTACCGCTCTCTTCCTTGAGGAACAAACAAATTTGACTACTGTTTTATAGGACAACAATAATTAATTCTTCGTTAAGCTATTTAAAATTGTTAAAATTGTCTATAAAAAAATCGTATTTGTTAAATATTAGACGGCTATAACTCGTGCAATTCTAAAATAGAAACGATTGGTCAACCTGCTAGGCAATCGGAGGATTATAGAGAGAAATATTACTATCATTAATTACGCGTCAAAAAAATGTATCAAAATTGTGTCTCATTCGTTTAGACGAATACTCAGAATATTTTAAATTGCAGTGCTTGGACAAACGGCGGCGCCGAACCATTACTTCGTGAAATTAAAAGTGACGATTAATTGAAATTTCCGATATTTTAACCGTGGTACCTAATCGAAAATATGTAGTTCGGTAAGTGTTTGGATGGTGTTTAAGTAAAAATTATTATTAATCGTGAAAAGCAACATCGCCAAAAATATAAATAATAATAAAAATCGCGTTTGAAATCGCGCGTATAGTTATATACCTATATTACGCGGGTAAACGTAAAAACGCAATATTAATTTCGAAAAAAAATTTTAATTTACACCGAGATGCGTTTTATTCCGCGCGTTCCAAAATAATTAAAACCTTTACGTTCGCCGTTTAAATTTAAAATAAATACTTAAATACAATTTGAACATTACCCGTAAACAGCGGGGCTCCTTTATTATAGTCGAATTCCCCGCTCTCCCGATTATTTTGTATAAGATAAATATTATCAACGAAATGCCATGTACCACATTTCATCTCACTGACTTAGTGTGGCAATCTTCTCCAACGAAAAAAGTTGTGTAGGTTAGGTTAGGTTTGAAAAAGTCTGAAAATTGCCGTTTTTTAATTCATTTCTCCCGATTTGTTTTGTCTTCACTGCATCGAGATGTCCAACGAGTCATACTGGAGCGTAATAACCAGCCGCCAAACGTATTTCAATTAGCGGTTTCATAGGTATAGGTAACTGTTTAACGGTAAATACCAAACTCGACGGGATAAGCGTTTATTATTATTAATACGTTACGTTTAGTTAATATACGTGAATAGAAGTCGTGTGCGTACAGTATACCGAACGAACTATGCGCTTTGAAATGTGAATATTTCACCGCGTAGGGCGTGCATCAACGCCATTTCGCCCGTTTAATAGGTAACCGAAAACTAAGCTTGCGGTAATGCGGTCGCGCCGAGCCGATGAAACACATCGCAGACAATAATGCCGCGGAGAAAAACGAATACTCAAACAACTATAACGTGAACGACTCGAACAAAACCTTATACTTCGTACCTACTCGAACATGTTCAGTGGCTTACTCAGCATTTTCATATAAAAGGGCGGGGGAGAGGGTGGCAGGGTGCATCTGAATGTATACAGCTATACAGTCACGCGTATGAATTCATTAAACATATTTCCCGGCAAAAATTGATACGATTCTCGGGTAGGTACCTACTCGTTCAAACAATACAACATAATATTGTTATGTGATAATAAAGTAGAATGACGAACGACTGATTGATGAGTTTTTATTGAATATTATTGTCACTGAATTTCAATGAAAAAAAAAAAAAGAAAAAAGAACAATATAATAACGAAAAATGCATAAAGCACAAATGAGTTATTATAAAACAAAAAAAGGCACAGAGAATATGATTACGCCATTATTCCCTCCTTCCCATGGCATGCTTCCGAGCCGAAAACGAATGTATTTTGTTTATTTTAGCTCATCGATTTTTTCTCGGAGAATTTCAAATAAATTTGATTTGAGTTTTTTCATCCGTTATGAAATTGTGGATGTCTCAATTAATTTTGCCTACAAAAAATTATTCCTACTCTTTATATCTTAAATTAATTTTTGAATTTTAAAATTTCACTCCCCCCCTTTTTTTGAACTTAAATTTAAAAAGAAAGAATTTTTTAAATATTTTTCTAAAAGTGTTGGCGCATGCATAATGCTTATGTCGAATATACCATTTATGATCTAGGTACCCATAACGGAAGATTGCAATATAAATAGTGTACATAGAGTTTATGATATTGTTTAGACGAATATTCATTTTTCGAAATCAGTTTGAAAATCAAAATTTATTATGCCATTTATTCAGTAGTATTATTGTATAGCATTAACTCGTGGAAAAGAAAATCCTTGTCATTTGATCGGCTCTGATCATTGATTAAATATTATAATAGATTATAAACCACTAGTATTCATATTTGCCAAAACTTTAAAAAAATGTAGTTAATAAAAGGCCATACCTAAACAAAAGTATCATCTTCCAAACATTTTTTAAAATTCTATTTTATAAAATTACTATTCTGAATTTTTTTTTTAAATATTATTTAGTAAATTTATTTATTTAATTAGTAAAATTAATTTTTTTTTATTTTAAGTTCTGGTTCCCGAAAAAAAAAAAATGTTCATATAGGCATATTAATTAATAAAAAAAAAAAAATACATAAAAAAATATTAAATAGAACAAAAGTTATTTCAAGTGGCAGATCTTCGTGTTGCATGTAGGCATATTTTTTTTGATTTTTAACTTAACGAACTAAATTTATTTTTTGTCGACTTTTATAACATTTAACTAAATGCTTATTTTTTTTTAATTAACTCAACTTAATCTTCTTTTTTTCGTTCGCTTTTATCCCAACTATTTGCTGTCAACAACTCTCGTCCTGACTTCTACTTGACCCGATCCCCCACATTACCTTAACAGACACCCGCCGCGCCATCGTCATATCGTTTTTAATTCCATCCAATCACCTCTTTTTTGGTCTTCCTCTCCCCCTTTTTCATCCTACGTCTATTTTCATTACAATCCTTACTGCTTCTGATTCTTCTCTCCTCATGACATGCCCAAACTATCTCAGTCTATTTACTTTTATTTTGTCCACTATCAAATGCACACCTAAACTACCTCTCATGAACTCAATCCTTATTTTATCTTCTCTCGGCGCTCCACTAAGAATTAATGTAACTCGACCGAGTTAATTATTTCCATTAACTTGACCGCCTTTGCCTATATTTCGGCGAAGACAAAACCGTATTCAACGGACAAATGAACGAAAGATCGTATATATTTATAAAACGGTATTAGAATCCGCAGACTTTAAATTCTATACGGTATAGTAATATATATTAAATAAATACACTTCAGTAACGAGCACTAGAAAATAAAAATACATTCAACACAATCAGTGAATATTGTTTTACTTTTTCTTTTTAACACTAGAAGGTTTTAATAATCTTTGTAAAATATAATGGGTGTACGTTTTACAGTGGATTTTAAGAATATAGGCCTTTGAATGGGTTCAATAGTCTCTACTAGTTTCCGGTGCTGAATAGAGAAATTTCAATAGACACTTTTTTTGTATTTACGTTGAGATAAAAAAGTATTGGGCTAAAAAAAAAGAACCTGTCTAGACAATAGGTATATAAGATTTTTATTTGTTGAAAATAATAATACGACGTACAGCATGCATAAGGAATGAAAATTTGAAAATAAAAACAATTTGAATTTTAAGTATAAAAATGTAAAGCACATTAATAAAAAAAAAAAAAATAGATAAGTGTGACCACGAATAAAATCATTTAATTGTATAATTTCATAATTAATGTATTTATGTATAGGGGATACAAAAAGCGCAGATCAGAAATTAATACCACAAAAGAATAAAAATATCCCAAAACATTATTATATAGAAATATGCTACAGAAGATTTGCTTATATATATTTTTTAATATGTTATAAAACGCATAATTAATCTAATTCAACACGCTATGAAATTAACATAAAGATCAAAATCATTAAAGTCGTGTAAGTTCTAACGATGTGATTGCAAATAATATTGAAAAACGCGTTAAAATTAAATAAATATACAACATCGTAGATACCTAATACAAATTTAAATTTAATTTTCTTTAAAATGTATGTTAAAATTTTCAAAACGCATAAATTATTATTTAAATAAGTAGTTTATACTAATTTATTGTATAGTAGAAATAAAATCGCAACACTTTCGACATGAAATAAATTAAAATTACAAAATCGTAAAAAATTTGATATACGAGCTATACATAGAAAAAAAAAAAAGCGGACAGTGATTGGCCAGGCTCTAGTTTCGCTTCGTTCGTCTTAGCAACGGATAATTATATTATTTAAAATGTACTCGATAATTATCGTAATGGAAAAAAAAATGAGGGGAAAAGGATACGATTCCCAGTTTCTGGGGCTCAGAAATGAAATTTAAAAGCTTTCGTACATTTTTTCCTCATCGTGTTTCTTCGTTTTAAATATCGTAAGCTGGAAATATTCAAGAACTGCGTACTTTTTATGAAAGGGTGGTCCGTGTTAAACTTGAAAAAAATGTATTCTCAGACAGAATCTAACGTTCAATAATATAACATCTAAAAAAAAAAAAAATTAGGAATCGCGTTTATGATTACCTATAAAAACTTCACGGGGCTTTCAATTATAACGTTTCCGCTATAGTATAAAACAAAGAAAGAATGTTTGCGAAATATCGTTGTTATATTTTAAAGTTTAATTTTAGGGTTTTTATTTTTTCATACCCAGTAAGGTTGCACAGGTACTGCGGCTACACGCGTGTACAAACTAAACGCATATTATTTTAATTAGAAACATGAACGACGTCATAAATCTACTTAATCGTTTTACACGACCATTATTCAAAGAGTAAAGTACATTTGAATGGTTTTTAGAAATTGGTTTTAAATATTCAGCGAAGCAATAGTTATTGAGCAGAATCCGCTGGGAATTATTAAAAATTGCCCAGTAGAGGGTATAGGTATACATGTATGTATACCTATATATTTAATGTGAAATTTTTGGTATAAACCTAAAAAAAAGATATTTAAAAGTACAATATCTCTCCACTATTGGAATAAAGATTTTTCTCTAACAACTTTTTCAATTTAAAAATATAAATACCGGTTTAATACGATATGCATTTTTATAAGTACGGAAATTTTAGTTATTTCCGTAGTACCTACAGGTACCTATAAGTATTTATTGTCCGTAATAAACTGGAAACATTTTTTTTTTTTATCTCAAACTGACTACATCTAGATAGGTTTAAAAAATTGAACTATACAGACTACAATATGAATTATTATACAACTTAAAATGTTTGTATTTTTATTTATTTTTTGAAACTTTTTTTTTATATATAATAATAAAATAATATAATAAATGAGTTTACGCCGCGCAGTTTTTATTTTATTTTTTACTTTTTATAATGGGAAACGATGACAAAACACTTTTGCAAGAGAAACGATTTTTCACGATATTCGTTTTATACTTGCGTTCCATTCAGTGTATACACTTACCTGTATTTCCATATGCCTTTAGGTACATACCTTTTTGCTTAATGTTGTCAGGAATGACTAATGAAAAAAATGCGGTCATCCGTCTTTTATTCACGAATAAAAATGGGTAAAACGTACGGACGTTAAAAGACTATAAATAAATAGATTGCGGTAAATATTGAATAATACTCGGTTTTGTATTTGATTATAAGTAAGTCCAGAGAAAAAGTCAATCGATAATATCTTATAATATTCCAAGGGGTAGGCAAGGGAGGTTTTAGGTTGTTCAAATCCCCCATTGCGAAAATCTCAAAAGTAAATAAAAAATAAAAAATAAAACAATTTTCAATTTTGATATAGATACTGCTAAGTACAAAAAAAACTTTTTTAAAGTAAACATTTTTCATAAAAAATAAATATATATTTTTAAATCATAATGATTACTGCATTAGTGCTCTGAAGCGCTTAAAAACATATTAACGAAATACCATTGGTCAAGAGCGACTTAACTCTTTTAAATATTATTATAGGAACGTCATTGTCGATACATTAAAATTTGTGAACAAACTAGCACAACGTAGACATAAATAAAATTCGTAAAATATTTATTAATATTAAAAGTCGTTAATAATATATTATTTTGTATGCTGTGCACAATTCTCTCTTGATTATAATTTTTTTCCCATTGTTTTTTGCCTATTACGAATAACTTTAAGTCGACCCCTACCCTCTATAAATAACCCATGCTGTAACAACAATGTTATTAAGTATAAAATATACATACCTACGTATTTTGTACAGAACAATCGGTTTCTTTAGCGTTCACTGTTTTACTGTTAAGTGTTATCCGTATGCTAATTACTCTATATTCATTTAGTTTTTCAATCGGTTTTGTGCGAGAAAGACACGCGTGTTTAGAGAAAAATACAAATGTAACTATTCTCTGCCTACGGGGTCCTCCTCGCACAATATCCGATTGACAAAAAAAAAAATGTAAAACAAAATTAACATTAGCATAAGGATAACACTGTAGGAAACCACGTATATTGTTAAGACATTTTAGATATTTCACAAAGGAGAGATCGTATTGATTTTCAAGAATTCGCTGTCCGATGAACGTTACACTTAGAATTCGACGTATTATCGATATTGATGACGACGATGATAATATTATTGGAAACAGATTTGTTTCGTTTAGAACAACGCCAAACTTGCGAATGGAACGGAATCGGCTTATGCCTAATGGGAATTGTGAATTGAAATTCGATTGTAACCTTATAATTGAACGAAACACTCGAGTATGCACACATAAAAGAAGAAAAATACCGTGTTCCTAGAGCATTACTCATGCGAAACGCTTGGGATTAGGCAACGGTAACTCCGTATTACACTGGTTCCCGAGGCAAAAACAACAA
This sequence comes from Cinara cedri, assembly GCA_902439185.1. Classification (NCBI taxonomy): domain Eukaryota; kingdom Metazoa; phylum Arthropoda; class Insecta; order Hemiptera; family Aphididae; genus Cinara; species Cinara cedri. The sequence goes on along the minus strand of CABPRJ010000508.1, from coordinate 259,846 downwards.
AAACAAAAAAAAAAAACAAAACAAAAAAGGAATGCGGCAAAACATTTTACAGGAGGCGAACTCAAATTGAAGTTTTCCAATCATACATATATTGGATATGTCCCGTTTGGAGTATCGCCGTAGGCACTTGTCGCGTTTATTTGTTCTATACACATACCGCTGCACTGAGTTGGGCACTTTTAATTGAATTTCCAGATACATTTTATAATACATCAGGCGCATGACGTAATGTTTGTTATAAATAAATAATAACGCGATCCGGAAACGGTCTACAAACTTTTACTGTCAATTCCTTGACCGCCCTTCTTCTCCCTGGCGGATAAACGTCGCTGTGCATCCGAGAAAAAAACACGATAACAATACGTGCGCATTATCCGGTAATATAATGCAAACAATAATCGCGTGCGTATTATATTATTATGTTTGCACTTTTTATCTCGGAACCCGACTGTTTACCGGAAATTCGGTATTTAAGGGTTTCGGGGCGAGAGAAATTCATAAGACCCGGTCTCTTTTTTTGGGGAAAATTCTTTGATATTTTAAGGGAATTAATTGAAAAACCATTTTGTTTTTTTAACCGTTTTTTTTTTTTTTTTTTTTTTTAAATTATAGTTTTATTTTATAAATTTGATATAAATCAATTAAAAATTCGTGTATTTCAACCTATTCACAAAAATGCATCTGGACTAGGCTCGATCTCCGTGTACTAGATTTATAATATTATAATCAATACGCACACACTTGTGATTATGCGCACCAAAAGATTATTATACACGCCAGTATGGGCATACATTTCAGCTTGTTTATTTCGATGATGGAAATGCTGCTGTAACATCGAAAAATTTGAAATAAAAACCTTTTTGCCCATCAAAGTCTGATGGAGTGAATCGATAAATGAACAAATTATGTGTATTCGTCTATACATTCGTCTATTTATTGTCCATATAACATATTAAATGTACAAATGATATATGTATACCAAAGGGTAATTGTCCGTGTAATTAACAATAAATAAATATTTTATATAGTTTATAGACTCATAGTGAATGAGGATTTAGAATCCATTTTAACAATTGAATTTTCATTTTTTTTTCCTTTCTGTTCTTTTAGGTCGCAAAATAAGTGTTTTATATAATTTTACGATATAAAATAACAATAATTGTACTTTACAGTATACACGTCATGCAATTTTATCGACATTTCATAATTTGCATTTATAGTTTTAAACATAAATAAATTTTTTGATGAAAAAGTCAAAAGGCTGTATTTTAATGCATTATTGTTATACTATTATTAAGTAAATAATCTTAATAATCGATTGGCTTTTTAAATTTTTTTTTCAAATGTTAATATTTTTAATTTTAATAGTCGACGATCGTCAACACAAATTAATATTCGGTCGTATGAAAAGTCTTATGTTTGTTTTCTTAAACATATTTAACCGAACTTTTCTCAGAATCATTTTTAATATTCAATAATTTATTGTTATGCACACTATGCACAAACTATATCATCCTATATAATATTCTAGATTTCAACTTCCCACCTATAACTGTTACCTACCCTAGAGCCGTAGAAACTAACCTAACCTTAAAGTAGCTACCCGATATCGAACACCGCTTGTGAGGTGTTACCTCTACTTACCTCTAGTAAGTACTTATGTTTTACTCGATTTCTCGAATCACATTCAGTTTATTTTCTAAAATAATAATAAAATGCTTATAATTGTACTTAATATACTATTTTATTCGGGACGTACTATTTTAACATTGGTTATAGATTTGTGCACAGTTACTAATAATATTTTCTACCGCGATTCATTTTAATTAAAAATTAAAATTAATGCTGATTCGACTAAAATTTCTTTTGCGAAATTGATGCTAATTTTCAGACTGCAGTGTAACCCTTTTCCTTGAATTGCGTAGGTACATACATGCACATCAAAGCATGGGTTATATTTTATGTTTGTCTGATGCTCGTCGAGTCAAACGAAACGAGACGGATATTTGTTCAGCGTGAAACGCGTGGCTATTTATATATGTATATATTTATATAAATTATAAATATATAAGTACCTATCTCTCTTCTTTTAATCATTTTTAAAATTGTTTTGCTTTTCGCTAAACGCAAGTTTTTATCACTCCAACGTATTGATTAATTTATTGTCAATACATCGTTTGCTTTTAATTTTGATTCTAACATTAGATTAGCTCATATCACTCGGTCGTAATAAAAAAAAAATGTAAAAATCATAACAGCCGTGCAGACTACCCGCTTCTATTTTAGAATGCATCTTATCGCAAATCCACTTTGTAGCTGACAATATAGATGTAGCGATGAAATGTTATAATAATAATAATGACATGATCTATAATGAATCGAAATGATTAAATTAGTCTAACTTTTAACGAAAACGTTATAGGATGAATGTTACGGCAAATGTTGTAAAAACTGTTGATGACGTTCTATATTTTATACTTTAAAATTGTATTATTGTAATAATATTGTAATGTTTCACGTAACGGATGTATAAGGTAATTTTCTTTACATTTAAACACAATGATAAATCATTGCTAACGGAAAACGATTCTGAATGATGTTCCGTTAAATATGTTATAACATGTTTGACATAATATTTAAAATTGTATTTATTTGAAACTACAAAATACAACTGTCCGTGTTTTTCGTCTCAAATTGTTTAGACATTTTTTTGAAACCAGCAATTTGTATCCGTATACATCGTAAAACGGTACCCAAATGTCATCATTATGATTTTCATCAAAAGTTTGAATTTTAAACACTTACTTTCATAAACGCTGTATCAACTTTTCGAGCATTTTTCAGATGACGAAAAAAAAAACACGAAATTCTGACAATGAAAGTAAATGTTGATTATTACTAAATGTTCATTAATACCCGTAACTTGTATTCTAATAAAACAAAAACTTATGTGAAAAAAATACATAATGGGATATTGAAAAAATATAATTCAAAAAACAATTTATTTTATCATAATCAAATCTTATGTCCAAACAAAATTAGTTAGTTATAGAAATATCGGAATTTAAAAGAAGGATGATAATACAGAATATTAGACATTTTATTAATAATACAAAATTAACTATACACATACCTATCGGTATAGTATACTCAAAAGTGTAAAATTGCAGAGAGCCAACGAATCAATTACAAATTTAATAATACGATATTGTTTTCTAATATTCCTCCTATTATTTGCTGAATTTTGTTTCGATTTTTTTTTTTCGCGAACACAGCAATAGCCACTGTCGAGTATCGCACGTTCTATTTTCAAAATGATTATCGTATTATTTTCTTCTCTGCATTTTTTGGCGGCTTTCTCTTGGCTTTTCCAACATTTCTCGCTTCGCTTACAAGACCGTGTCAATGAAATCAATAATAAAAAAAAAGGCTACAAAAGAAAACATAAAATATTTCAAAATTGAAGTTCGTCTTAATATTTCCTTAGTTAATCTTGACCGTTTCGCGCACAACGGTAACTGGTTAACGTTCAGTTAATAATTGTATTTTCTAACTAGATGTTACGGTAACAAATTTTAAAATAAATAACTTTTGAAGTACGTACAGTATATTTAAAAAGAAGTTATGAAAACAGATCGGTTCAGTGCCGCGGTTACTTGAGCTGACATATATACGGTAAAATTTGAGAATTTTAAAATATAATTGTTTATGAATTCTATTAATTCATTCATATTCAAACGTTAAAAATATCTTCTATTAATAGTTAGATAATTGTTTTCGGTCTGTACCTACGTTTTAAAATTATTATTATTATTATATTATCGCGACGTAGTCAGTACGTATATTTATACAATATGTTCTCTACTATTGCCTATTGGACAGTGAACTATTATTACAAGTGAGCGTTTTATAATGTTAAACAAACATAATATGATTTCGGGGTTGGTACCGATTAATTTCCGATCTACGCCTGCACAACAACAAATAAAACAGCAACATATTTTGTTGCAGTGCGTGTGGTAAATCATTTCAGAGTGTTGTGCCCATTGTTTGTTTTATACTCAATTTCGGACTTAAAAATTTTGAAAACTCAATGATTCAGTGTCGCGGTTATTTAAATGTACACGTTCAGGGACTAGTGACTTCTGTTTTTTACGGTTCCGGTACTTAATTATTTTATTAAGAGGTTCTGGTTTCGGTCAAGTTTATGACAATTTTTCTTTAAGGACTCTGGTTACGGTTTCGGTTTTTACAAAATGAACTCAAGAGTTAAAGTCAGGGTTCTAGTTAAAACCAGCATTAAATGATTCCAAAAATGTATATGTTTTTATTTATTCTTTAGTATCTTCAGATTAAATGTTTTGTACAGGTACATTAAATCATTAAAATAGTAGTAATCAAGCATAAAATGGCGGACATACTTCGCGCGTGGGTCCAGCCACTGTTGTAGGTGGGAAGTTGATAAGGGAATTTAATGTAATCTGTAAGCAACGATAAACCATTGCTAATGGAAAAATGATTGTGGGCAGAGTTCAGTTGATAATGATGTTTTGTCAACAATATATATATATGTATGTCATATTATGGTAAAATAATTAATATGTCATCTTTAATAATATTTGTTTAATATTGTACCGATTTTCCCATAATTTATCATGATTTCACAGGTAATAAACTGCTCTAAACAAAAATAAAAATAGTTTATCAAAACAGTCGTATTTTAGTCTGTGGTATAAGCATTATGGCCGATAAACTGAACATAAGTCACGGAGGAACAAACAAAATAATTTATCATTGTAAAACCCGTTTTTTCAGTTTAAAAATATTAGGTGCGGTTCGGGTTATTTAAAAATATTTTAATTCGGTTCCGGGTAGATTCCCGTTCCCAATATTTTAAGGGTTTCGGGATTCCAGAACCGGTGCTTTTCGGTTGGATTCGAGTCCCTGTACACGTTATTAACTTCTCCTACGGATTAAACTGAAGCTACTGTTGTTGTGGAATCAATACTATTTTTATTACAGTCGAATAAATACCCTCGGTGACCCGAAAACTCAGCCAAGCAACCTGCTTCCAAATAAATTTCTCGTCATGTTAAGTACTCATACATCAGGGGTCGGCAAACTGCGGCTCCGAAGACTGTTTAACGTGAAATCCGTGGGGCTCTTTAGGATAAACATCAATACCGTTATCAGCTGCATATTATGTTATAAACCTCTCTATCTCTAGTTACATAAAGGTGATATTTAATCAATAATTAATGTTAACGTACAATTTTATTGCTTTCTTTTTGGAGTGATCAATTTTTTTGAGACTACATAGGTCATAATAATATCTTTTCCTTTTATGGGGTATTTTATAATATCTTTAAAACGGTCTATGCCGTGAACAAGGAAATAATGTATATAAATAATACACGAATTGAATTAAAATCACCAAAATAAAACACTCAACATTAAAGGAAAAAAAAAATCGTGAATTTTTTGCTTTAAATACGATTTTTATTACTATTACGATTTTAGTGGCATGATTATTAGAGAGTATACGTAGTATACCCGCGATTTGTCAACAAAATGACAGAGGCTGACAACTTTTATGTAGGAAAGGGCTATTTTTCGATAAATTTACAAAACTATATTGCTCAATGAGCCGCATTAGTATAAACAACCTTTTTTTTTTTTTTACTTGTCATTATTTGTCGTTTACCCTTCCTCCTGCTCCCTGTTTATTAATAAGTAAGTTAGAAAAAAGTGAATCAAGCAAGAATTGGTATAATATAATTACAATAACTACAATATTATGTATATTATACATATTTGGATAAAAAAAAATTATGTTCAATGTTTATAATTAACGTTCCAGATCAAAATTTGAACTCAAAATGTTTATAAAATACAAATAAAATGCTGTTAAAATAAACTACTACTAAACTAATTTTTTTTTTTTTTTTATTATGAAGTCCAAGTTATAATAAACCTCATGTAATAAATGTTTAAATATTTCTGTTTAGCCAAACAATATTAACCTTATAAAATCAGATCAAATTATGAACGGAACTAAAATTAACATAATTTTTTTTAAAAATTTTACCACGATCTACTTCAGCACCAATAAAATTTAAAAAAAAAAAGAAGGTATTCTCGTCGTTTTGTTATCGGAGCAAGATTTTTGGTAGAATTTGTTTACATGTTGTACGTGTATGTATAGTAAAAGCACATCATCATAGTATAAAACCGATAAATTCATCGCCACGCTCAGAATGTAAAATAAAAAAGACATCAAACATCCCGAGTGGTTTTCTATTAATATACCTACGTATTATAGCTAATCCTTAGTACTAACCGTAGATTATATTTGTTAGGGGGGTTTTTTTTTTCTTAACAACCTGTAACTTTAAGTACCTAAGTACCGTATTTTGGCGCAAACTATTTTTCTCGAAATACGTATATACAATACACATAGATAACGTATTATTATATTGGACCAAACAGTTTATGATTTATACACTTTTAAAGTTTTGATAGGTAATATATATGGAGATATTATGTGAAAATAATAATAACCGGTGAATTTCAATATGGACTACTACTCCGCTCGAATAAACTTCAAACGCTTATAAAGTTATAAATCATAAACTATAACGTATTGGTCCTATGTGCGTTATGTATACACAACAATTTTCGAACAAATATTTCACCCATAAACGAGACTAAAACTAAAAGTAAACAAAAAGACAAAATAAACTCGAATAACATCAAAAGTATGTATCACCTAAACAAATATAATTTTATAAGTGAATATTACATACCCGTATATCTCAAATTTATTAAAAAAAATTCCACGTCATAAAAACATTGGCCGAAAAATAAAGTTCAGTACGTTGAAAGAATCACGATGCGTACCAGTATAAAACACTGTACTTAAATGTATAATTTTTTGGTTTTTTTTTTTTTTTTTTTATGATTTTGTGAAACAATAATATTACTATCAATAAAAATTTAATTTTATTGTATGCGTTATAAAAATATTTATAACTAAACGGTTTTTTTTCTGGTAGCACTCGATTTACTATTTGCATTTGCTAATTTTCCGCATCGTCATAATTCATAAAAAAAATATACTATGGCGAAGACACACGCACAGTCTAAGCAGTGAGTTTTAGTGCCAAACAGTAACTGAAGACTCGAGTTCGAAACACGCCACCGTCGCCGTGAGCGTCTTTTTACGGTCGGATTACTATATGCATACTGATCCAACACTGGGAATAACGAGTTAAAAAGTATTCGAGCAAGTTAACTTAGCTTTAAACCTTTGGTTTTTATTAACGCGACTTTTTACGTAATTTATTTTGTGTTATTTTTTTTTTTTTACATTAAACCTAACTTGATAATAATAACGTGGTAATTTTTGAACTGCACGGAATACACAAGCGGAAGTGAGATACATTTTTTCGGGACGAGAGGCTCAAATGAAATTACTCAGAGTGATGGGAGCTAAAGCCACCTCCCTACCCACATGAATAATTCACACATTCACAATCGGGGAGAAAATATGCATACTCGTAAATACAATTGTCCCACATAATAATAATTGATTAACATGGATGAATAGTACCCATAGTTATTAATAATAATAGTATTCTGGGATTTGTAAACATACCGATAGTGTTTATTTCAAATGTGCGTACACCATTAAAAGTTGAAAAATACCTTTTTGGTATCGAAAAATTCAGAAAAATTATGGGCATAAACGGGTAAGAGAGCGTATTTAAATACAGAATATTAAGTTGGTAATGCCGACTAAAATATATCCAGGCGCCATTTCAAAATATAATTAATTCAACAGTGATTGGTTAAAAAGGCGTATACCACATACAATACATGTATACTTTGTGTACACTGTATTATGGGTACGAGTAATTTTATTGTTTCCCGTGATAAACATCATTAAAAAACTGTTTCGCAGTTTTTTTTTTTTTGCAAAATATTTATTTTTTGCTTCCTGAAATTTGATTGACGCCCTTTTGACAAAATAACGTCGATAGGTGCTTTAAAGAACATAAAATTGTATATCATAATAGTATATTATCTTCTTATTTACCCATCAATAATATTATCTATAGTCACGACTATTTCCATGACTCCGTGTACGCTATTGCTGAATAGTTAAACTTACAGTACTTATCTACGAATACTTAACCGCTTTTACTTGAACATTAATCAACTACAGAATTGATGACAATCATTAGTTATTGATTAACTTTCCCGGCCTTGGTCATAATAACATTATTGTTATTCGACATTTTGTTTTCAACGTGAATAAAATTGAACTTTTCATGTTCATTTCGACGTAGCTACACGAGTCATTAACAGTGCGTGACGACGACGAGTGATCTTCGTGGCTGCGGGACGTAAAAATAAAGAAAAAATTGAAAAAACATTCATATTAATAAAATTACAGAGGAATTCGATGAAAATATTAAAATGGACATTTTTTTTTTCGTTTTAACAGTAACGTTTCTGAGAAAACGTACACCCGAGCGGCAACCAAACGTAAAATGTATTCTAATACGTTAGCTATAAAAACGGCCGTCGTCGAGTCGTTAAACGGCGACTCGTTGAATCATTAAATTATAATATTACGGCACTTTTCGTGCCAAACCGATTAATTTAAAAAAAAAAAAAAAAAAAAAAAAAAACAATACCGGTCCGTATAACTTTAAACGTATTAATAAAGTGAAAAAAAAATTTAAAAAAAAACGAGATGTTATAACACTTCGAATCGGAAAATAGATCTAATATATTACACTTATAGCGTGGGCGTACGTGCGTGTGTTTTTTATATATTATTTTTATCATGATTATAATTATTATTATTTTAATCGCATCTGTTCACGCATAATTTCAACGGTTGACACGTGCGCCTGCTGCAGAACGGCTTCGAAATTACGAACATAAAAAATAAATAGCCGGAAGAACAACACACTTAAGAGAGCGCCACGCCCGAGTATATGTATATAGAGATTGAAAACGACGGACATATTATAATATACTATCAGGCCCGTAGCCACGGGGAGTAAGAGGAGGCATTGCCCCGTGGACCTAAACGTTGCCCCCCCTCCAAACAAGTATTAAATGTGCATGTTTAGAGCATTATTTATTTTGTGTTTACAAAACAAAATTCTTATTGCCAAGCCCTTGAAAAAAATTTACAAAATCCAGTTATATTTAGTTATGACGAGATTGTATTAGTAATGGATTTCAGATCAAAAATTTACAGCGGTACATATAAATTTGAAAAAGCCGACCTAGGATAATGGGAACGGACGCAGCCACTGTTATAGGTAATTTAATGTATATCTGTATGCAACGATCAACCACTGCTAACGAAAAATTATTTTGAATGGAGTTCGGTTAATAGTATTGCTTTGTCAACGATGTATTATGTATGTCTTATTATGGTAAAATAATAACATATGCATTGTAGTATTTTATTTAATAGTATTTGTTTAATATACCTATTTTTTTTTCCTGCGTTTTTCCCGGTTTTTCCCATTTATTAAGAAAATTCCTGGGAAAATCAAAAAACGACCTCCTTGAAGTACCTCTCTAGACAGATTTCCTTTTAGAAAAAATGCTCTCATTGTAAATCGGAGTAAAATTGCTGGTAGAAAAGTTGTTCGGAGATAAAAAAAAAAATAATAATAAATAAACATCATTGTAAAACCAATCCATTTATCGCTCCGCTCAGAACTTAATAGTATTGACATTGTTTTTTTTTTTTAATGTACCCCTAAAATTTGGTTTGCCCCACCCGATTATTTGGTCTTACTACGGGCCTGTACAATTGTATGCGTACGCCGAACATATTTTTAACAGTACTGTATACATGGACTGTAGTTCTAGAGATTCAATGCACGCGATATACAAGAGAATATTTTTAACTTCGATTAAACGGTTATTTATTTTTTTCGATAAATTTATCACGGGAAATGTAAACATCTTAAATTATCACTATCACACGCGCATCTATATTAAACCGTTTCAGTCTGACTTACGGGCGGCAGAACACCACCGTACTCAGTACGCAATTTATGGCATTTAGGTCGAAATTCGAGTTTATATTATACAAACGTCGATATTTAAAAAGAAAAATATTTCTGAAGGTTTCGTGTAGCTTCTCGTCTGAAAAAATTATCTCATAAAAATGTTTTAGCCGCATTATTTTTGTTTTTTTTTTTTTTAATATCTGTGACTTTTGTGCAAGACAGCGTTTTTTAGAGGAAATCTATCTACAGACTCGGAAATATATGCTGCTGTTAAAATTGTATTGTTTCCGTTGTCACGCATCCGAGGCTTGCCCTGAACCTCTGCGCCTCCTGAATAACCTAAGGCTAATAGAGGGTGCATAGTTGTACCGTCGCTTTATGCGCGGATTAAAATTTGGGTTCACCTGTTTCCGTTCAAACTCTAATGCCAACTTAAACGCTATAATTTACGTTCTTAGTAACATAATTTTGTTATGCTTCCCGTTAGTTAGACCGAGTAATGATACAAACGCATAATAAATAAAACCGTCTAAGTTAGGAAAAAAATCAAAAATTTCGGTCACAGATAATGTTTTTTAAAAAATAAAGAGTATATATATATATTATATAAAAATGTTGATTTTAATCCGTGTTTTCAATGTAATATTTTATATGGATTTTACTCGAATTTCTAAATTACACGATCAATACTAGTGACGTTATAACGAAACACGAAACCACGCACATTTATTTTTACAACACGACGTGTTCTGTATATACATATTTTTTTTTTTTTTAAATAACCGTATAACTTTACGTAAGCACGTAACTAATCGCCGGCAGTATTAATAAAAATTAAAAAGCGTATTTTGTTTTGATTGAAAGTAGTGGAACTATTTATGGTCGAATTTCTAAAGTACAAGTTAATGTTTTCCTATACTACCTGACGTGTACTAAAATGAAAAAAATCATATTTTTCTCTTCCCTCCCCCCATCCCATTACCGTTACAAAAATTAACGATTCCAACCGGTCGAAATATCTACACCTTAAATTGTTTTTTGGCATATTCATTTTTTTTTGTTTCAACCAAACAACTAGTTACTTACTGTATAAAGCTTCTATACCTATAATAAACTATCTAACCGTTTTTTTAAACGTTCGATTATAATTGTACGGGGATTTTACATTTATGTTTTTAAACTATCAACAATCTTTTTACAACTTTTTATAGTAATCCGCGAAATAATACGCTCACATGTAAACTTCAGTACCGACGCAGGCGGCGAATACCGACTAGACGATTTTCATGATTATCTGCCCCTTCTCCCAGATGATATATTTCAAATTTTGGGGCAGTTAAAATTGAAAACCCATGAATGACAATTTCAAAGTACTGAGTAATCGATCTATTGTAAGAAACTCATTATCTCGGAAAGTTTTTACATTTTTCGAAATTTGTTTTAAAGAACATTTAAGAAACAAGCTGCTCTAAAATTTAAAATTTACATTATTTTTTTATCACCCTAATTTTTAGGGTTGAACCGACTACCTACCTACTTTTGAGTTTCAAATGGCAACCTATATTAAAAAATTCAAAAATAGATGGTTTCTAAAATAGATTTTGGTGTTTAAATTTGTAATTTCCGTCAAACTGTTGACGAGTTATTCCACTTTTAAGTTTGACTCGGGAGAGAGTAGTGGAGCATCATTTGTGTGGTGACACAGCGCGTGGCATGAATGTAACAAAAATATATGAAAAAATTCTATAAATAAAGGAATTTTTAATATAGGTTGCTATTTGAAAATCAAAAGTAGGTAGCCAGTTCACCCCCCTAAAATTAGGGTGACAAAAATAATATAAATGTAAAACTTCTGAGCTGCTTCTTTATAAAATTGTCTATAAGACTAATGTCGAAAAAAGTTAATACTTTCCGATATAACGAGTGTCTTATGATATGTCATATGATATGATATGATATTATATAGTGTCTTATGTCTTATGATTGAACACCCCGAATAGGAAAAGGCGTATTTACTACTAACTACAGGCACGCGCCTACAGTGGCAAATTTTAATTTTGTTTATTAATCGCCCCTTCCGAGTAGAAATCTTTCCTTAAATTTCTTTTTTCTTTTACTCGTTATATGTAAGAGGGTTGGCGATTTCTACCCAAGAATTTTTCGTTTAAATATCTTTTTTCTTATTTTATAATTAAAGTATAAAAGGAGCAGCATTTCGTAAGTGTCTCGGGGTGCCAAAATACTAAGTACGCCCCTGTAAGTAATGTGAGTTGGCGTAATAATATGACAATAAATTAACAGTATGGTACAAAATACGTTTTGTAAAATAGTAAACACGTTTTAAACGATTCAACGTGTAAAATGTGTACTTTTTTTTTACATATTATAACAGGGTAATATAAGTAGCGGAAACAAACACAGGAAAATCATTTTCGTCCGGGGGCACAAGATTTCTAAATGCGCCTTTGCGAATTCTCCGTGTGTCTAATTGTGAATTTCGTTGCGTTACGTTGTGTATTCGTTCAGGAAAATATAATAAACATTAATAAATCGCGTTTTATCGAAATAAATTGATTTTCGACCGTATAATATAATAGTTTCTTATATAATTCGCGAACTTCTGCGACAGAACAAACATTAATTTGCGAATTATTCGATACACGCGATATTTTAAGCCGCAGCCAAAATAATGTTCCATGACGGCTTTTGAAAGTTTCAAAAAACCAACTATCGATATACGTCTTATCAGTTTTCAAAGACAGTTACTAAATTTCTATAACCCTTGAGTGTAAAAAATAATAATAATAAAAGTACGTTAAAGTTCGTATATCCCAACGACAATAGCCGCACTGCATAGGTATTAAGTTTATCGAAGGATTGTTAAATGGTAAAACCGAATCTTCTGAATTTGTTTCGCGCGTCCGCTTTAAGGTACTTCAACGTTTCACCAGATCAACTGCGTCTATTTTTTTTTTTTTGGTTTACGTCTCACAAAATTACTTAGGTGGCAAATGAACCGCTAAGAAGATGAATCTTAGATCATTTTGAAACTCAATTTGATTGTTGATTACTCGACTCGAATCGACTAGATTTAAATAAATCAAAACTCGCCCAACTCTATAATAATTTATTAATTACATTGTACGCACATTTATGTTTTAAAAAAAAAAAATCCTAGCCCGTTCTATAAAATAAAACGAATAAATAATTTATAGGCGTCTATTCTGTATACACAAGGTGTTAAATTCGTGTTTCGTTACAATATTTTTTTTTTTTATCGCTTTTAAACTGTATAATTTTTTTAGGGTTCTCGATAATCCATATTGTACGAGCGCCTACTCGTTTGAAACTTATATGCGGGAAATGACGAGAAAACTGCATAACATTTCCCAGAAAAAAACAATATTATTCGTTGGAGAGTATTTATTAAGGGAAAAATGTCGCGACCTTAATAACGAATTTAATCCTAAAAAATCGCGCAGGCAAATAACGGTAAAAATTATATAGCTATATATAAAGTAGTATTATAAAAGAAATATATATTATATATTTCTTTTCTTTTTTTTTACTGGGACTTTGTCTTATAAATGATATTTTATTAAAAACTTTAGGAAACATAAAAATATACAGCGAGTCAAGTGGAACACCTTATATACAATAGATACAATAAGCAATTATTTTATTATAATAGGTACATTTTTTTTTTTTTCTTAAGACAATGAATTTCCGAGAACTTTGTTTTTTAACGTTGTAAATGATAATAATTATTATTATTATATTTTTTTTTTTTTTTTTTTTTTTGGGAGGGAGGACTTAGAATCAAAAAATTCACGATAACCATAAACAAACAACCTAAAATACGAACACGCGTACATTTCCGCAGGAAAGTGTCCATTGTGCCCAGGACTTGTTATTACTTTGATTTAGAGTATGAAACGGATTACGGTTAAACGAAAATAATCAGTGGCGGCTATTCTTAAAAAAAAAATAAAAAAATTGAGGATATGTCTGAGGATCCGCCCACGTTAAATATATTATATGCATGTGATGTTTAGTAGAAAATTAGAAAATATCAACAACTGGAAAAAAAACAACTACGTCATGTTGCAAATTTAATCGTAGGTACCGTCTAATCGTGTTACCGTACCGCCCACCAAATTATGTACGTCGACGGCTACGCAGCAAAACCGCGTAAGCCGATTTGAACAAATTATGCAAAACTATGGCCGAAAACACTGTTATTGAGAAAAATACCACGAAAATCGACAAATAGGTAGCCTACGATATGTTACTGAAGAGTTTTTATTCGGATATACTCTAGTAACACTCGAATCGCAGTCGCAACGTGTGTCCCTAAGTAAAATATCGATACGGGATAACGAAATAAAAAACAATATCATGTTATCGTCTAATACACAATGATAATGTAAAAATCTATTTGTTATTAAATCAGACCAATCATAAACGACCGGTCGTAAAACAATGTATGTTACGGGAAAATGCTACCGGGTCCTCTAAAACGTGGTCGCATTTAAATGACACGTCTCCTTTACTACTACAATATACGCATACCCACTCGTATATGCGTTTTTAGTTATCCGACGGCAGGTTGATGGAACTGACATGTGAAGACGTATAGTAGTGTCGTATAGTGAACTTAGCGAAGTACTTTCGAGTATGTCGTTTCCACCTACGACAAGGTATGCCCTTCTCCGTTCCGAATCGTAAAAGTTACAAAGATGGAATGTTCGCGACATTTACCTGCTGTATTTTATTGCGTTAATATATACATATTTTTTTTTCTAGTGGATAAAAAGCCCGTTCAGTATGCACGAACGTAATATCACGTTGTCTGTTGCTCTAAGACCTAAAGTGTACAGGGTGATTTTTTTTTTATTACGACCCAGTGATTATGTACGATGATTTAAGGCGAAATAGAATTTTGACATATTTTTTTTTTTTCAGTTATAGTATAGAATCGCGTCAAGAATGTGATCTGACATCAATACTTTTAAAATTTTACCCTTAGTCATTGCGTGTATAGTACACCATACGAAAAGGATATCAACCTTTAGGATATTCAATAACGATCTCTTTTTTAAACACAACCGATTCGAAAAGAGAATATTTGTCTAAAATTGTTATTATTCGTAAATTATGAGGAACGCTCAGTTATTGGATGAACCAATTATTGATATCTACCGATAAAAGATAATTTCTCCGAAATCAAGAGGGAAAAAAATAAAGAAATTAACATTATAATTCCCTACTCTTTCGGTGGTGAAAATTTAAATTCCATTTTAAAATCAAACGTTGATAAGTAGTACTTCAGTGTTTCCTAACGAGGGGGGGGGGAGGAGAAGAAAGTCCTAGAAATAAATTTAAGTATTGAGTAGGGGGTAATATAGCGATGATGATATTGTAAAAATAAAATATAAAATGTGCAAATTTGCCGTATCTAAAATTAAAAACAATAAATTGTCTCGTAAATTAGGGGAGGCATGGGTTTTTGAAAATTTACAAGTAGGCGTGGAATAAAAAAGTCGGAAAACACAGTGTTACCGGTGTTTTTTTTAAATAATCGCAGGATCGTAAAAAAAAAAAAAATACCCTGTATAGTTCAGATATATATTAAAACGGAACGGGGCGGATGGAAATGATATATTATATTATAATGTAATTCTCTATAGGCTTGTCGGCGTGAAATATCAATAAATCATTTAAAAATATAACGATATTCTTATTTTCGCCACAGGAATTTCGCGATCGATTCATTAAACTCGCAAAAATAAACCACAAATCGCATAAATCATAATGCCGTAAACTGTATTAGTTTTAAAAAACAAAGCGCACGAACAATTAATTCTTCAGTTTCTATCTTTTATATTGTTTTTTTTTTTTTCTTTCACATAATTGTATACAAATTAATACCAAATTATAGGCGTCCCGCTACCTGAAGTGTATTGCTTCACGGTGGTTTCAGTTGGCTGGTGTATAACCGATAGTGTAAAAAAAAAAAAAAAAAAGGGTATTATAGGCGTAAACTCTGTGACAACATAAAACACATATTTTGGAGGTAGGAATAATTAGTAAATTAAAACGAATTAATTCTTATATTGATTATAAAACCCATATAGGTATATAATTATTTTAATTGTCGTTAATATTAATCGGGCAAAATGGAAATATTGTTAATAACGTTTTATTATTATTGATCGGTGAATATCGATGGTTAGAATATTGAAGCGGTTTCGTATTTTTTTTTTTCTTTATTGAAACAGAAAATTAAAAAACCGGACGTTATTTGCCGCATCTTGCAGACTACCGGTATAAACATAAACATTAGCACAATCGTTTGCAGACAGCGATGAAAATAATCGTTGCATTCTACAAAACAATGAATACGAACGAAGCATACTGTGTTTTATAATTGCACCACGAAAAAAAAAAAATGTGGGATACATAGAGTTATTTGATTTACGTCTATACGCTTTTAAACATCATTGCTACTGGAATACGATTCTAATCGAAGTTCGATTTAACGTGGTATTATTTGCCGTGATTTCCGCTTTTTTCGTCAAAATTTAAACTTACAAAACCGTATAAAAAAAATTGCTACGTAACGCTTAAATTTTGTGTTTAACCATCAAATACGACGTATGATAAACTACGAGTACAATTTTCATCTCATTCTACTGGGCCAAAACAATTACATAAAATCTACATTAAACCAAAACTTTCAAAATCTCAAATGAAAGTTTTACAACATTGTGAAATGGCTAGTATATATATTGTGTTACAATTTCAGGTCTTTAAAACTTTTTTAAACCGAATTAAAACAAACAAAAAAAGACGGATATACTTCGCACGTGGGTTGTAGGTTGTAGGTGAGTGACTGAGAAGGTAGTAGAGAGGAAATTTAATATGTATAATGTATATCTGTACGCAACGATTAACCATTGCTAACGAAAAAACGATTCTGAGTGGAATTCGTTGGATAGTGTTGCTTTGTGGACAATGTATATATCATATATAATGGTATAATAATTTAATATGCATTAAATATTTTCTTTAATAATATTTGTTTAATATTGTACCTATTTTCCCGTATTTCCTACGGTACCATCTCAGTCAGATTTCCTTTCAGAAAAAACTCTATAACTGTAAATCACCGAAAAAAAAATAAACATCATTTAAAACCAATATAATTCATTCAAAAATGGAATATATTGGTTTTCAGATTACCGTGAATTTTGCCGTTTTTCCTAACTATTATTCGCTCCTAAACGAAAATATAGTCCATAGAGGTACATTTTACATAAAAAAAATAACATGTTTACAGATTTATATTGAAATTAAAATTACAAATATTTAACAATTTCAGTGAAAAAAAATATTAAACGAAATCATGTTAAAATAATATATATATATATATTTTTTTTTAATAGTTCACCCAATATGTTTATCCTATTTGTTTATACAAATAACATAGTTACAATGACCAAATAGAAATAGTACAATAGACGTATTTTGGGTATGCGGTTTTTGGCAAACAGCTTACTGTGTTTTTCGCCATTGTGTACTACTTGTTTATAACATCGTCAAAACGTTTTGTTTACTGTACAGTGTTTGATCAATGGTAGCCGTCCTGGTTCCTCCTTAATTTCATTCGGTTATTGGACATAATTACTCAAATAAAGTTACATAAAAAATATAATATATATTATAACCAAAATTTACATACATAATGGTCGAAAAATAATACATTAACAACCTACAGAATATAATAACATGCACCGATCGTGCCTCGCTCCGGTAAATCGTACGTCTTCAAATTGACGGAATCGATAGGTTGCTGTAAACCTATAGTCTCACGGAATCGAAGAACTCCCGTGTGCACCAAAAGCATAACTTTTCCACACAATAATAGTAACGCATTTAGGCGCCGGCACTAAGTTTTCAATAACTTTCTGAGCACCGGTCAAGTGAACGCGTAATAATAAAATAATATGTAACCTGGGTTGGTACGTTTCGTCACGAGAACTTTGACGCGAGCGTTCGGTAAGAAAACCTAACCTACCCCGTTCGGGCCGTACCTGTTACTGTTCCAAGAAATTTCGCGTCCTAAGGAAAAACCTAAAACCACGTCTATGAAAAACCACGACGGATATAGAAAAAAGTAGATGGAAATGAAACTGAAAATGGGGTGAAGTGATGTCCGGCCGCGAATCGGTGCAGAAAGTGATGATATGAATCGTACATCCAATGCTGAACATGCCACGGTTCTTTTAATTTTCGGTGCCCAAATATATTGTGACACTTTAGTGTCCTTCGCCCTAATACACCGACTGATAGCCGGAGATTCCGTCATGCACCGTGTTTTTTACATTACTGAATTTCACAGTCTTGCGTAAAACCGTTAGGTATTGATTTTTTTTTTTCTGTGACGTACTCGGTATTAGCGGAAGTCTATATTTTTCCATCATAAAATTATTAATATTAGATTTTTATTTTTATTTTTTTTTTTTTTTTCATTACCATTTCGGTACGATTGTATAAAATAGTATTGCACACGTATATATATATTATAACATCATCACACATTTTTCTTATTCGGATACGTATTAATTAATTAATTAATTGTATAGACGTTATAACGCTATTATTACCGGCACAATATAACGGAACATCAAAACCCATTGAAACGGATATCAGTCGTTGGCAGTGTAAAACGCGGCGTTGTATTCCATTAATAATATTTCAACGATTTATAGGTGCACATTTTATGTAAGCACCTACACACGATGTATACATGACAGTTTTATTAATTGTACAGTATTATATATAAAATCGATTACACTTGCAAAAAAAAAAATTATAATATGTTGACTGAAAAAGATGCGTGGTCCAAATATCTCAGCAGTGGCGTATTTACGGGGTTGGGAGTGATCTGCAGGGTATAGATTCGGGTAAAATTCGCGGTTACCGTAGTAAAAATGTTTGTGTGTTATCTTAAAGTAAAATTATCATGTGTTCTAACTATACCAACTACTTTATAGATATAGAGCGGAGCGATAAATGTATTGATTTTACAATGATGTTTATTTTTTTTTTTTTTGTTTATCAAAGAACAATTACTTTTCTACCAAAAATCATGCTTCGACTTTTAATTATAATACCTTTTCTAAAAATAATTTTATCTGAGAGGTTGTTAAGAGATGTTATTTTTTTTCGGATTTCCAAGCGGTTACCAAAATAATTTTAATAACAAATTTTTATGTAAATCATGATCAAATTAAAAACATGTATAACCAACCGAACTCCGTCTCAGAATCGGTTTTCGTTAGCGACGATTCATAGTTGCGTACAGATATACATTGAATTCCCCTCTATATTCCCCATATCTTCCCAATTTCTCATCAACAACAGTGGCCCACCCATCGTTTGCCCGTTTTTTATTTTTAATCTGAAAAAATATAGTTTATCAAAAGTGATGTGGGTGTATACATATTATGTAATATACACACCGGGATGGATGGGGGACCCACGAGTCTGTTAATGAAATTTTTCGTATCCGCCCACTAGAAAAAATACTATATAAAAATTGATCTGTACGCGGAGTTCGTGTACGCAATATTAAATTATCAACTTCGAAGCCGATTTCAGTCTACGAGAGTATACAAGAGTACAGTTTCGAATGACATATTATATTTAAATCGTTTTATTTTCCTGTCTGTAAGCAATTTTTTGACTAGGAATCTTGTTTCAATTATTGACTTCAATATCGGATTTTGGTAGAAAATGTTGTCTAGTCGGCCCGTTTAGGGTGTTATTTTAGATTTTTTTTGTAATTTTTAGGTTCTGAGCGTATTGGGAAATGGAGGTACCTATTGGTTTGGCTATGAAATGTGTTTGATTTATTTTATAAAAATTTATTTTTTTTTTTCTGTTAACTAAATGATTCCCAATTAGAAGTCTTCCAGGTTTTTCGGTTTTATAAAGTTCAAATTTATGTTGAAATTCGTATAACACACGAACAATTTTTATTTACATTTTCGTCACTATCAAATACGATTTTAAATTTCGATTTATCAAAAAATTACTAAAACCGAACTCCGTCCGGGGTCATTTTTCGTTTTCGCGGACATGTTATATCGTTGCAATACAAATGTGAAAACGTTCTAACAATGTATCATCGTCATTTGGTCTTAGTGTTTTTCAATTTTTTAGAATAACTGTCGGGTAGGTATCTAAAAAATGTTTTCGAATAAAGTACCGCCGGGTGAAAAAGCCTCATATTTTAAGGCTATGGAGTAGTATCGTTTTACCTACGAAAATGGCGTTTTCCGAGAATAACAAAACACATCATAGCAGAACTAATAGCTTCTCCGCTACACTCAACATTCACAAAACAATGAAAATGAAAAAAAATTCGCACCGGTCACCGTTAAAAATTATTAATTTCGATCCGCAATGTCAATATTGTTGATATTGTTTGATATTGATCGAGTGAAAGAACACGCACTTGACGCACTTGCGGCTAAACAATTTTTTTTGGCGATAAAATTGTTTTTTTATTTCGTTGCAGACTATTAACCAAACATTTCGATGTACATAATATTTTTTAAAACATTCGCCGGTATTATTTACTTTTGCGCCGTCGCTTAAACTGTACGTAACGGCTTAATGCAATTATTTTACGAATACCTGACTAATGTTGCGCTGTTTGTTTCGTTCTTATAAATTATTATTGTTGGGTAGATAGGTATTTATTTACGGATATAATTGTATTATTTACCGAGGCAAAAACACAATATTATTTTCAGTTTTTTTCTCTCCGCGTTAAAGCCTTTTGAACCGTGAAAAATCTAACCGCAAATATTCTAAAAATATAATTGGACGGTATTTATTCAAATATACGTATACATACGCAAAATAGGAATATCAATAATATTATATAGATGTATGCATATTTTTTTTTTATTTTTTTTTTTTTTTTTTTTTTTTTTTTTTTGTGCGTTCTTTCGTTTCGATATTTAATGGTAATTTCGTAAATAATATTGTTCGTGACTCTGATATACCGTTATTATTTATGTTTGTGACTTCTGCACAACATCACGCGGTTACATGCGACTTTCCCAAAACGTATTTATGAAAAAAATGTCGAAGGTAGTGTGTAAAAAAAAAAATAATAATAATAATAATAATAATAATACTCCGCGTATAATGCAAACGCCGTGTTCGCCGTATACTTGTATATTTGACGTATGTAAACAAAATTCAATAAGAGAAAATGTGATCAGACGCAGTACCTGCTGTACTCGAATAGCGAGCGCTGTAACAATGTTCAATATCTCCGCAGCAGATACGCTCGTATCTATAATATTATAATCGTAGATATCCGCAGTCAATATTCCGAAACGAATTCAATTCCGGTTTTTTTTTTTTTTTTTTTTTGTTCACTTTATTGGCAGTCTCGACATAGCAGAATGGCTTTTATTTCGGAAATTTTAATTCGGATTTTTTACAACGTTGATACTTTTTACGAATAGCGTTGGAACGCACAATGTATGTACGCATTATAAATACACTGCGTTGTGAAACGATTTTCGTTTTGTCATTTGATATTATTAATCTGAATTTCAAAATATACACGATGTACCGCGTTCCGCAGTATATTACATTGCCGAACAGATACTATAGTTTCGTTCTACGGAGGAAAAAAAACCTTCTTAAGCATATAGAAAATCATTTCCATAAACATTCATTTTAAGGTACATTTAAAAAAAAAAAAAAACCACTTGATAATGAAACGAGAATGTAATACTTGTGTACAATGTATAACGTACCTATGTATCTTTGCATATCACGTAATTTTACCATGTTATATAATATAGTGTATTTAATAATCTCATCGGACAGCTACGTCATTCTATGAAAATTCTTGGCAAATGCAGTAATTTCAATCAGTAGTTAATCATTTTCCATTACCCATTTATAAAACCATTAAGTCTATGTCCTATTTCCATAGTGCGCTTAACCCGACCCCGATGGGACTTTAACCTCCTTAAATCCTATCTCTGGCTACGCCTCTGCAATAGAGAGCTGTGTATGGTATGGTAGAATTGCCGCCAGTGACCTGTAATTTGATTGAAGGATAAATACTACAGTGGTGTCTAGGCCTTACAACAAAAGGAGAGGCGATGACGATAGTAGTGTTAGAATAGCACTCGAATAGAAGTTTTGGGGTAAGTAGACCGGGGAAAATTGGATTGACTTTCTTGAAACTTACTGCAAATTTGTGTCTACTTGCAATAAAATATTTTGCTGTGTGTCTGCATATTTAATTAGCACGTATACCTTCTAATAATATCTTATTTAAGTGAACTGAAATATTCTGGTATAATTTTCCTAACTGGAAAATCTGCGTGTTTACAGTAAAGGTCCTGAATACTCAGCTAATGTCCCGGCGGGCAAGGACTCGGATTTCGTGAAATTTTCGACGAATAAACGAAGTATGTTCACATTAAACGAATTAGACACGTTCGCGTTATTGTCTACTTTTTTTTTTTTAGGGAGAGGAGGTTCTTACACAAATATTCAATTTTAAAATTTTCTTTATCGGCAAGTTTCATGAAATTAATTTTGTAGCGCTCGCCTTTTGGGGAAAAATGTCCGCGTTAACTCCGAATAAAGAAAAATATATGTTTTTGTTTAGAGAACATTTACACCAAAACCTGCAGCATTTATACAATATAAGTATTTCGTGTAATGGTAATTGTACGCTTTTTATCATACTCGTATGTATATTATGTAAATATGAGAAATTGAAAACTGTTGAAAACGTTCTCATTTATCATTGGATACAATACTAGGATAATTCCTTAAGTCGGCCAATTTTCAGAATATAAATACAAAAAGACGTTTTTCTTACTGTTTAAATATTCAAAGAAAAGTTATGTTCGATTTCTGATTGGAATTTTTATATTATAATTTAGACGGTTATAATATTTTATGACCGCGGAAATCCTAAAAGGTGTATTATAACTATTGTTTTCGGTTTTTTTTTTTTTTTTTAAATATTTTAATCAAACTAGAATAAGAATGAGATAGCTACTTACTATTAGATATTTTCAAAAGACTTATGCGTAGTTATCAGAAAACAATTTTTGTAGCAGTAAAAATGGCCGAAAAGTTTCAACCAGCGACTGATATAAAGATGACCTATTATAAAGATTGGAAATTTAACACGATTGGTATTTCATATAGTGGTGTCGTAATATTTAGGAGGATTTTCACAATAGTTTCTGTAAACTTAGAAACTGAGAAACCTACAGCGAAATAACGGTAAAAATGTCGACACGTCCGATTTTAAACGAGTTTAAGGCTGTTATTTTAACGATTCGGAACTAAAAGCTTGACAAAATTACACATAACATTATACGAGTAGATATACGGTCCTAATATTCAATAATACAAAACGGGTTTTAGTTTATTATCCACATAGTACCTTTCTTAAGTACAGCATTAGGGTGTACATAAAATCAGTTTTAACTAAATTAACGTTGTCCCAAACTTGTTTACATTTTATATTTCGATAAGTTATAAAATAACAATACCTAATTATTATTACGGAGCTATGCAGAACAGAAGATTTAAACAACCGATTTCAATGAAAAACGCGAAACAACTGCGGGGTTCAGTTTCGTAATGCTCTATGTATATACGGATGCAATATTTTACCGGGATTTCGATTCCCGAAAATTATAGTCGGTCTAGCAGGTACAATATTGTTAAAC
Source organism: Cinara cedri (assembly GCA_902439185.1). Classification (NCBI taxonomy): domain Eukaryota; kingdom Metazoa; phylum Arthropoda; class Insecta; order Hemiptera; family Aphididae; genus Cinara; species Cinara cedri. Next base: position 236,001 of record CABPRJ010000508.1, on the reverse strand, counting down.
GACAATAGAAACGGTATTGCCAATAATATCCCCAACTGCGAGATACAAGAATACCTACTAATTTCCTAAAGCAATAATTTCAATTCGTTAGTATAAACATGTTTTCGACTTGTGAAATTCTATTTATTTTATTTTTTATTTTTTTATTTTTTTTTTTTTTTTATTGACCTTAAATATAAACGAGCGAATAGAAGTTGCCGAATACGCGCAAACTAAGCACTTGATGTCGTTAATACGGTTGACGTCGTTGTCCATTTTGTTCAAGTTATTTTCAAGAACATTTTGTCGGGTGTTCTGAAGAACTACTGTCCTGCCCTGCCCTTAATTATTGTCATCGCGTACATAACGAAAACGAAATATTTTATTTTATTCGCGGTTACTACGGCATGCGCATATTATAACAGTCAGCAGTCACACACGCTATAATAATAATAATATGAACACTTATTTACTGAGCATGTGCCTAAATTGGCTCGTACTTACCGCGGCAAAAATGCACGAAATTCAATTACTAAAGTATATATTATTCTATTCCTTTATAAAAAAAAAAAAAAAAACAATAATAACCGATGACCTCGCCAGAAATCAATTTCCGCGATGATTTTGTTGCCCGGAAGTACAATATGTAGTAATAAAATATTTGAAAAAAAAAAGAATAGGAGACACACTTAAAACTATGACCACCGTTGTTCTAATTGAGTAGTAGAAAATATAGTAAGTGCCTATGGATGATTTAATTTACGTTACGCAGTATGTAACGATAAATTATTGAAATCGAAAAACGATTCTGAGCGGAGTGGTATTATAATTGTGTTTTATTTCCCCTGTATAGTCATAATATAAAATACGCGTATATTAACACAGAAATCGGTACAAATTAAAAGACCTTAAAAAAAATCTAGGGAGTGAACCGTTTAAAATGCCGATAAGTGTTTCAAATAAAGTACCGTCGGGCGGAAAAGCAGTATTTTTTTGAGGTACGGCGTGAAAAAATCTGAGTATTTTACACAGTAGAAAAAAAAAAATGTTTTCTGAAGAAAAAAACGCATCTTAGTAAAACTAATATAGCTTCATCAGTACACTCAGAAACGAACACATCATATACAAATATATTGTAGGATATTATGTTCATTCAAGAAGTTTGTAAGACTTGAAAAAAAATCCGACGTGAGTTCGAGCAATGTTTTTGTAAATACTTAGGGTTAAAAAAAAAATCGCCAGTATTCGTTTTTTTTTCTTTTATACTATTCAGAAAAAAAATTCGAATTACGTTGATTGTACGAACTACGGATACATAATACAATTAATAACGTAAATTGTTTAATATTTCACTTTTATTTCGAAAATACGCTCGTCTCGATATTATTGAACGACAGACACTTTTACGGGACATGCACAATAAAAGAATATTATTCGAATAACATCATTACAGTATTAAAGCTCTAATATAGTGGAGCGAAAATCCAACGTTTAAAAATATCAAAACCTACTCAAAAAAAAAAAAAAAATCTTCATCGAATTGGATTGTGTCATTTTGATATTATACTTGAAAAGACAAACTGTACGATATTATCATAATATGTCACCGAGGAAAAAAAAATAAAATAAAATACGCGTTGAATAGTTTGTGAATAATGTGAGACGGTGTAAATATGGCACAGGCCATACTTTTCGTATATACTTAAAACAAATTGATCTTAAATCACGAAATATCGAAAGTAACATTACACGCGCGTATATAGTTTTGTTCCGGACCGTTTTTCGCACGCGATGATTTATCTCGTCCGCTGATTTCAATATTTATAAAGAGGGAGGGAACCTATCATCGCCTGTTATTATTGTCTTTACCCCGTCGTCCGTTATATACGACCCGTCGTTGGGACTGTGTATTGTTTTACGTTAACTTTTTTTTTTTTTTTTATAAGTTTTACATTTCCCGTTAAAACAATCTGGTTTGAGTATAATATACTTAAACGTCATGTCGAGCGAAACTCGTATATAATAATTACCGAGGGGGTCGATTAGAAATCGAAAATCGATTTTGACCGTTTGGAAATTTCATTATGCTAAAACTTTAACAAAAATATACCATATATATTATGATCCGTTACTGAATACGTTAAAAATGTCATTTACTCGTTAAACCATATCGTATAAAATGTCAAGACTGATATTATACGAAAAAATGTGTTTCATGTGCTCTCGGGTGAAATGAGTTTCTATATGAAGAAATAATATTATTATACGCTATAATACGGAACATGATCAATGAGAGTCGTCAACACATTTTTCAAACACATCTTTCCTTAATTGTATACTTTTACTTGAGTGAAAAAGATACTTTTTTTTCGGTTCGTTATTTTAGGACTTTTGATTATTTTAAAATTTAATTACTTTAAAAATCGTTGTTTTTTTTTTTCGACAAATTCAAATGTATCTTGCCAAACACCGGGTATATAATATGGCAGCGATTTTGATAAGGACACCACGGCGTCATAATTACTCTCCTTAATCTCGAAAATCAAAATACCGATACAACACCATGGGCTAATAATGTTTTAAACATAGACGTATACGTCTAAACAGAACATTTACCCCGAGGACCGGGAGGCGGCATATAAAGCCTAGTGCGAGAAAGAGCTAATTTGCACTCCGAGGACGGCCAATTAAAACACTCAATTTACTGTCTCACGTGTTTTCGTTCTCAAAATATAACCACTTACCAGGACGCGTTCTCATGTTGAATGTTTCATCTAAATGGATAATGGTTACAAATCTAATAATCCGTGATAAAGATCAAAAATAGCACAGTGGTGACCTACTAAACAAAAAACCAGATAAGATACATTTAATTCCATTTGATTCAATTCAATTTATTGGTTTTTAAACGTAATTTGTGAAGAATTAAAATTTCCTAATAAAATATTAATTTATCTTTTGAATTGACCGTGTACATTACAATAGGATTCGTGTATTTTGTCAAACAGTTTTTTTTTTTTTTGACAATACCATATTATTTTATTCAAAAACCGTTTTAGTGATCGATTTCGAAAGTTTAACGAGTTTTGACTAGTTAACAGTATAATATACATATACTACTAAGATTGACCATTTTAAAATAATAAAAATATTTTTTCTTTTTTTTTTGAAGACTGCTTTCTGTTTCGAGAACAGCCAAATAGCGTAAAACATAATAACTAGAAAAATAACTATAGCTTTTATTCGTATAAAAAGAAAAAAAAAACACTAGCGATATACTAGTAAAATATTCTCGAAAATAACTACGACGTCGTATTATTTTATTAATAATTTCAATCCGTTTCGCACAACACAATATTATGCTTTATAATAGATTTATAGGTATGGGTACTTTAATGGAAAAAAATCTTCAAAACTTAACCGTCCGGAGTGTTCGTTGAATAATCAATATCCATTTGGAAACATGTATAATAGATACCAACCTACCATCATCATACACACGGTTATCAAACATAAACTATATAAATAAAAATGTGAAAACAAAATCGATAGACCACAAATATATGATATGACGTTCACGCGATGTACAACTTAGAGTTATTATATACCGCAGTCTGCATTATATAGGTACGTATAGTTTTGCCCACCCGCCATGATGGAGTGTCACATATAAACCTATACCGAAATGACCAGCACTGTAGGCAATTCTAATCAATACTACTCAATTATTATACGTATTGTAGTAGTAGTGTAGTATGGTTTGTCCGAATTTTTATGTTTCGAATTATATTTTTGTCTACTGTAATAACGTTAGACTGTTATTCACGGTGTTTTAATACATGTGTACATGTTTTAGTGTGTTCCACCATGTTCGACGGATTTTTCTAGCGCTGTTAATATAAAATTTGTATCGGTTTTTTTTTTTTCAATTGGTTTGTCTTCGAGGGGGATACGGATTTCGAGAAAAATTACATTTTTATTTTCATCCCTTAAAGACAAAAAACAAATAATTTTGTATTTATTCACTTGAAATAATTGTCAAAATAGCACTTTTGTAAAAAAATTAATATAATATATTTTTTACAAGTGTATAAATAAAATTGTTTTATGTGTGTGTTTAGAGGGCGAAAATAAAAATTTAATATTTCTCCAAATCGACGCCCCCCTCGAAGACAAACTGATTGAAAAAAAAAAAAAATCAATAACAATTGAATATTAACAGCGCTAGAAAAATCCGTCGAACATGGTGGGACCTATTGTATGTTGTGCGATTCAAACCGCGGATTCTAATAAACAATCAGTCAGACGGAAATATTCGTAAACGTGTAAAAACACTCTGCGAAAACATTTCAAAACGCGTTGATTTATTAATTATAATTTGCACGTACCGCGTCCCGTATTATTATAATATGGTTGTATTTTCAACTCGTTAAACGTAATATTACACACACAACACACTTTTGGAAAATGTTCACCGCGGATATACTCTCCGTAACGCTCGAGCAAATTGAAATTGCCTAATAAACAAAACGAATCCTATACATAGTGTTTTAACAATAATACGATATCATAAAACCTTCAAACGTCTTTATTCGCGAAATCAAAACACAACGATAATTGCATTTCTGAAGTCGACCAGGCGGGCGCGATTAGTGCCTGAGTCATTGTACCTATATTTCTTATTGGATAATTTCAAACCCAAACAATCGAATAGTTCTATCAAAAACGCACATGACATGTCGTGTTTAAAACGCTCATATTGTATTAAATAAATACGAATAAAAATAAAGTACGTACATATTAGCAAACTAAGATTTGGCCATCGTGTCAAAAAAAGTTGATGGTTTTAACAACAAAATAAACATCGGAAGACCTATTTAAAGTGAAATAAAATAATATTAATATAAGAATATATATATAATATAAGAATTATAGATGTATAATAATAGTCCGAACTATAATATTTTTTAAAAAGTATAATAATCGAGGAAAAATCTGTATCAAACCATCATACATACAACATTACATTGCACTACATACATTGCTAGACATTTGTGCGTCGTTAAATTTGAATCATTTTATACACATTAACAAAGGAAGGAAAAATGATGACATTATTTTTAGTTTGATTTATTTCTACTTTCCAGACAGGTACTGAGTTTTCGAAATTCTAATTTCAAGTCTATCTTATACCCATGTATAACATTCAATAATTATTTTGAATACGTTTTCGGAATGTTATCATATAAAGATTACCTAAACCTGATGTATATTATTATTTTGACGACAATTATAATATTGCAATATTTTCTATGGCGTTTTACGTAGTAATACACGCACAACGATACCAATAGATTTTCCTGATGTTTATTTAAAATATTATTTTCTATAAAAATTATTATTCTCAGATTTATGAGAAAAAAAAAAAAACAAAACCGATTTTATTCGTGGTTCCTTTATAGCGTTTTTGAAAGATACAAAATATTAATTGCTTTCTCGTTCGCAAGAAAACGCCGCGAACAACATATTATAAGACAAATATGTATAAGTATAATATTATGTGAACCGTAATTTATCGACATTTTAATAGGTAGACAAAACAGATACGAGGTATTTATAAAGACATACACGGTAAATAATATATCGTTGAGGGTATTATAATATATAATACTGCGAAACTCTTGAGCGGAGTATAAAGAAATATGCTAGAAGATTAAAAAAAGAAATCCCGTAATAATAGACATGTTTATGGTTTACGCGTGTTTTACATAAAATATATCCAAAGCTGAGCGGTAAGCTGCAAGGCGTTTCATTTGTTTTGTTACCTAACTTTTAACTTGTAACTATTGTTTAAAAAAATATAAAATTTTAGAAAATATGTTTGCTAATAACTTAGTTATTTCTTTCAATAAATTATTTTAACATAATTTAGTTATTTCGTAAAAATTTAATTCCTACATTTTTTTTTTTCGATTAAAAAATAAATAAAATATATTTTTTGTAGATATATACAGAATTTTAATTAAAATTAATAGAGTACTTTTTGAATGGCCAAAAGCACTGAAAAACCTTGTTACGGTTCTGGGTACAAGATCACCAAAACGAATGGAAACAGCACGAAAAAGGATGAAGAGTGGAAAACGCACGGTGTCAATATTTACAAACACTATACCTACGTGTACACACGTCTTTAACTCCATTATATTCATTGCTTACCCAATACCTCTGAATAAAATATTTCAATTGCTCATTGACAAGTTACGCCATTAGAGTAAAATAACTTTTTTCCGTTGTATAATAAAATTCTTTTGAATATATTTACGCGTTTCTATAAATGTTCAGCATATAGATACTCATAATACATAAGTGCATAGGTAGGCAAGTACCAAATAATTAATCGTATTGTTATGCATTATTAATAATATATCTATTCGACTCGAATGATTTTATTAAACGACCGAACACATTTTTTTCAAATAAATAACATCATGCGGTCAAAGACAAAAAATAAAATTATGAAAACAAAATATTAAATATGGTTGTAAGAAGACAAAATAACGAACGTAAAAATACAATTTCTGTAGAGCTGAACGGTTCAAGTAGGTACATACCTAATATATAGGAATGATTTTAACTGAAAATAAACTGAAACGGTAAAGGAAACAGAACTAGAATCCAGGCTAGGAAAAAATGTTTCTTCGGACTGGCGAAACTGTTATAGGATCACGATCTTTATGGAGAAATCTAAAAAACCAACTAAACTCATTTAATACACCTTGATACGACATAATCTTACATATTATTATTATTAGAGTAGAGATTCAGTCGACAAGAAAAATCAACGAAAACACAACTCTACTAACATCGCGTGTTTGAAATAAAAACATGTTCGTAATAGGTAATATAAAGATTCGAAGTCGATGCGTGAAAAATAAGAAAACCATCACGGCAAGTGAGTACAGAATTCCTCGTATTAAAAAAAGTCAGGTAAGTAATAGTATAGTGTTTTTCGTCTTGTAATAGATATTATTTTTAAGTATACCTGATTGGTACGGAAACTGCAGGCGATTCATGAAGTAATGAATAAAGTCTTACTTACGTAAATAACTATATACAAATCACGTTTGTTTTAACAGCGTAATTTAAAGTATTGAAAAAACAAAATAAAAATGATATGACGAAGTATATCCAATTCGAAAAAATAAATAAATCGACGCATTTAAAATGAGTAGAAAATAAAAAAATATTATTATATTTGTTTATACACGATTACAAATCGTTCGGAATCAAAAACACACGAGACCTACTTAATTTATTCAGTCTCCATAGAACGGTATATTCGTGAATTTGTCTTATTTCTATTTAAATTCGAATCAATTTATTATTTAAAAAAAAAAAAAAAAAACACGGTTCATCATATAGTTTTCGTTTGATTCGAAAGAAAATATATCAGTTTGTAACGTTTCTTTTCGTTTACATTTTATTTATGAAAAAATTTTAAATTATTAAGTTGACCGAACTTAATTTAAATTGCGACTCGTTAAAATAATAAACTGATTTCGGTAATGTGTGTAATAATAATATTACGTGCATATCTACACGTTTACACATGTGTATATGCAAGGTGATTTTATATCATCACTATCCAGCGATTATAATAATGAACGAAGGTTTTGAGACACGTTGATTTCGGAACTTTTGGTTAGCCATCGTAATACAATCGATTAATGATCTTATTGATAATTTTTTTAAAAACGTCACCCTTATTCAGTACAAGGTACACATCGACCCACCACAATCGATATCAACTTTTGATTTTAAAATTTCAATTCCCCGTTATTAGGATATTTGAATGTAGTATGATTATTAGAATGACAATATCCTAAAATAGCCTAATAGCCTGAAAACCTTCAAAATATATAATATATAAGTATAGAATTGCTCTAAAAAAAGATAAATAACGATAAAAATTGCATACAAATGTTTAGAATATGCAAAATCAAACTTTGTATACAGGTTCGTTGAGTCATGAAACACATTTTAGAATAAACTCCCTAATTTTTTTGACCAACATTGAAAAATATTCAAAAGCATATAAATATGTGTCCTGGTCCTAATAGTTTAAAACTTAAACCATATTAGTATCTAGAGAAGGGAGACGCGTAAAATATTGGAAAATATTTTGTCAGAATCGCATTATGTCGGAAAAAGAATTCGTCGGAAAGTATTTTATCGGATCCGTATATTGTAGGAAAGTATTTTTTCGGAAAAATAATTCGTCGGAAGAAAATGTTTTCCCAACAACGACAACATGCAGTCACGTACTGCTTACGATGAATTTATATTGAACAGTTCCGACAAAAACTTTCTGACTAAATATTTTGTCCGAAAATGATTATGGAATATGATTCCAATAAAATGTTATTCCGACGAAATATTTTCCAACAAATTATAGCCTTGCCTGAGAAGTAGTTATTGCATTAAAAGAGATACGAAATGTATGATCGCTTCCTGCTCTAAATTTTATAAATATTGTAAATAAGACCATTAAAAAACGAGAAAAAACCACTTCATCCATATTGTGCACAATCGCTGGATCGCAATAAAATCGTTCTGTATATTTATGTGAGCATTTATAGTGTGGCACATTATTTTTTTAAATTTAAACTTTTCGCGAAAATGAAACCTCGCATATGCAATATCATCACCGTCGTGAGTTGTGTTGTTTTTAAAGAAGTTATACGTTATTGAGATACCTGCGTCACTGGTGGAATGATTACAATTTCAAATTATATTATATCATCCAAAATGTTCAATAGGACGGAAATTGTATAAAAACCACTTACGTTGAACGTGAAAAAAAGTTTTCAACAACACAATAATATTCGTTTCGGAAAATAATTCATTTTCACGTACTCCGCTACCATAGTGTATAACAGTAAGTACATATTGTAATATATTATACGTATAAACACTTTTTATAAGGGATATTGAGATGTGTACTTTTGCTACCATCTCCCCAAAAAAAAATAAAATAAATATTTAATAAATGATTTACAAATACTTCAATCGTACTCCAATAATCCAATTATATTATATAATGTATTCATTTTTATTTTAAGAAAATCAAAAAAAAAAAAAAAACTAATTAATTCAATTACAATTTTGAAATATTCAATATAATATTATGTTTATATTTTTTTTTGGAGAGATCGGTGTGCCACTGATTATTTTTTATTTTTACTTTGTTATTCTACTACAGTTGCCTACTAGAGAAATATTAGGGTTTTTAATATTTTAATTAATATCACTAATGATATTTTACCTCCTGGTCAAATTTTTCAAGTGAAATTTTACCAGGAAATAAGGGCCGGGGTGAAACTTTACGGAGATTAAGTTTCGCAATTATACCGGAATGTAGGTTACATATTTCGTAACTTTTATAATAAATTGTGATTGTGCGTACAAAAACGTTAAGAAATGATCAATGTTTGATATTAAACTATTATTGCGTACCTGTGTACAATAAATAATACATACTATTATATTCGTGATGACAAAATAATGATGATTCCGGTGGGCGGTGAGATAAAAACTTAATTAATTACAAATTGAAATTAGAAAGCCTTCTTATTTGCATATAATAATTGAAAGTATACCGGCAAGTATACCTGAACAGTTCTGCCACAGTGTCTTACGGTAGTAATATTTTTTGTAAAACAATTTAAAATAAAATCGTATTATTTCGACGAGTAACTGCGCACAAATGATAATACAACGTAGGTAGGCTGCACAGAACTTTTATTGAATTGAAACTGTTAAACAATTTAAATATGAATTCGGTGGTGAAAAAAAAAAAGCAATAAATAACATTTGCAGTTACACTGCACTGCAATGGGTGGGAGGATGCAATTCCAATAGCTTCCTTGTTCTATTTGAATTTTTTTCTTTTTGTTTACGTGATACACGAACATTTGGTCCATAGTATCTTTACCATAAATATACTTAACATGATAATATGGACGCAGTAGCGGATTTTCAACATTTTTCTGGGAAGAGTCCTGAAAAATTATATGCATTTAATTTATAGGGTATTTCTATTAATAGATGCCTCTTTTTTTGGACATTTTATTGGAGTTATATCACTGTGTGGGAAGATCCAAACCCCCTGGACCCCCTCCCGTAAATCCGCAACTGTATGGATGCGGCCTTCCTACAATATAACAGGGTGAAAAAACCATATTTCTTAACCTAACCTAACAATTTTTCTCTCTCAAAGGAACGTTCCCCAAGACAAAAAAGTATTGTGTAATAGATGTGCAGCGATAATATTGATACTATCACTAGTATCAGCCGAGTAGAATTACCTTGAAAAATATCAAGGACCCGTGCAATTAATTTCACAGGATTTTTCTCACAGTAGCTAGTACACCTTGATATAATTTGTTCATATTAGTGCTAATAAACTTGGCCTCTGCAATCTGAAATACACAACCATTCTGGCTTTAACAAATTTTATTAAACAAACCTTTGCCTGTTGGTATCATCGTCGATTTTAAAACATACAAATCTCTCTTGAATTTCAATAACGGGATTTTCTGCGTGTATTGTAAAATAAATAATAACCGATAAATATCCTCGGTGACTAACGTCAGGGCTGTAATCTAATACAATCTATGTTATTGAATAATATTTAGACAGTTTTATTCTATTAAAAATGTCTAACTTTACTGTTTAGTCATTCTTGTAAATTTCTGTTCATTTTGAATAAGTTAAACAACACAATGCATATGTGCTCTTTTAGTGCCAACCGTTTTGCTATAACCATTTGAAACACGATCTTTCGGCACAGTATACAACTTTTCTATTATTGCAGTGCTTCTAAAAGCGTGGGGCTCTGCTCGAGAGCACGACTTTTATCGTCTTCAAGCCGGCCACGCTGAGTCACGGTTTCAGCTGTGATATCGTACAAATGTGGTCATCGCTGCATCCATAAAAAATTTGTTCGATAGCTATAATATTTACACTGCCGTTTATTTTCACCTATAACTATCCCAATTCGTCCAACAGAAAAGAGACTTTTCAGATCCAGTATATTGAGTTGCAACGTTGTTTGTGCAAAACAAAAACTTCATACATATCCAGCACGCGTGGTCTTATGCATATTATACTATGGTTGATATTTTCATCAATTTTTCCCCTTAATGTAATATGTATTTCATTTATTTGCTCTTTTGAAAACATCCTCGTTTATATTGTATAACTTACTATAGTAAATAAATAAGCGGAAACTTTTCCACGCGTCGACGAATATGACGTACCAACAATTTCCCAACAAAACTCGTCCACGCTGTTCAATGCGGTTATATAATATTTATCTAGCATACAAATCTGGAATTTTCGTTAACAAAATCGTTTCGTATGCAATAACATACACGAATTATTATCGAACCGGGAATTTTAGATTATCGTTGTTGGAAACCTACTGCGGGCCGTTCTTATATTATATTTTTATTTTTTGGTTTTGGTTCGACAAAATTCACAATCGTTTAGACGAGCTATGGAAAATAATATTTAAAACGTTTAGTTATGTTTCTCTTCTGCAACCCGTAAGATTACCTATATATTATGCAAAATAAAAAACCTTTAGAGCTTAGAACGATACCAGGAAACCGAATAATTACCTACTTACCTAATTAAGATATTATGCGACCGTAAAGTTTTGCATACACACGTACAGAACTACACGCAGTTCATAGTGTATTATAGTGTACCTACAGACAAAATGGGGAGCTGGTTGAAACGACGACAATCAAAATATTGACATGTTAAAATGTCGACGGTCGAAACAACGACAAGTTTGACAAGGGCAAAATGTCGACAAATTAAAATAAAATAACAAAACACTATGAATTATGCGAATAAAAAAAAAAAATATAAGAAATTAATTATATAAATAAAATAAATATTATTGAATATAATTTATAAATAAAAATAAAAAGTATGAACCATGAAATAATATAAAATTATAATATCATATTGTAAGCAATTCCTCTTAAAAACTCTATAACTGGAACGTTTCCGCGATTTCGTATTACATTTTGGATTCTGTCCTCTCGTTGTTCATTTTTCTTTTTTGAATGTAAACGAGGTACTCCACGAAGTACTGACTCAATAATTATTTCTGTATTCTTTTGTCCCTTTGTAATTATTTTATTAAGTGGTATACTCCTACGTGTGATTCACCAACAAGACACTCCCTACGTCGATGCCAAGCTTCAATATTATTTTGTCTTTTTGGAATATTAGTATTAAAAACAGACGCAAATCTGGTGAAAATAATGGTAATTCTCAAACAAGGTTATCATTTCGTAGTGTTTTTCGAACTTGACCAAAACCATAACTATCCTCAAACCACATTATTAGATGTTTCTGGTCATATTCTATTTCTAGTTGTTCTTTAATTTCAGCAAATATTGATGGAATTTCTTCTGGTGGTAAAAAAACAAGAGCAAGCAAATTACGGGAAATACTATTTATTTGATCGTTAACTGTGTATACAAAGTTACATATACCACTGAGTATACAGTATTCAAAAGAATACTGTTCACTTTATACTTTTATCCGTTCACAAAATAATGTTAAATTATAAAATAAAATTTTTTTTTTTTTGTTATTTTGTACTTATCGATATATTAACCTATCGATATTTTGTACTTGTCGGTATAATGACCGGTCGATATTTTGTACTTGTCGATGTTTCGACCATCGATATTTTAACTTTTCGATATTTTGATTGTTGACGTTTCATACCAGACCCGACGAAAAATGTTGAAAGGATGTCACAACTGGAACCGTTTTACATACGGACGACACAGCAAATTTGAGCTCAGTAGGACGCATGCTGTGCCGTTAGTTTTAATATTTGAGTGAATTGACTTATTACTAGACTTAAAGGTAAGAACATTGTGTATGTATGTCGTTATTTTTTGATATTGTAATTTTCAAGCACGATATGAGTATGCATATGAAATGTCATAAATTAAAAATGCATATGTATCACATAAAAATTGAAATATCGATAAAACATCAATAAAAAGACACATATAATATTCTAACCTTTATAGTTCATAATAGGTCAATCCACTTTAATATTAAAACTCACAGCACAGAGTATGTCCGAATGAATGCAAATTTAGTACTTCGTGCGTTTGTAAGATGAAGACTGTAAATACGGGTGTAGCGGCCTCTTAACATGTGATTTATTCAGATAAATTATCTAGTTAGGTTTAGATCCATATTTTTTTTTTGTCTAGACAAATGAGAAAGAAGTTATCTGAGTCGTTATAAGATAAATATATGACTGAATCATCGAGGTATTTTTCTTGTTTTTTTTAAATCGTAGTTACTTTAAACAAAAGAGTAAATATTGTAGCGTCCTATACTTATAAAAAAACAAATGGACATACTTCGCGTGATCGATGGATTACTGTTATAGGTGAGAAGTTGGGAAAACAGAAGGAAAATCGTAGGTATATCTGTATGCAAAGATAAAATCATTGCTAACAAAAAATGATTCTGAGTGAAGTTCGGTTACATACAATATGTTTTGAAAAGCCGTAATATTTACGATTTGAAAATAATACATTTTGTAAATTTTCCCGTTTCTTTTCCATTCATTATGAAAATCCCTAGGAAAATCTAAAAATAATCTCCCTAAAGTACCACCCCAGTCGGGTTTTCTTTCATAAAAAGTACTAAACTTGAAAATCACAACAAGATTTCTAGTAGAAAAGTTGATCACAGGAAAAAGATAAGCATCATTGTAAAACCGATACATTCTTCGCTCCATTCGGGATTCTAAAAATTAACAAATATTTCAAAAGCTCTTCATGGCTTTTTTTTTTTTTAGAAATTTGGCGATAATGTTAACACACTACATTCACAGTAGTTATTTCCAACCACTAATAATTGTGATGATAATATGTCACTTTCTCCGCACTAGCCTAAAATGCATAAGTTTATTAAACTTGAATTAATTCCAACGTCATTGTTCTTAGTCAATGTAGGTTTTTTTAGGAGCAGGTTTTGATCATGTTAGGGTTAATAATGGGGAACCGGTGAAGCTAGCTGTATTAATGGATATAGGTGCAACGCTCGGATTTTATTATCGTACGTCCATGGTTCGGCGATCTGCAAAAATTATTCGCTATTAAAGTCTCCCTCGATTGAAACAAATTTTCGGTTTCAAATGTTTACATAAAAATACTAATAAACATTGTTATATCTACCGTGGCATATATTTTTCGTTTTATGTTTGTTCGGCGTAAATATCATCGTGATATTCTGCGTATTATGCAGAATTGTACACCGGCTTTTAATGAACTCGACACTACCGCTATCGCTTCAACTCCATTATTACACGTCTGTTGCGACGTATATATTATAAACACACGAGCATATTGTTTTAAAATATCAATATAATATTATACGTACAGATGGTTTTGTAGTGAATAACAAAACTTTTATATACGAGAATACTGTATTTAGCTCGCAAGTTCCGCCGCTGCGTTTATACAATATTTACTTTTTTTTTATGTATATTATCCCCGCAGTTGACTTCAAAAGTTTTCCGAAAAAAAATTTTCTGAACGTAATATTATGAAATAAATTATTGCGCATGTCTCAAAAAAAAATATTATATTCTCGACGAATAGCTATCCGATTTTGAACCATGCACCGTTATACAATATTGATCTCCCGTAATAATAATATAATGTTTACTCAGGGAAAAGACCGCTTGAAAGCGCGCGGACGAGGTGAAAAGACGTGGAAGAACTAGGAGGGTATTGGAAAGCACGAGCATCAGATAGTGGTCAGGACATATGACGGAATGGACCCATAGAGACCACTTCTGTACGTCAAATAAGAAGGTATAATGTAAGACGGTTGATAGTATTATTTTACATTTTTCTCTTTTATCATCGTCCATCCTATTACAATTTGAAAATTTCAAACAATATCGTGTATTGAAAGTTCATAGACTGTCATAGAATATTGGTAATTCTATGATTTCCGTAAACAAATCATATTTTTACCGGGTTTCACCAGCCATGACGAGATTTTATTCAAAACTCTTTCATTTTTTTTTTTTTTTAAGATTCTACGCGTTCGCGTGAAAAATGTATTGGTTTTAGAATGATATGTGTTTTTTTTTTCTATTTGTAGCCCACTTTTCCCCAGAAATCTTGCCCCAATCTTTAACACCCGAGGTGTTGATTTTTACTTAAGAAGATAATATTTATTTGAATTATAAAAAATGTTTTGAACTTTTAGACAAAGAAATGCGGAAAATAGCAATCTACTTTTTAGTTAAAAATGAATATTATTTTTTATTTCAACTACCTATCATAAATATATTGGTTTCTTTTTTAAAGTATAAACTTGGATAAGGTACAAACATGGAAAGTCAACAATCGAAGAATAATAATATTATACAATATAATGACGCGTTTGACATTTCAATTTTTGCCTTTCCAAATTTTAACTGTCTAGGTTTTGATTTTTCGTGTTTTTTCGAAAATTTTCTTGAATAATTCGGATTTATACTTTTGGGTTCAGCATCAAACACTCAGGCAAGAAAATAAAAACGTTAAAATGAAATTAAATTCTCGAGGGTATAGGCCGGTGATACTTTATACACGTTAGTTTAGTCAGTGCTACACTCAAAAAACACTTAGGTATTTGAGGCTCGTGTAATTCGTCGATTTTCTAAGACCGTCTTGTGTATAATAATATTATTGTATAGGTTCCTAATATTGATATTTAGAAAGTTACTCTTGTATAGTTGTTTATCAATTACCAGTTACTACGGGCGTATAGTATACCCGGCTTAGACATCATTTAAACACGGCTATATTGGAAAATTTAAGTTCGATCGCTCTCCTACGCATCAGTTTTATTACATGTCCCCCAAAATGATATACTTCTGAACGCAAAAAAAAAAAAAAATTGTTTATTGTTCAATATGTATACGAGGATTATGTCATATTTTGCCGCGTGGTATCTAGAAAAACAGTGACAAGGGACGAAATATTAAACACCTTGCCGTGTATAATAATAAGTAAGTATTATAATAATACTATGTATTGTTATGAAAATAATAAACGTTTGTTAAACTAAAAAAAAAAAGTTCTCACTGTTGTTCCCCCCTCAGGACTTGGCTATGGCACCGATATTTTTTCGTACTTACTACCTACGCACAGCGCACCGAAATTATTATATACATAGTAAAAAAAATAAATAAAATCACAATCTTAATCCCCAACCAAAGTGCTGCGTCGATATAATATGTTCACGTGTGGAAATTTAATACCACAATGTAGATCATATTTACACCTACGCGTATTTAATAATGTTAAATCGTATAAAAAAAAAAAACACCAAAAACACCAATTAGTGTTGGTAAAGATATATGATCTTCGAGATATAAGGCGCCTTATACCTTACATCTAAGATATAAGGTCTATATAAAATTCAAAGCGTATTTTTGATTTTGTCAAAAATAAAAATAATGTCGTGTTTTGTGCCTTGGATTCAGTACATTCATCTAGTATAGGTGTTCCGTATTTCAAAAGTATTTATGTAACTTGTATCTTATGTGTCGTAGTAAAAATATAGATGTATCTAGAAAATTCGTGTTTTTTTTTTTTTTTAATATAAAATATTTCAAATATCTCGCTCTTCTCTGCTCACGTCGGTGTTTACATGCTCAAATAAGTCGACAAAAACCGGCGTGCCCGAAATTCGCGAAACGAATCAAATCGAGAATCCCAAAAACGTTATAAATGTTGTCGCAATGCGAACCGTCAAGAAATCTACTCGAGGCGGTGGCGGGTTAATATGCAAACAAGCGCCACCGATACGACTGGCAGGCGCACTGTTTTCGGGATGCCAAAACAAGCGTACATGCACACCGAAACCGATTCTCTCGCACTGCCGCCTCCGTCGGAAAAGTTAAGCAAAAGGATTGCTGTTAAGACGGTACACGAAATATTCCCGTAACAGTTATTGTGTGTAACACAAAAGGATTTGCCGCGTCGGAGAGACAATACAATGCAATATATTGAATGCTATTGCCGGGAGCCGTTTAAACGGTTAAGGGTCGGCGTGGACGGTGAAAAAGCAATGCAAACAAAACCGGTCAAGACGCGGCGCACTATATCCGGAGTATTGAATCGACTCCAATATAACGAAACAACTATTTTTGGGTAATTTGATACGGGACCCTTTGGCTGATAATTCTGAACGATATTTCCACCAATCGGTAATTACAATTGCATGGTCCTGATTTCGAGACAATCCGTTTTATCCGGATTCTCGGATCCAATCCAGATTTTGGACCATGGAGCAAATCCGTTCATAAAATAGTATAAATTAGATATAATAGATGCCGTCAAACGCGAGATAGCTAAATGGATATTATGTTAAATCGCACAGATTTTCGGGTAATTATGTTTAGTGTTTATACATTTGTAAATTAGAATATAAAAATAAAAATAATTAATTAAATAATAAATATTATATTTTTCATAATCCAGATTTACACTATAATCTGGATCTTTCTCCATAATTTGGATTAAACGGGTTGTAACGTTTGTTTCAATCGAGATTCGGATTGATCCGGATTTAGTGCTCAGCACTTATAGCTAAACCACTATGCAGGAGACACCACCAGGTGATTGTGATTGAGTATAGTCTTCCCCAAAAAAATGTGTATGCGCTTGTTCACACAATCATTGTTTAGTGTTCTAAACCATCGGTTTAATCGTTGCAGATTTTAAAAGTTCAAAACTGCAAATTTATTTCGTTTGGTCGACCTCCCGAAAAAACCGTTCTTTTTCCGTAGTTTTTTTTTTCTTAACCTATCTTCGATTTGTATTTTCATGTACGTATGTCTAGTGGAAAGTCAACTGCAAAAGGGCCTTTGACGCGTTTAATAACAAGTGAATACTTTCAAAACTGTATTAATGTTTATAGTCACGAATCGATGTACTTACTAATATACAAAAAAAAAAAAAACATCTAATCTCCGTACTTGATTCAAACGTGTTACAGAACAAATATGTCACCGGGCTCGAATCGACACCTGAAATCTGGGACTGGATTCAATGCGGGCAGCACCTGTTGAGCGACCGGCGTTTACGGGTCATCTCTTCTAGTGTCTTATTACCTCATATTGCACAACACTTTTATATATATTCTTACTATCGTTGTTTGTTTTGGTATTTGGCGATTTACGGGTTCGGCTCTAGAACCACTTGACTCGGCGGATAGGGGGGAGAGATAGCCATACGTGTAAAGTGAAAACAAAAAAACAATACGTAATCGATGTGATAACGTTGGGAAAAGCTTCGTTTGTTGGGCGTGCGATATTGCGCGCCCCCTTGTCCGGTACAAGTATACTGCGGTGGTTATATTGCGCGTGATGTTTACCTTATCGTCGTGTTCGCAAGTCGTGGACAATATCGGTAGGCGTTCAAATATTAGCGAATCATTCGCGCGCGAACTCCACGACGACGCCCCGCGACTCTCGTCGTCGACTTCCGACGGGTTGGATCCGATTGGTTAGGCACGATAATATTAACATACGCGGATACCGGAACGCCACCGTCCTCTCGCGATTCGTCGACGCCGCGCGCGGAGTCGCCACTGCGCCAGTCCGCGTCCTCGGACACGAGACGTCGGGAAAGAAAGAAAATTGTCCGAGGGACGAGGGGTTGACGGGGGAAAAAACTTCGATTTACGAGAAGGAAAAAGTAAAAAAAAAAAAAAATCGACTACGAAAAAAAAAAAAATCCCGGAAACCGCGTATTTTACGACCGCGTGCGGTCTCGTGCACACACCGGTTGAACCGTCGTCGGCGGTGCGGCGTAACCACCACGGTACCACGACACCCGAACTACTGGCGGCGACGACGGCGCCCGGCGTCCGACACGCGGGTTTCGCGGCGGTTTGCCGCGCGGACGGGTCGTGGGCGCAGGCGTGCGCGTGCCGCCCGCCGTTCCGCCTTTGCCGCGCGGGACCGATCGCGCCCGCAGACGCGCCGGACGCGGGGTCGTCGGAATCGCCGGCGGCCGGCAAGACCGCGTGCCACGCGGGTGTCGTGCGATCGCCTCCGCGCGCCCGTTGAATTATTCATCGCCGTCCGTCCGTCGCCGTCGCCGTGGCTGTGCGTGTGTTGCCGCACGAACGTCGTCGTACGGTCGCCCAAAGTGCCCGAGCAACCGCGGACACGTAAGGGGACGGTCGGAATGGCTCGTACTGCGAATAAAGCGCAGCGGTTAGTTTGAAGTTCAGATCGAACCGGACGCGAGTTGCTCGGAGATAGTGTTGTCGCAACGCGGTCAAGTCGGAGAGACCGCGGAGACGGGGGAATACCGTGGGGGCCTGATTTAAGGAAACAGCGGCCCTATGCACCGCGTCCCAATACTGATGATTTATTTTTTTTTTTTCTAAGGCCTATCGGTCCGTCTTTTCAACTCGACACGGTCGTGAGCAATTAGCTTAGTCAAGAAAAATTAAAAGAATTTAAAAAATCCAGTAGATGGACTCCTGATCAGCACGGGTCTTGGGTAAATACCCATAAAGTCCTTGCGTAAATACGAATAGGTACAATCACCGCGTCCGGGACTCATAGCTAGGGGTGGACCGGTTCTCGGTTCTTCGCGGTTCCGTGGGTTCTCAAAGATATCGATAATTATCGGTTGTCATACCATATCGTTTGTTCATCGGTTCCGGTTCTTATTTTGTTTTGCACGGTCACGCGCTATATTATCAGTTTTTCGCGAAGATAACTAAATGTTTATCTAGATACAAATGAAAGATAGTCGATATCTAAATTATCCAGTTAAAGATAAAAAAATATACCACGTTTCATATGGATTGAAAAAAAAAGATAAATAATTTGTATTTTAATTTGTTCAATATAAATGTATAATAACATACAATATTAATATAATCGGGTGCAGCCTAAACCCCCCCCCCCGGATACATGCCTTAAAGGAACACTGATTGATATATAAAATATACAGTAACGTTCATATAAATATATACCAATAATATTTTGGAAAATCGGTATAATCATGTTAAGAGAACGCCACACTGACATCTACTGTCTCTGTCTTACAAACTCGGAACACAGCAAATTTGTGTGTTCACTAGGACACATTTTATGCCGTTAGTTTTAATATGAACACCAAGTTGACCTATTACCAAAATTTAAGGCAAGAACATTATATATATATATATATGCTCTAACGTTGGTGTTTTATCGATATTTTAATTTTTAAGGAAGATATAATTATTTTTAAATTTTGATATTTAACATACTCATGTCTCATTTTAAAATTAAAATATCGATAAAACATCAACGTTAGAGCACATATATAGTGTTATTGCATTCAATTTTGGTAAAAGGTCAATTTGGTTTTAATATTAAAACTAACGGCACAAAATGTGTCCTACTGAACGCAAATTTACTATGTCTTGCGTATATAAGACGGAGACGGTATATGTCATTGTAACGTCCTCTTGACTATATTTAAAAGTCAGACAAAGGATCAACCAAAATATCATTGTTGTGCACATGTGTGTGTATATGTGTATGACATGTGCATACAAACTATGGACTATAATCTACACTAAAGTTTCCGAAAGTGTGTTCCGCGGAATCTAAGAGTTCTGTGAAACAATCTCAAAAGTTCCGCCAGATGAATGTGATTATTAAGAAAATTATTTTATATTACAGTTGGAAAAAAAGTTCGCCTAAATAATAGTTACTATAATGTACTAATTTTACTTTAAATTTGAACAATATAAAATTATTACACTCTAATAGCATCTATATAGGTATCTGCCATAGGTAAATACCAATATGAATAAGTCTATCTAATTAATTATATTTTGTTGAAAATAATTTTTTTTAATAATTAAATAATAAATATTCGCTATTTTAATAAGTGCAATTTTAATAAAAAATTGTTTTTTTTAACTAATTGTAATAAACAATAATAATGAACAATATCTTTAAAACATTTTTCGGAACATTGATTTTTCAATAAATAATTTAAAAATTAGGAAACAGTCAAAGTTCGAGATATTGGGATTCCACGAAACACAAACTTTTTCCTCTGAGTGTCATGGTCGTAAAAGTTTGGGAACCACTGATCTACAAAACTTCACGTTACAATCATAGAACCCGTATCGGGCCGTATACAGAATTAGAAATTTCGCGAATGAGCAACACGGAAAATTATTATTACATTATATTTTAGATTCTGAGTGGAGGGAAGAAGCTCATGGTTTTTTCACTATTTCAAAACTAAAAAAAAATAAGAAAAAAAACCGGTATCGAGAACTGAAAGAAGAATTTTCGGAACCGTACCAGAACCGGTACCGATGTTTGGGTAAATCTTTTAGTATTACCTTATTTTCTTGACTTAACGTTAAATCTAGCAGCTATGGAAATTCAAATCATATTATGAACATTTTTTTTTCTTTTTCTTAAAATATTTTTGAAGTGTTTATTTTAACACGTATAGAGCCTACAATGGAGTTTTTAAAGGACTTTTTTATTCATTCTAAGTACTATAAGTCCTAATTCTTAGGTATAGGTGTATACAAAAAAAGTTGGCAACTTTTGCGTTGAACACGGCGGCTAACTCTAATGAATTGGCCGCTCTCTTATTTAATATCTATTGCCCCTCAAAGTTAAGTGTTGAAAACAATTTAATTAGTTAACACATTGAAAGCCATGTGTTTTATTAATTTGAACATTAAATTAAATTAAGTTCGGTTCATTGTTATTATCAAAGTGAAATTGATTAAACTTATATACCTAGCGTTTGTAATCTTTTTTTTTTTTTTTTTTTTTTCGGAACACTCCGCACATCATTGAATAAAAGGACCGGTGATACGAGGGTGCGTATGGGGGGAACGATACATTTCCAAACTTTAGAACTTTGAACACCGAGTGGAAATATGTAATTTTAAGCTCGACAAAATTAATAATTTCTTCATTTTGCTCGGTATGGTTTGTTACATTATTGTTATTATATTACTATCCTAAAGTTAGTATTTATTTAAATTTTTCAAAGGATAAAATGGTGGGTGAAAACATCTTTGAAAGTCTTTGGTATGTGAATTGGGAAAATATTTAATCACACCCCCCTTCTTTAATTTTTTTTTTTTTTTTTTACCGCTGACATGTATACGAGCAGCTTAAGTTATTGTTGGAATAATAATACAAATATTTTAAATTTTATAAAGCCGGCACTAGAAAATCTCGCCGCACCGTTTTCCGATGAACATTCCCCGCCGCCATTTCTGACAAAGTGCGACGTACAGGGGTACTTCTCGTGGATCCAAAAACGTTACCTGTCAACGTGCAATAAATTCTGTATTGACCGCTGATGTGAATGATATGGAAGTGAAAGATGACGTCTTTAAAAACGAGACGTTTCCACCGTTCATAGCAAACGCATATATAATATTTTATGTACTCCGACGATGCGACGACGTCGCCTGTTCGGGCACACTTATTGGGTTTACAAACGAATTAAGTTATTAATTTGCCGCAAACAACATTTTAATGCATATATTGTGTCCGTGTAAAATTGTGTATGATGTTATGGAAAAAAAATAAAAAATGTAAATTACAATAAAAGTACGGTTGATGATAAACACTCATAGTAGTATAATGTAATATATGTAATATATCTCGAGTGAGTATTTGGATATTTTTTTTGACGTGGTAAAGTTGACAAAATCATCGGATTTTTTTTAATAAGCGTTTTGAAATCAAATTTAAACGAAAATCACAAAAAAAATTACGGCACTTCAAATTGTTTATTACCGAACTGCGCTCGGAATCGTCATTCGTCATGCAATGGTTTATCGTTGCTTACAGATATAAATGAAGTAATATATATCCTTATATATCCTACCTTCCCAACTTCCCACCTATAACAGTGGCCTCCCCCATCCCCAGTATCAGCAATTTTTTTTTTATTGTTATTCAGTTAAAAATATTCATAAAGACTTGAAATTTGGAAAGAAAACTTGATTTTTCTAGACGTAGTATAGTTTGAAAACCATTTAAGCTATTTTTGAGCTATTTATAGACATTTTAATTTAGTTGTTTTTTACCCCCATTTTCCTCCAATTATTATGAAAACTACTTGAACAATGGAATAATAACTTATCCAATGGTCCAACTTGATCCAATATGCTACAAAAAGCTCTCTTGTACTTTTTTCTTTAATTGAAGTAGGATATCTAGTAGCAAAGTTGTTAACAGGCGCGAAAAATAAAATAATGATAAATCCATAAGCACACATAGTAGAAACAATTACATTCCTTGATTCGCTCAGAATCTGATGAAAAAAAAAATATATGTTTTTAACTACTTCGAAGTACCGCTTTTCCGAAACTTCGGATCGGCTCGACGAGAAACGACCGTGTCGACGTGAAATGGTTTTTTTTCCGTTTGTATTGGATACGGTATAATTCGATTTTTTTTTTCCCCCATCCTATTTAAAACGATCGCGGTAAGACCCGAAGACCGGACATATATCGTGACATGTTGTATTGCACGATCGTAAAGACGAATTGATTTTAACAAACGAATATATACGACTACGCGGAGTTTTTTTTATACATATATATATATATGTATATATATACGAATAGATAGGTATGGCCAGAAATAAAGAAATATAAAAAACCGAGCTTTCCATTCGAATGCAACGAATCGATCAAAGTTGTCGCGACGAAATATCCTATTAAAACGGCAGGTTGGCACGGGAATAAATTTCGAAATTTAGACGTACAAATCTCTCCGCGGCGCTGCAGTTCAGACAGATATAACATTATGTAATGTGTATACATATTTTTTTAAATCTATATGGTAATGATTTCCGATATAGTGACGTCGACCGTGGTACACCAGCTGCTGCCGCGCTAGTCCGGTTCAAAAATACTTAGTCCGCTGTTAATAATAATGCTCCCTGTATAATAATAATTATTGCTACGGCTACTATAATAATTATACTCTGTCGGTGCGGACCGCGTTGAAAATTTAACGAGATTTTACTAAAATGTATAATAATAGTTGACGTAATCAAAATGGTTCTCGTCACGTCGTCGTCGGAAGGTATTACAAGTGTACCTACGAAATATTTACCAACACAAACTGTACACGGCTCGGGAGAGTTTCTGCCACCATCAGACCGAAACAAGTATTCGATTATTACGCTGTCGTCTGGCCGAAAAACGATTATATTGACCGAGTCGAAAAATTTCCGTTTCGGCGTCGTTTTCGTATTTTCGACCGAAACACAAAACGATATAAAATCGCTGGTATCCGCAATAATAACACCGTGAATCTAATATTATATGCGACATTATTAAGTTTTTTTTTTTTTTTTATATCACTTGTAAAGATGAGCACTACAAATATTTATATTTTAATTAAATTTCTAAGTTTTTGTAAAAAAAAACTTGTTAGTTTCAAAAAATTTTAAAATTACCTATTTGTAAGGTGATCTAAGTGATGCAAATTTGAACCCTAACCATCATCATCATCATTAGCTACCACTGTTACTGTCCTCCAATTATCACGATATGAAATAAAATTATTAATTTTAGATTCTGAGTGAAGCAAAGAAGCTTATGGTTTTACAAAGATGTTTATTTTGTTTTTTTTTTTCTATGAACTTTTCTACTAGAGAACTTGCACTGATTTTTACGTGTAGCATCTTTTCTGAAAGAAAATCAGTATGCAGAGGTCCTTTAAATGGATCATTTTTGGATTCTTCTGAGTTTTTTCAAAAAATGTAAAAAACCAAAAATAAAAACGTTAAAAAAACGGGAAAATGTAAGAAATGAAAAATCCTGAAAAAATCAAAAATGACCTCCCTAAAGTATCTACCTAGTGCAATTTCCTTTTAGAAACATTGTTATCATTATAATTTGAAGTAAAATTGCTGGTAGAAAAGTTATGAACAGAAAGCCGTAATATATTTTAACTAATTCCTACATTTCGTATATTTTAAACGTATTTCTAATTAAATTTCAAGATCGATTTCTATCGAATTTTTCGAGCAAAGGGCCCAGTCAATTAACTAATATCTTTTTACGAAATCAAATCGTTCCAAGAAGTTATTTAATTTTATCACGTATTTGAGGCTAAATAATGATTAAACAAAGATCCCGCGGCACATTAAACCAATTCGATATTAAATAATTCTATTAGTCGTATTCCGAACTTGATCATTTTAATTCGGCCCGAAATTTGTATTTGGAAAACAGTTCACGTTGACTAAAGTTATAACCACTAATTGTAATTATAAATAATTATTAATTAATACGTCATACAATTTGTGTAGTCTGTGGAAAAAAAATATATATATATATAATACGCGACTATTCTGAATTGATTTAAAACGGTCTACGGAGTATGGATTTAAGCGAAATTAAATTTCGATGTCGGATTTATCGAGGTAACTCAAGGCTTAATACGTGAGTTGGATTTGACCCAATGGAAAACCAGAGCGTGAGCTTAGGAAGTCTTACTTGCAAATGTTTAATAGCGTATAGCTATGGGGATTTGTTTTTCGACGAAGAACAACGACGAACAATGTATTATTATTAAAAAAGTAATCGATAAACGATGATTAATTTATTATCAAACCACGGAGAGCGTACACATTTAATAATACAATGTTGTCCCTACGACTCTTTTCCCAGACTAAAGTGATAATTCGTATATTTATTGTAAAAAAAAAATGAATTTTACAACAATAAATTGTAAAACGCCCTGCAATAATAATGTGCCTACCTAACCCAATCTCGTCTACTCTAATGATCCAATAGTTTAAGATCGATGCACACTAAGCTTGTTTTGCCGTTAAATTGTCCCCTTGATTACATGCTTGGTCCCGCGTGGACTTCCATAAATTATTATCAGCGCAACATTTTTAGATACCGTAACAAGGTGATAATTTCTTGTTGGTCCACGCTTAAACACAGAAGAAAGGAATTAAAAATTAAAAATAGCACATGTTTTATCAGTATTGTGTGCTATGTTAGAGAAATTTGGGAATTAGATCACCCTTATTTGCTTAAAAATACATCAATTGTGAGTATTTATTTAGTAGTTTTATCATATTGTACCTATATTTTAATCACTTTACAGTGGTAAAAACAGATCTATTAAACTAAAAATGGTTTTTTTTATTCATCCTACTTTTAAATTCCCAAACAATTTTTAGAAAATTATAACAGAAGTAGATTCTACGATTGATTCTTGTAAAACAAACGTTATTTACTTCGTCTCCTATTGAAAATTTCTGGGCACGCCACGGCCTCTGTGTTTTATCACGAAAACCAGCAGTGGCGTCACAATAACGCCATCACAACTCCTCGCAGGTAATCCAGGAGCGTAACAAGCATTGTGTGCGATAGGCTTTAGTCAACGAAATATTTTTATCCCGAAGACTTTTTATATTTTGATATCGAATACATTATTTTTCAACGCAAAAACACTTCGATACTGTTTATTTTAAAATTATTGGCGTAGCGACGATGTTTGCATAAATAATAACATTCAATTAGAAACTGCCAGTCAAATTCCCGAGCATCATCACATCAGTGCGTGATGCGGACATAATAGACAGTGAAATTATTATTTCAATATCCAAATTACATGTCATTTTTGACAATTTTGTTAACCCCGCGCCAATTCGAGAGTGAAAACATGCATAAACACAGTCGATATTTATTTTAATCGTCGATTTTAAAACCACTCGAGATTATTATATATTTTAATTTTTTATCCGCTATACGTACCCACCTACAAAGCACATATAGAAAGGATGTGATCGTTCATAAACAAGCTATGTCTAAAATCAATTATTTTGAAAAGATAATTATAGTAATTATATTATGACAGTAATAGTAACAATTTATAATAGTTAAATTTTAATACTATTTTTATTTCGTTTATTAAATTAATTTTATAATATATTTTTTTAGAAATCAAGTCGTTTTTTTAAAGTTATACTACTATATACGCTACAACCTTATTTATTTTTAATACTTTTACTACATAAATAAAAATACAAGATTTTTAGGATGATATCAAAAAATATTAAGCTCTTTATTTTAGTTTTTTTTTTTTGTTTTACTAATTAATTTCATAAGCTGCTTTTTAAAATGTATATAAAATTGTGTACAAATTCGTAGAATCAAATAAGCCACTGTCAAAAACACAAAAAAAAAAGACTATAATTATTTAATTAATTTGAAAATGCAAATGCAATCTATAAAACGAGCAATATTTGATTGAGTAATATTGTTTAAAAATAAACTTGCAATTCGTTTTCATTATATTTATTATATTAGGTATAGAAAGCATTCAAAATCCCGACAGATAGTATCGCGTACATAATTTCGATATCTTAGAGTACATGTTCACATGATATTGGATATGACAACTTCATTAGATACTTTGTATGACTACTTTACAACAGACACTAAACAAAATTCATGTGACATTCTTATCAGTGAATTTAGACCTTATCGGTAGGTATTTCTGTGTCAGTATTTCAACACTGTCGAAATTATAACTATTTGGATTTCGATATCGAGATTTTGACACCGGATCTATTAAAAATTATAGAGGTAATATAATATTCGATTCTGTTTGATAGAGTCATATTATTTCCCTGTGTTGCCAAGAAAATATACAGAAATTTAAAAAAAAAAACGAAACGGACATACTTCGCACGCTAAGCGGGGTACACTGTTGCAGATAAGAATTTAGGAAAGTAAAAAGGAAATTTAATGTATATCTGTACTCATTCAAAAATTAATCATTGCTAATGAACAACGATTCTGAGCGGAGCTCGATTGTACATGTTTTGAAAGGCCGTAATATTTACGATTTAAAAATGATACATTTCTTACACTTTTCTATTTTTTTCCTACGTTCTTCTCCATTTACAATGAAAACCGTTGGTTAAATAAAAAAATGACCTTCTTAAAGTACTACTCCAGTCAGATTTTCTTTCACAAAAATATCTTCTTAAAAATATGAGCAAAATTTCAGGTAAAAAATTTGTTCACAAAAAAAAATGTAATGTATATATATTATCATCTAGTATGTAAGATATATCCTGTTAAACATATTTATAAAGACCATCAGGTCGTTTAAATAGTAAAGCCCCAAGGCATTTAAAAAAAACAAAAAAAAAACATCATTCTAAAACTAATACATTCGTCACTTCACTCAGAATATAAACGACTAATAAATTGTTTAAATATACAAGGGTTATTCGCCCTTTGCAAATGGAAGTTTTGGATAATTTTTACAAACTGAAAAATGAAAGATGGAAATTTTAAATTTAAAACAGAAATATAATGTGAGAACGTGGACTCTATCGTATTTATTCTTAGATCCCAAGATATATAAAATATCGTTATTTAACTACTGACTGTATTTTGTGCAGAGATTAAAAATGCATAGTATTGTTTAGACTTTAGTTGATTTTAGCAGACTGCAGTAAAATAATAGAATATTATCATGTCTTTCAATAACTGTGTGAGTTTATACACAAATAATTACTGGAAATCTAAAAATTCGTTTAAAATCACTTTTTTAAATAAACCTAGCGTGATAATATATTTATATGTCACCGCGAAGTCATTGTTAATTTTAGAAATATTATCGACCGACGACACCGACTTCTGACCCAATAGCGCATTGATTTCCACGGCCTTTAAATATATTTCATCATGGGACCCTAAAACAAACAAAATGCTCTAAAGACCTCAAGTAAGCCAGATCGATACTGATAATATGAATAATATACGGATTTGAATTCTATCCAGAAACCATTAACCATGGCTATCATCACCACCTCCCCAAAAATATGATCTGATCTTGACCAGACCTGAACTCCTTGTTTGGCGCCACTGATCAGTACTCAGTATGCAATTAAATATTAATTTTAGTAAGATTAGATTAACAGAATGTCTACAATAACGTTTTCTAGAAATGTTACGTTTTTCGATATATTTTAGCAGGGTTTTTTTTTTAGTTTCATGTTTTAACTATTTGAAATTGTTGACTTATTTTAGTTTTCATTTGGTTTTATTTGTCACATTTTACTATGTTTAACTTTTCGATTTTTATGCACAATACATTGTTGAAATTTTTAATTTTTTTTTTTCCTCTCCGTGATATTGTTTATATTTCTAAAATTCCGATCGGATTCAAAATACTATACCATCGATTCGCAGTTAAAGACGTCTATTTTAATATTATCTTTATTGCATGTGGAACCTTTTTTATAGATTTCCATGGGATACAGGTGGGTACCTGCCTATTATAATTCGCCCGTGTATAATAATATTAATACTATTTTCACGTATAATATCGTAGAAAAGTTCCAAGAGTAACTTTAAACATAATATTATTATTACCATGCTATTGTGTATAACATTACATTTGGGGTTAAATTTCATAACGGTAATAATATTTCCTAGGTCTTCTAAAGTTTCAAATACATCTTGTATTATATTATAGTAGCTGATGCTGCTGCTGTAGCACTATGCTATAATAAGATATTATGTATAGTGTATACGAAAATATTTATACTTTCTACCTTTCTTTTCGTATTCTCCTACTGTCGTGCCCGCTCAAATAATCTCCCGCGTATAATATGGATTATTCATTCAAAATCGTAATCGGGACCAAAACATTATAGAAATTACTGTGCGCGACTCGTCGTAATCCGATCCTATTTAACTGTATATAGTGTAGTAGCTAATATTACTCCATTAATCAGTAATTTTATATTTGATGCCAAGTAATATAGCGCCGCGTAAAAAGCAATAAGTAATAATTACCATATTAGTAAGCACGTTAAAAATGAATTACATCGGCGTCATTTAGATTTTAAACTACTCAACTTTAAAAACTTTATAAAAACCATTGAAAAAAAAAAATAAATAATATATGGGAAGTTGAGAAGGTGAGATATACAATAGTAATTTAAACATGTTTTTAAATGCTGTATTTTATTTTACATGTTCCATTCAAATTTGATCTTATGTTACGCTTATAAAAAATGTTACTACATTAAGTGCAAATTTTTTTTATCACAAAATGTTCAAATATCTCTGTTAAGTATCTCTGTTGGGCCAATTGAAAAAAATCAAATACCGATGAACAGCTCCAAAAATAGCTATAATAATTATTTTTAACCTATTTACAACACGAAAACAGAATTTAAAATAATGAAACCATTAATACCATAAATTTATCCTCTTTCTTTATAATTTTTTTTTTTCAGGTTTTCTAAATTATTACGGAAACTACTTAAAGTGACTTCAATACACCATCTAAATTTAAAATTCTACAAAAAAACTCATGTTGTTTTTTAACTGAACCTATATTTCTGGTAAAAAAATTGTTTAGAGACAGAGAAAAACATGGCACACATTATAGTAAAACCAGTACGTTTCTCGCTACGCTCAGAATCAAAATATTAAAAATTGTAAACAAACTTTTAATGATGCGTAGACATCCTATATTATTATAAGAAACTTCAATATCAGTCATTTCTCTTTTGAACAAGTTATGAATTACAAATACTTAGGCGTAAAATATATCGCAAAAAACAAACAAGTATAATAAAATTAAATTTAGAATGAGTACAGCAAACCGAGAATAATATCGTACAATGAGTACCTACCTATATAAGACGATCACCTCGAAACTTCCTTCAAAAAACACCGAGTGAAAAAACTTTACACAGCACTTTATTATGGTGCATCATGTTTATTAAAGCAAATTTTATTAAGAAGTTAAATAAAAACCAGACACAGTATAGAGGATAGACCACGACAACGTTGAATGTTTCGTGTAACAATTTTCTTAAAAGATTTCAGATTAAGAGAGCAATACTTGACGATGCAGAAGATCGGGAACGATGAAAATCTTTGATGGAAGAGGCTGAAACAAAATTTGAATAATCCGATCTATAAAGAAATATCTTTGAAAATAGATCGTAGATTATTATCGTACAAACCCGTGATTCCCAACGTGTGTGCAACGGTATCTGTACACCAGCGCTACGTTTCCTAGTTGAATACTGTCTAATCTAAAAATAAATTTGAAACCCAAATTACAATGGGATAGCGACGCTGATTTCGATTACGCTTGAAAGATTATGAAGATTTTGATTTTTTCTTGAAAAATACTTTACTGGTTTGGCAAAAATATTTCAAATTATATTTTAAACTTTAGGATACCATAAAAAATACATATATTTTGGCTGGCGGTACTTGCTTAAAACAAAATGTCTAGATTCCCAACAGATTTTCTCGAAAATTAAAAATACATTTTGTCTCCAGTCGGTTTTATATTCATTGACTTCTGGGTTATCTTACAGCTATGAAATGAAAAGAACACAATCCGTATTACTAATACTACTCCGTTCACAATCGTTTTTTATTGTAATGATTTTTAAGGGCGTCTCGATAAAACATTAATTCAAAAATTATGCCATAATTGTTGATAATTACATAAATTTAAATATACAAATATATATATATAAAATTGTATAAATACGTTTTTCTCATTTTTTACAAACGTTTTGTAATGCTGCAAAAACTGGACCGTCCCGATTTTTACAACGGTTTAACATTAACAATGATAGTATAAAATATTTATCCGCGTATACAAAATATGACAATACCCTATTGAGAGGAAGCTCTAGAAATTAAACTTTTTTTATGAAATCTTTTATGTGATTCTTTTTTTTTTGTATCGTTTAAGCTGGTAATGCGAATACAGACATTTGACGGCTGCGATTTGTTTGCTCTCTCGTACGAAAAGAGATTTTCTATATTTTACGGTACACTTATAATTTAGAACGATAAAATGATAATAAATCTATACATATAGGTACTATAGGATATATTTTGCCGCTCGAATCTTTTTTTGAAAAAAATAAAATCAAATCAAACACTGAATTCCTAAAGTATTTTTTATTTATTTTTTTTTTTCGGTGTATATATATATATTGTAACATTGATGTAGACAGTAGTCTAGACAATAAATTACTTTACTTTTGGTGGGTTTTTTTTTTCTTTTGCCATACGATGGTAAACATCGGGGGAATACGGAAACAGTATAGTAGGTAGATATTAAATCTCGTAAACCCCGTTTTATTCCCACTACACGTTGTATCACGTCACGTTGAATATTATTTTCAATAACTTGTCGGTAACGCCGTGCTGTCAATATATTATTATATTTTCGCGAGACGAAAAAAAAAACATACAATTTCCGTGTTTTTTCCGGTTTAATCTGTAATAATGATCGGGACTTGTTTGCAGAAAATCTGAGTAACCACTACAGTCAGTCGTAGATTTCATGAACATTATCCGGATACAGTAGTCCCGATACTAAATAATGATTAGGTATGCCGTGCGATAATACAACTGCAGATTTCATGCGAACGGACGTTCGCGATTGCCCGAAAACGTGATCCAAAATATTATTATATGGGACTTGGAAACTTTCTACCGACTTCGATTCATTTAAAGACTATATACGTATTCCGCTGCTAAATTGGTCTGATACACATATGACAACACTATTTTTGCCACATATTATCCGCGGGCAATCCAATTAGAACTGCTGTATTCCTATACAGCTAAACTTTGCTAGACAAATAACGTACAAATTATACTTGTCGGACGAAAAGACGTGGTATTTGATCAAGGAAAAACGTTATTTGTTTGCTCTTATTTTATCGTCCGAACAGGTTACCTAATATATGACAGACGTAAAAAAGGGTGATTTTTCATTTAATCATTATCCGGCGATTTTCTACGAAAATTTTAAGTAAATTTGATGTCTTATAGTTGTGTTTAGTTGTTTTCAAAATGCAATTTATATAAAATATGAATACTATAAGCCATTTTCATTTATCTACTGTAGTTCAATAGCTAAACTTAAAAAATAAACACTCTAAGATACACCCAAAAGCAACTTTTCAAGAATATTTTAGAGCAATATAGATATTTGATGAAGGTAAAACCATAAAACAAAAAAAAATGTACTATACACTTAAGTGTTTTTTTTGGATCATTTAATTCGTAAATTAAAACAATACCTACATGCACTGTATAGGTAAGTACATTTATAAATTTTGAAGTTTAACGTAATAAATTTAAAAAAAAAACCCCTAAGAATAATTAAAAAAAAAGGATACATATTGTAAATTATTTACTGAAATCACAAAAACAGTCATTTATGTATAGAAATATCATAAAATTTGCTGACACTAAATAAAGAAAATCACTTTTCAGAAGGGAAGCCTATTATCTGTGTATATTACTAGCTTTAATCGTGTATTTAAAACGTAGTGTGTAGTATGGACAATTGAAATTGTTAGGCCCATATTAGTGTGTATCAGACTTCTTTTCAGTTTGTCCCCATTATTAGGAAAAGTAACAAGAATTCATAAAAAGGATTTATATGAAATACTATCGGGTAGATGATATTCATACTTTTTATACTTTTATACTCTTCAAGTACTCCCGAAAAAATCGGAGCATTTTTACTGGCAGAAAAAGTGTTATATTCCGATAAAAAAAAACCAAAGACAAAACATCTTAGTAAAACTATATTATAAATAGCTTGTTCGCTACACTCAGAAGAAAAAATCTAAAATTAACCCACCCGACTAATAAATGGCGTAAAAATGTTTTCAATATAAACGCATTTAAAGTGTTGATCATTAAGTCATTATTATACATACAATTGTATTGCCTAGTTTAATGGAGTTTATTTTTTAGTATAATTAAGCTAAAAATATTAACGCGTAAAATAAATTACGTTAAATGCATGTACGTGCGTCCATAAATGAGTTTGGCCAAATTTCAAAAGTATACATTTTAAAAATTGCGTGACCTGCAACAAATACCTTACTGCAATTAAAATAATTTATCGATGCTTATAATATTATTATTATTATTACTACAAATACACAATATATTATGATAAATTATTTTAAAAAATGCAATACTTTTATACAATAATAAATAATATTTGAATAAAATAATATGCAGGTAGATACGTTACAACGGTTTTTTTCTAATTATTATTATTATAATATTTTATTTAAATATTTTATTTTTTAACGAACATAATACCTCGTTATTATTTGCAAAATATACTATATATGTATACATAATACTTTCATTTGGTTAATGGCTTTCTTTTTAATGTACAATATACATAATATACCTACCTACGTTTTAATGGATACAACAGGGAACATATTATTATTATGATGCATCATAATATTATAATTATTGTGTTGAAACATTAATCACTCAAACGACTTACTATTACTATGTGGCCGGAAAAATGTACCTGTATGTAAATGTTTTGTAATCTATTAACATATCGTCGTGTTGGATTGACATAGATGCATTATCAAAGCTGGACAGTTACTAGTTACAAAGTTGCTAAAATCATGTTACTTACAAGTTACTTTAATTTTCTTGTAACTTGTAATGTAACGAGTTACTTTTTGTGCGTGAGAGTAACTTAATCATTACTTTTTATTTGAATCAAATAAGTTATTAGTTAGTTTTCATCATTTTGTCATCAATAACTTGTAACTTTTTTTTTCCTGATGGTATCGATATGTACCTATTTATACATGTGTCTGTGTATCATAATGGACAAAAAAAAAATACGTCAATTTATAATATGTTCGATGTATACATCGATACGATATATCATGTAAAGCTCTTAGTTTCATCCAATGAATATGCTCGGAATTCAATTTACATTCCTCGGTAAAAAAATTATTATTTGTCCTTTAGATCGCATATACTGAGTAAATTTAGTTCTATCATTTGGGATCCATCTGCTACTAATAACTCTGCTGGAGATCAGTGGAAATTTCTACGTTTTGCCACTTGCATCCTAAAAATCGATAATCATCCATCAAAACTACAATATTATACTTCTATCTAATAAGCACTAAATTTGACTTCCTTGTCGGACAGGTCCTTGCCGATAAGAGGTCGACTTCTTTACGGTGCTTTTACAAATTAATTTTTAGAGTACCTACTCGTCAGACGAGATCACATTTTTCATACTTTATCCCTGATTCCTCTGCCAACTATCGACAAAACTCTCAATTAAGTCAATATATCATATGATATTTACAAATAAGAACTGTTGCTTTTACGCTCAGCATAGGTCACAGTTTTAGTTTGAAGGGAGAAGCTACAAAAAAATAATTCTGTTATTAATCATATACAATATACATACTCTGATAACGTAAGGTTTCAGCCTGGTACATAAACTATTAAAATATCTATATTTTAATTGAACGGATTTTTTTTCGTTTTTACAGTAGTAATCGGTATTACACAATTACACAATTTGTAAGGAACAGTTTAGTTTATATCATTTTTGAAAATTAAATAACCGACCATAATGGTCACGTATTACCGGCCATTTATTCACATTAAATATTCGGGTCGCTAACGATAATTCATTATAATATTATTTGGTCAGGTCACTTTAAAATGCGATTACTGGTATCCTGAAAAATTCAAGAAATTTACAGCCGTACAGCCGATAGGTTTAGGAACCAACAACCGTTAAATACATATATAATCAAAAGCAGTCCGAATTCAATCGAGAACGAGGGCATTATTATGTATGATGTGTAAATATAACTAGAGTTCGGGTTTTTTTTTTCCAGCCCACTGTCCGTCCTTGCTCGTATTCAGTAGTACCCGCACCGGAAAGAAAACCAGAAGGAAAAACGTATATACATAGGTAGTGCGAGTCTCAAAAGAACATTTTCGACCTCGTGAAACCGTATACCTGCAGTACTTTACTCTTCTGTTGTCGACTTTTGGCGGTAAACCCGGTACAACGGAACACAAAAAAAAAACACGGGACACAAGATACCTACATGTAGGAAAACGCTCGCGCGCGCGTGTATATATTTTTTATTATTATTATTATTATTATTATTTTTTATTTTTTTTTTTTGCTTTCCGTCTTAAATAATTTATCGGTCAACTTGCCGGGGGGAATCGATACGCCCCGCGGTA
This sequence comes from Cinara cedri, assembly GCA_902439185.1. NCBI lineage: Eukaryota > Metazoa > Arthropoda > Insecta > Hemiptera > Aphididae > Cinara > Cinara cedri. The sequence goes on along the minus strand of CABPRJ010000508.1, from coordinate 199,797 downwards.
ACACGGCGGCGACATGTGAGGTCGCAGAGGTCGCCAAAAACAAGGGCAACGCGCGTCGTCATCGTCGTCGTCACGAGTATCGGTATAAAAATACAGGTAAGTAGGATACACGAAATGCGGTTGCAGTATGTGAACCCGTCAAGTCGCGTACATCACGTAACGTTCAGCGCCATTATCATTAACATGGAAATAATAATAATAATAATAATAATAATACCTAACCTAATTGTATTATTAATAATTAATAATAATAACCGTAATAATTCGTGTGGGGAACGATGATTGGCGGACGCGATGGCGCCACCACCACTGCACTGCCGCTGCACTGTAGGTTAGGTCAGTGTCGAGAAACCTTAGTGCGTACCGCATTATTATTACAGTTTTGTACGCGAAATATATGACAAATTAATATCGTCCCGATAAAAATAAATTGTATTTACCGCTAGAATAATTTGTCCAGATGAAAATAAAATACCCAATTACATATAATAACAATTTGATTATCTAGATGTAAAAAAAAAATATATATAATTGGTTTCATTGACTATAGAAAAAACTAAGCATCTACTCAAATGCATTCGTACAGCTACATTTCCAAACGGGTGTAATTATAGATGTAAATTATTTTTTAATTTATAAACCATATATAAATAAAAAAAGACTAATACTGGTCTGTGGAATACTAGAATGATGGGTGTGTCACTGTTTTCAGAGGAAAGTCGAGGAAAGTTAGAGGAGAGGAATACATGGAATAATTTAATTTATATCTGTATACAATGATAATTCTTTCTAAAGAAAAACGATTCTGAGCAGTGTATGATTAGTCGTATTCATATACCCTGGGTGTGCCAAGTTCAGCGAGAAGTTAACAAAAATGATACAAACAATTACCAGTGTTTCTCATTTATTAAGAAAACAAAAAATAACCGCCTCATTGACCAACAAGATCAATAATTGTACAAGAAAGTCCCTAAAATGTTTTAATTTGAACAGGATTTTTGCTTAGAAAAATTTTTAACAGACATAAAACAAAAAAAAAAATCATATCTCAGAATACTCATTTTCCTTTTAACTGAATAAAATATACTTATTCAGATAAATTAATACACTTTGATTTAATCAGAATAATATTATTATTATTTTCCTCTCTATAAGTTGTATGCAATTAATTATATTTTTCAAACAAATTCCAACAAGTCATAGTAAATTTGTTGGAGCGTTTTTGTTTTTCAAGTTTAGTGAACTTTGTGGTGCAAGCTTCACGTCGGCACATAAAATGTTCATTAAAACTGAACAAAAATAGAATTTTGATTTTCATAAAAATAATTTTAAAAAAAAAAACCTACCCGCGAACAACAGAGCTCCGTAAAAAACAGTAGAATTTTCCACCGGTCTCCTGGTGCTAAATTGCCGTTACTAAATTTATAATTGTGGTCTGTAGACGTATTTAAAACCCGGTATTTCCTTGGAGGGGAAACATGAAATTTGAGCATAATATTGACGAACAGGAAATAAAGGTTTGCCAGTCTAAACCCCCAAAAGGCACTTTCTCGTAACTAACGCAGTAAATATTCGAAACGGCTTTCCGTCGGAGTTTTCGAGCCAACAAGTATACGAACGCTCTAAATACCAAAATAATAATAACATTTACCGACAACTACTTATAGAACGCTTACGTGTATTATGAATCATTATCCAAGTATTGCTATAGTTCTATACAAATAAATACCGTAATATCATAATATTATCGTGTAAAGTTCGCCAAAAACTGACTATTGCTAAATAAATATAATAGCTGCCAATAATAATAGTATGTTGTTGCTGTTTTGAGGACTGGGCGACGGACGACCGAAAAATAATGTGCCCGCCTACCGAACGCGGCGGTGGCAGAATAATGACACGATCGTCACGGTATCGGCGATCGTTTCGTACAAGTTTATTTTATTTTTTTTTAAAAGCTTTTAATTTAATCGAAACTCCGTACAAAACTCTGCTATACTTACCCGCGGAGTGTTCATCGGGAATTTTAAAATTATACTGCCATGCGTTAAAAAAAAATATATATATATATATATATATATATATACGTAATAATATTTTAGGAAAGTATTAGTATAGTAGAAAGGTAGGTAGGTACACAGTACACCGAACGCTGTTTTTTTTACGAACCCGTAATAATACAAATTACAATACCGTACGAAAAAAAAAACCGTTCTAGGTTACATAGGCTTCCGAAATCCATTGATTCGTCAAAAATTAATTTCGGATATTGCATTTTCGTTTGATCTATTGTACCAACCACTACTGTAGGTACTCGGCTAATACCCACTAAACTTTTAAAACGCACGAGTGACCTAATTATAATGACATTATTGTTCGAGTGCCTACATGTATTATTATTTACGGAGTAGATTAAGGATGTAATTATGTCCCCCTTGGCTTTTTTTTTTAATATTCATTATTTATTCGAAATCTGCTTATAAATTCATATTTCTTTGCGTTTTTTTTTAAAAATCAACAACTTAATGTAAAATGATCCCTATATGGTAAATATATTTTTTAAAAAAAACCTGAACGTACGCGTATATTTTCTTATTTAAAACGAAACCTATCTGTACCGCTATATTATGAAGAAGGTTAGATTAAAAAAAAATAAAAGTAAATAATTATTTACTCACACCTTTAGTTAGCTATTTTTATTTGATTTCAATAGTGATTTAAGAGTAGATTGAACTATAATTTACTTAAAAAATATATAAATTATTAAAAATTGATCTTTTCTTAGTCTAGGCACACATTATACAACATGACACGATTTCCAAATTCAATATCTCCCTACGTGGCATTGTCCTAAATACGCGACTGATAGATACATTCTTATAACAAACGTAAAAATGTATATTTACGTAGTCTTTTACTTATCTAATTGTAATAGATATCACATGTAAAAATCTACTTAGAATTCAAACGTAACAGAATAATAAAAGATAATAATACCTAATAAAAATGTAATCACATGTATATTTTAAGTGGAGCTTATTAAAGAAACTTATAGTTTTACAAAGATAGAAAATAAATGCATTTTATTTTTTTTAATTTTTTTTTTATCTGTGCGCAACTTTTCTACCAGAGGACTTCCTCGGATATTACGTGTAGCACATATTCTGAAAGTAAATTGGCTTGGGGAGATACTTTAAAAAGGTCATTTTTCAATTTTCTCAAGAGTTTTCTCATCAAATGTGAAAAACCGGGTAATCATATTTACCGGAGCTCTCCGTCAGTTTGGAAAACATACTCAAAAACTGGGACCAAATCGTGTTATGAAATGTGTACAGATGTAGGTACCGACATTTGCCGTTGTATAATTTGTACGAATTTGTAACCACATAATAATATGACGAATCCTTATAAAATTGAAGGTTTTTATGTATAGACAAAATTAGCATCGGGGCGAAATGCGGTTCCTTTTATAGTAATATTGCGGGTACGGCGAACATTATTATTACTATCCAAACTCGGCAATTTTGTCGGAAAATTGATTCCATTAAAATGGCTTTCAAATAAACGCGCGCCGCCGGTTCGATAGGAAAAACGTCAACCGCGTGCGTTTCTATTGTCCCGTTACTATTATGTATAATATTACAAAAGCGTAAACTTCTGACAATAATAATATTACCATTCGTTTATAATATTATTATTTCAATGAATCGTTTGACCTCAACCGTTAAAATATTATTGCTGTCGGTATGTTGATGTTGATTTTTTCAACCGCACTTAATTGTTATTTGTCGGGAATATTTTAGGAGTACAAAAAAAAAAAAAAAAAAACCGACAAAAAAGTCAATGGTCGATAATATTATTGTTCGATATTTCTATACACACACCTAAATAATATTAAATATATATATATATATATGACTAAACACGCTAAATATTTTCAATATACAATGCATTGTAGTAATGAGCAAAAAAAAAAAATAATATGTTTAATGGCAACGAAAAAAATTGAATAAATGTACGCCTATACGAATAGAAAATGGCTGACATTGATATCGAATAAATATTATTGTACTGAACCTAATTTTAGATGTTTCGATTTTCGCCGAATTTTCTCCGAATTAAGAAATCCTGTTGCACTGTGTTTTGTCTGTTATAAACATAGACATAATAATAGATACACTGAGCGTTCCTACCCCCTCACCATCAACAAATTCATCCGTCATAACAAATCGGAGTAGGTAAAAATAACCGGGAAGAAAAAATGTAACAGATGAAAAATGCACAGATAGACGTTTGTCCGTGATTTTTTACCTACCACCGAAATTTCTATTCACCGACATGATAATGGCTATACGCGTAGTCTATCTGTTATTATATCTATGGTTATACGTCATAAATATTGTTTAAATACATATATATATATATATATTTTATTTTTCCCGTTACTTAAGGATATTTCTAGCGGTTCATTCTGGACCAAATGAGATCAAACGCGGGAATTAGAATTGTTTTGTGAGTGGATTGTAATACGAGTCCATAAGCATATTAATATCATGTGATATAATATAATATTATTGTTTGTTTATCGTTATTATGAATTTAACCATATTGTTACGGTTTGAATGTTTTTAAAACATTTTGTCGTGGACGTGGACCTCCCCTTAACTTTTTTGTTTTTTTCTCATTTTCTCATCTTAATACTAAATGAATCCACGACAGAATTTTCTATCGCATTCCAACAACACCTTTTCGATTACGAGAACCGTGACCATTTTAAGCCAATAGAGCATATTTATTTTTAGACTTCATCTAAACAATTCAATTCAAGACAAAGCCGATAAGTTAATTATTATTACCTTTGGTTAGACAAGTAGGTAATATTTAATTACACATATGAACCCCACGTGTTGAATTATATTCCATAGTTTCATATCGAGTTAACGTTTAGAATGATATAATCAAAAAAAAAAAAAATAAACCAAAACTTAAGAAACACATTTCGTGATACGATTTTACAACGAAAATTGTTTTATTTACATTTTTTTTTTTTTTAGATTATAGCAATAGTTTTAAAAATATTGTTAAAAGACTACGTTTTTTGAAGTCGGAAGAGTTTTAAAAAAGTTTCCAGCCTTCTACGCCCCTCCGATTTGTGAGCTGACAATAAAATAGGTACATTGTTTACACTCAAAGTTTCTACGATAATATTAAATTTGTTTAACTATTTTTATTTAATTTGTCGAATACATTTTATTCGTTGGGTTGAAAAATAAGTGAAATGATATTAAACAATGCTGTTCGAAAAGTTTATCCTCTACGAGTTTCGTAATAATATACTTAGTCCATTGTTAGCCCCGGACTCATAATATTTGAAATATGAAAACCAATTGATTTTGTCACGATATACACAATACTTGCGCTTGTAAAACAAAGATATGACGAATACGAATGTGACGTCCTATTAAAAATTTCCGGGCGTCCATTGATTTCACCGCCAGACACTTACCTACCAGCTACCCGCTATATTTACAACCAAATGGAAAATAATGAATAATAATATTTTCCGAACTATAAACGCGAAAAAAATCAAATATTTGTGTAGTATGACAGATTTTTCCTCGTTATTCGTTAATAATATATTATAATAATTATAGGAATATATTTTAACACTGTATGTTTTAAGTGTACCGAAAAAGCATTACTATTAGTTTGACGTTTATTAGTTTCTTGGAAATCACTTTTTCGAATTATAAAAATGTTCCGAATTATCCTAAAAGTTGAGGAATTTTCGCACTGTGATCGTAATGCGTACACATTTGTCTAGATTCCCAACAGTTTTCGAAACAATTTTCTACCAGAAACTATCTGTAAAGTTGATGATCGGAGAAATATGTCTCATAAAATACTATTTATATATATATATACAATACTATTGTTCACAGACAGCAAAGAAAAAAAAAGGCGCACATCATTTTAAAAAACTGTATTCAGAAACCTAAAAAAAAAAAAAAATCGAGCATCGCAAATTGAGATATCTATACCGCCTCGATGCGTGTTAATCATGTTGTATACTATTGGACGCATTGTTTAAACCTTCTAAATACCAATTCTTATAAAAAATTAATTATATATATTTAGGTATCTGCAGATAAATATTCAGCTACAAGAGGCGAAACAAATAAATTAGAGGGTTTAAAAATTAATAGTTGAGGTTTCACGAGGGAATATTAAAAGACGAAAATTATTGGGCTATTAATTATAATACTTTAGGAGTTTCATGTTTAAAAAAAAAAAATATTTAAAAAGTTAATACTCGTATTTCTTTTCTAAATATGATATTCTGAGTGTTTGGCGGTAAAAAAATCGCTTAGTTTTTACTTAATCTTCGAATTAGGATTTATGATGCTGTCAACACTATTAAACTGTATTTTATTTATATTTTTTTTTTTAAATAACACCCACTTTTAATCAATTCCTATTTTAAATTTTGAACGAAGTGAGGAATATGTTAGTTTTACTACGATTTTATTTATTTTCTTGTGTCTAAAACAACTTTTTTTATAAGAAATTTTGTTCCAACCATGCAATTTCTTTTAGCATCTTTAATTAAGGCGATTTGTCAAATAATTAGTTTATTTCAGTCACAACTCGATTTAAAAACGTTAAGTCTTTTCGTGAATATTGATATAAATGATAATTTAATATTATAAACAATAATGATTTCCCGATGAATGGTGATTTTTCTCGATAAAATTGTAATATTATTTATTACGTTTCGTGTATTTTGTTTCTTGAAAAACACTTTTTCCATTATTAAAATTCTCCGATTTCTTCACTTAGTACTTTGAAAAATCCAGAATTCTTCGCACCGAGGTACTTTTCTTCAAATTCATACAAAAATCATTCACAGTTAACCCCCTCGAATCCTTTTGTTGATTTCTTAATAGGAAAACACATTTTAGTTAAAAGAAAATGATTCAAATTATTTTTATCGTAAAATGTGCCATGTCGGGTTTTGTTTGTAAAAAAAAAAAAATGTCTAAATTCCCTATAGTATTTCTAAAAGAAAAAAAAATGGAAGAATTAACGACAGCGTAAATGACCGAACTCGGAATTTATTTCTGTTCTATTCTGGATTAGGTACCTTATTATCACCCTTTTACCGACAACCGCTCAGGATCTTTTCACGATTGCGATTATCAATCGTTCCTTTCGGTACGTTACAAACCGAATAAGCCCTATATCTAAACATCGTACGCCTCTGCGCAACTTCCCACCAACAACAGCGGCTCGCCCGCGTGCAATATCCCGTACTTTTTTCGAAACTGTTGTACCGCATTTGCATTGTGTTGTAATCGTATTGAAATCGACATTTTCGAACCGCTAAAAAAAAAAAAAAAAAAAATGCGTGTACATACGTGATATTGCGTTCGAACTCGCTACGCTACGCGAGTTCGAACGCGTATCCGTCGTTTTTGTTTGTACGTGCGCCAGATTCATTCATCACGCGTCATACCAATACACGGGCACAATACTTGAAACACAATAACGAGGCGAGGCTGCAGCTGTTCAGCCGCGGACGCATCGTAACAATAATAATTTCCCCGCCGGCGGTTCGCGTTTAGTTTTCCAGTAGCGACCGACAAACTCGGAAACTCGAGAGTGGTCCGGGTCGGGTACCTGGGTACGCGCGTATATCCGGACCGACCCCCCCCCCGNGCCCCCCCCCCCCACCGACCGTTATACAGGTTATATTGCGTAGGGTTCGGCGTACCGCCGTGGTCATACGTGACTGACTACTACTTGCCGTTTTTCGTCCGAACAGATCACTCGAACGCGCGCGCGTTAATCAAGCCCGGCGCGGCGCGAAGTGCGCGGCGTTTGTTCCGTTCGCGTCGCACGAAACGGTTTTTCCGCGATTGCTGTACCGCTCGTCCGGGTCCGGCGCCGACGAACAGCGCCCGGCCGGTGGCGCGAAAACGCGCGGCGTTCAAATCCCGATTCGCCGACGTCGCGCCGACATTAACAAGCGGTTGGTTTGACATTTCGCCGTCAAACTCGACATTGCAATGTTATTTCGCCGACGGGGTGCCCAGCCGTTTTACGCGCCGCGGCCGCGGCGGTATTGGCGAACGCGTCGCGCGTTGTTATTATTGCAGGGACAGACCGACGGACGCGTCCGGGACAATCGACCGATGAATTGTCGGAGTATAAAATGTGCCTGCGGCCCCGTACGGAATAGGATGCCGACAGCTATCCGACAAATATTTCGCGTACGTTATCATTATGTTTCACCCGCAGAGAAAACAGTGGTACGCAGGTACGAAGAAGTCTTGTACACGCACGGTGTTTTTACATTAGCGAAAATACAAGTTTGTTTCGATTATTCATATCGTAAGCGTAGATAACGAATCCGTTACTACAACACCGTCGTAATATGAGACTTGGACTGGAGATTTTTCAACTTTTCAAACTTGCCGATAATACGCATACAAAACTGTAGAACCGTCGGCTTACACGGCATTTTCATTATTATTATTATTATTATTATGACGCGCGTGAATTTTGTCTACAAAACGCACGAGCCGGCATAATTATAGTTCGTTTTGATAGTGATTTATTCTAATTTAGAAACTATTATATTTCAATTTATAAGACCACGACGACTGAACACGACAAAATAATATTAATTTGTTTCACTGTATGTATTAAAAAAAAATAGCTTAAATGGCTAACCATATCACCGTTTCTTGCATACCCTGCTCAAGTGACCACTCTTATATTTTGTTGCTCCAGTATTTAACTTCACATGTGGGATAATTAATTCACTTAATTCGTATACATATATTTTATTTTTTATTTCAATACGGGCCACGGACCAAAGTACGATATTTACATAAATTTAACTTAGATTTGAAAACGTACAGGTAACGTAGAATAACAATACAATATTACAATATGGTTAACAAAATACAGCAGACGGGTCTTCTTGGGTAACACGCATCATTCGATAAATTGGCCGGTTATGAAAGTAGTTTGATGTACACTGCAGTGGCAAAAAGACGAAATAAGGAGAACGGATCTGAATATATATAATATATATTTATATCTAATAGTTTCCCAATATGACTGACGTTAGATATCTGTCTAAACATTACGTATACATTATTAATGCATCGGAAATAACATAAAAAAAAAGCCAGTGCCAACGAAAAACTATTCTAAACGAAGTTCGGTTATGTTTTTGAAATACTGTAATTTTTACAATTTTTACAGAAATTCGACAATAGACACGTACAAAAAAATGTACTACATTACACTCAATTTTTTTTTTTTATTTACCATTAAGTATATACAGCTTTCCCACGTCTATAAAAGGCTAATATAAATGTCTTGAGAAAGTTTCAGGATCTTTGTTCTTTACGATTATTTATAATCGCATTATTGGCAAAAATAAAATAATAATAATAATAATAATTAATCTGTTCTGGACGTAAACATTCACGTTGCTCCCGTACGTTTTTTCTGGATAAATTATGAAAATCACACGGAAAATCATCAAATTACCGCCGCTGTGCACCGATTACTAGAACCGAAATGCTGCTGTTGCCCAGTGGATATTCACCAACGGAAAAAAAAAAAAAAAAACGTAGCCCGGACATAGTTCGATATTATTGGGCCCCGGCCGTGATAATCGAAACCGAACCTTTAGGGATGAGGACAAAAAAAAAAAAAAAAAGACCGTGTTACGCGGTCGGTTTGGTCTCCGCCGTAATGATAATATATTCGCGTCGCGATGACGTACATGTCCGACCGCGTTCGAACGACGGAGTGACGCGTAAGAGTCGGCCGCCGTTGATCGTCACCGACCGTCGCCGTCGTCGTCGCAGATATCGCATTCGCCGTTCTCGTCTCCGTTTCCGGATACCGGAACCGCGGATGTATCTCTCTCTCTCTCTCTCTCTCTCTCTCTCTCTCACTCCGCCGCTCCACGCGGTACCATTACTCCGGTTTTATCTCTTTCTCGGCGGGCCGTTGACGAATCACCGTGTACCCCACCACCACCACCCCCCCCCCAACGCCGTATCTCGGAGACTCGAGGCGAGAGACGCTTCCGTTTACTTCGCGCGCGCACACGCATACACGCACACCCCGAGTGTGCACGCCCGAGTGTTCAACCGATATAGACGTGAACGTATAAGCCCTTTCCGGAATGCCGCGGCCGTCGACGGTAGCGCGCCCGCGTTACGATTACCGCTATAACACTATGCCCACAGCGATTGAACCGTAGAGACGCGGCTATCTGTTACGAGGCCGATTCGCGAATCCTGCAGTGTATTTGACGGATCGTGGCGTACAGGGAGAAAGAAAAAAAAATCCATAGAAAACCAATCGATTCGAATAATATTCGAATACTCGCCGAAGAACCTTGAATCTCGTCGCATTCGGATATTGTTATAACGTGTTTGAAACGCCTAATTTTATGATAATTTTGATTAATGGTTCCCAAAATTTCAAACGCGAAACCTCGGCGGAAATGATAGTGTGCAATTTGGGCGAATAGAGGAAATTAATTTATCATATTTGGGCGAAAAGCGAATGTGTCTTTTGTGGACGTAAAGTGGCCTGCCCGCGAAATATACAAAATGATTAAATATTAATTTCAAACAAAAGTAAATAATCAGCGACTATATTTATGAGCGACACATATAAACATACAAATTTGTACACGTGACACGTACACATTTTTTTTCCCGGGGTAGGAAAGATGTTAAAGTTCATGTCACTTTAAACACCTGTTACATTTTTCAAAACCCGGTGGCTATGGTATGCATTAAACTGTTAATAAAAATAATACTACGAGAACACGTGAAATATTATATACTTTCAATTGGGTGAACGTTATTGTTTTATCAAAAATATAACTTTGTGTAACCGAAGCGATAATAATTATGTCTGCAACGACCCGCGACGGTTTAAATCGGATTGTTTTTTCAACGCCGATAATTGACGTAATTTGAATTCAGTAACAACAAATCTATTTACAAAACTTTTATCTTGCATTTTCTTGCGTTTATTATGAAAATAAGTAATGATTTATGAGAACGCATTCCTTTCTAAAAAAAATTGTTCGAAAGTATATAATAATAATATACATTGCAATATAAAATTTAATACTCTGGTCGAAACAATTATTTAATTATATTAAAATACTATGTTTTCCACGTGTTTTAAGTTTTAATATCATTAAATGCAACTCTAAAATTGTAGGTACGTTGTTATGTGCCAATTACGTGTTGTTAATGAGCGTTTGCAAAATGCGTGTAATATGTACAACGTAATAATAATTATAATTATATGCATTTACTATAATAACTAAAGGTAGTGTACCTTATTTACCTACTTAATTAAAAACCATCCAACCGAATATGGGTACATTAATATAGTGATAATAGATAATTTAAACTTCGACATTGAAGTCTACTTGGTTTTTTTTTTTTTTGATAACGGGATGGAAGGGTAGCGTTTAATTTTTTTTAACGTGTAGAATATTAGAAAAATTGATTTTTGTTTTAAAATTAATTAAATTGTACGTTACGCAGCCGTGAAATATACTTTTTACAATTTTTTTCTTCCGAGACTATTTGTTCACCGTAATATCTCTAATTAGGTACACGTAACCGTCAGGGATGGTTTCATTCCCGCCAATGACGTAACATATAAACAGTAAACTGAGCTTTGTCTCGACAAAAGCGGTGATTTTTCGAAACCTTTTCTCGTTTGAAATAAATATTATGATATTATAATTATAGTCAAATACCTACGTATTTTGTGGGAACGACCTCAGGGCAATGCGGTCCTTACAGTTGGTCAGGCACGAGATGCTCTTGCAGAGAAATTCGACAGAGATTCGCAGGTTTCGGGTTCATTCACACACACATAAATTTTAGGGTTTTCGCGTTTTGCGGTTGACACATAATATAAGAACCTCGGTTATCAGTCCACAGTCGACCGCTTTTTTGATAAAAAAAAAAAACCCTCACTGTAGACTAGATTTTCAACCGGTAATAATACGTGCATTTTCACCCTCCATTTAATTTTTGGCTTTTGAGCCTTATTGTCCATATATTAGTTTTACAATGATAATTTTTTTTTTTCTGTGAACAACTTTTCTACCAGCAATTTTAATCCAATTTTTCTGTCGGGAAATCTGACTGGAGTGGTACTTTAGGGAAGTCGTTTTTTTTGTTTTTCCCAATTATTATTATTCATAATAAATAAGAAAAACCAAAAAAAACATGGATAAAACGTAAGATAAAAAATAAAATAGGTACCTACAATATTAAACACATATTAAAAAAAATATATAATACATATGTAATTATTTTTTGTTTTCGTGTATTTTGAATATTCAAATTTTGTGGACCAAATGTAAGGCCTAAATCAAATGGTCATGTGATAACAGAGCTAATGTATTAAAGATAAATTTGACAAATTTGATTATGTAATTACAAACAAACCCGGCTACGGTACTGAACTGCCAGAAAATTCAAATCAGTTCATGATATACATGACTATCCGCGAACTAAACGGCTTTAATCCCCCCACAATTATTGTCAATCGGAACTAGGAAAAACGGATATTGTACAAGACGTATCTGAAGGGACACACTCAATACAAAGTCTGTCGTCGTCGTATCCGATCAGCTGACCCCGGATTTCATAAGATGTGATTGGTTAATGTGTGATGTTTGTAATCATAATAGATCGTTACCGAACGTCACACACTACCCGATGATGCCACGGAAATCGGGTCCTTATATGTCCTTTCGGACGTTACCTACTCGCGTTTCAACGCGCTCAACGTTTGACAAACGGGCGATTTAGTCGCATGCCGAACGGACCTGACGGACAGGACTCGGTCGATTCCGAACGCCTGGACCACGAACGCCGTTTTAACCGCCACGGACGCTTGTCGGACCCCGTGAAACCGCCCGGACGTCCGAGCCGGCCGGCCGACCCAAAGGAGATTGACACCGCGCTCGATCTGCCGGCAATTAATCGCGTTCGTCGGTCGCCGCGCGGAAGCCTTTGGACAGACCGTCGCGCTATCTTAATTCAAATATGTAATTGTTCCTTTTCTTTACAATGATTTTATTCCGTATTTATACGGTTCGATTCTTAATCATATACCGACAATGGTGTATCATATTAAAAATTAAGTGGGTAACCTAATACCTAAGTTATTGCTAACCTTAAAATTTGGGTACTTAGTGTCTACGTTAAAAATATATTTTCCATGACATAAATGCTGCAAAGTTCTCGTATACAAATTGATGAGTCGCATAATTTTAGCACATTTCCGCTCGATTTTTGACATAAATGTTACTATAATATCACCGGAATAGAAAGAAGTATAATGTAACATATATCCATATTCAATTAACAATGCCCAGTTTCTGTTATTTTATTTCCCCTGTTTTTGTGATTGAGTTACTCTGAGTTCAATAATTACAAAGAACGTAAAAATTGTCCAAACTAAATAATACATTTTATTTTATTTTCCCAATTCGATAACTGTCTAAATATTTTAAAATTTATCTATATACTGCACGGGTCTTAATTGTGGGTTTTTATCCTGACAAATGATTAATATATTTTTTTATATCTTATGCACCGTTCAGTAACATTTAATGCGTCGCAGTTTGGTCACCCCTGTTCTACCGCAAGAAAAAAACAAAAACTCGGTAAAAACCGGTAATCACGGTGTCGCCTAACGCTTCGTAGATCACAATGAAAACAGCCGGTTTTTCATTTTTAGAACGAATCAAAAAAATAATTACCAAAATTGAGCCAATTGACAGACAAATATTTTTATACCATTGTTCGAAATTTAATGTGCAACGCGCCTAATACCACTAGTACGATGGAAAATCAATTCGTGTCAATTTTATACCGTGACTAGGATGCGGATTTAAATGCTCTAAAAACACTAGAAAAATACTTTAAAAACTACAATTTAATGTCATTGAATAAAAAAAAAAACCGTTAAAAATGCTCTGGAAATTATTTTAAACATTCAAAAAAATTACTTTTTTTTTTATGTTATCGTTTTCATTATTACAGCTAGCGTCGTATTTAACCGGTCCAACGGGTAAATTTATAAATTTAAATTTGAAAAAAGAAAAGTGCAATTTTTTCTTTTAGGACGAAATCGAAATAAATTTTGTCAATTTTTCTGAAAACACTGTGAAGTTTAGTAAAAAGAAGAGCAAAATTCCTTCAAAACCTAAAACTGAATCCGAAACGTATAAAATTTGTCTATTTTTTGAAAATTAATATGATCTCTAAAAGTGCAAAAAAATATTACAATACGGAATTTGTATTTTATACTTTGAAATGTTCGGTACGCGAAACGAAAATTGAGCTCGGGTACAATTTTTGATGTAGCATATTCTGAAAAAAATTACCATTCGCATTGCAATCCGAATTCAATTTACGACTGTCCACATCAGTGGCGTCACGGCGAGGGGAGGTGTTTTGGTGTTCAAACACACCCCCCCCCACGAAGATCCCCCCCTACATATAATGTCGATCGGAACTATGACGAACGGAAGTTGTACGAGACGCGTCCGAAGGGACCACACTCACTACAAACTCTGTCGTCGTCGTATCCGACCGGCTGGTCCCCGCATATCGTTTGATGTGGTCGGTTAATGTGTGATGTTTGTAATCGTTATAGATCGTTACCAAACGTCACACACTACCCGATGATGCCACGGAAATCGGGTCCTTATATGTCCTTTCGGACGTTACCTACTCGCGTTTTAACGCGCTCGGCATTTGACAAACGGGCGATTCGGTCGCATTCCGACCGGACCTGACGGACAGGACTCGGCCGACTCCAAACGCCTGGACCACGGACGTCGTTCTAACCGCCACGGACGCNCAAAGGAGATTGACACCGCGCTCGATCTGCCGGCAGTTCATCGCGTTGCGCAGTCGCCGCGCGTACGCCTTTGGACAGACCGTCGCGCTATCATAATTTTGTGGACTAAATGTAAGGCTTAAATCCATGTGTTTGATTATGTAATTGTTCCTTTTCTTTAGAATGGTTTTATTCAGTATTCGTACAGTGTGATTCTTATTTAAATACCAACAATGGTGTATCATACTAATGGTGAAGGGGGTAACCAAAACCTCAGTTTTTCTAACCTTATCATTTTGGTTACCTACGTTACAAAAAAAATTGTCCATGATGTGAACTGCTGCATAATTTTCGTATACGAATTGAGTCACATAATTTTAGCACATTTCCGCTCGATTTTTGACATCAATGTTAATATAATGTCAAAAACTACATCTTTTTGTAACTTTACTCGAAATATTATGGTAGCTACAATTAATTTTATTAGTTTTATTGTATACCTGATGAAAAATATAGTAAAATTAACATAAACACTATTAAGACACTTCATTACAAACGTTATATTAACTGATTAACGAATCAATAAATGGCAAATTATTATATTTACCGACCGCAAAATAAAATAATTTTAAAAATCAATAGGTACTTCAGTTTCATTCGAACTAAGGCTTTCTGTAACAGTATGGGTTGTTTGCCGGTGAATAATATTATGTGACACTTCGGTGTCGGGTGAAAACCATAAATAAAAATACAAAATATTTCACTCTTGTTCAAAATCAATAAAAATAAAAATAATAAAAGTTAAAAAATTAAATTTTGTTGAATTTATCGGCGGTTAAAAATACGTAATGCCAAAAACAAATTATCGTCGAACGTTTATAGAAACGCATTGTTTTCCGTCCGGACTGCAACAAATACTATTAGATTATTTTGAAGTTTGATTAACGTCCATACAGCTAACCCAGTACCTGTATCATAACGACCGACTTGCTACGGGATTTAAATGGAATATACAATTTTTGGATTCTGAGTGTAGTGAGTGTTATAAATGGTTAAACCAATTATTTGGTTAGGTACGGTTTTATTTTCTTTTGAGTGTCAACAACTCTTCTACCCTTTCTATTGACTTTTCAAGGACGGTGTACCTTTAATAATGGAGAAGATAATTGTTTTATTTTATTTTTAATTGTCTTAATGGAATTCAAACGTCGAAAATCCGAGTATATTCACCTAACAATGCACAGTTTATGTTATTTTTCCCCCCTTTGTTGTGATTGAGTTACTGTTTGTTCAACATTTACAAAGAACGTTGAATTTGTTCAAGCTTATAACCCCTCTTCGTTTAATTTCACAATTCGAGTACTGTCGAAATATTTTAAAATTTATCTTTGTGCAACACCGGTTTTTATCCTGTCAAATTATTAATATATTATGTTATATCTAGTGCACTACTCAATAACATGTAATGTGCAGCAGTTTGGGCACCTCTGTTCTACCACAAGAAAAAAACCAAAAACTCGGTGAAAACCGGTAATCACGGTGTCGCCTAACGTCAAAATGAAAAAAACCGGTTTTTTATTCGTAGAGAGTATCAAAACAACAATTACCAAAACTGAACCTATTGGCAGACAAATATTTTTATACCATTGTTCGAAATTTAATGTGCAACGCGCCTAATACCACCAGTGCGATGGAAAATCAATTCGTGTCAATTGTATATCGTGACTAGGATGCGAATTTAAACGCTCTAAAAACATAAGAAAAATACCTTAAAAAATACAATTTTATGCCCTTGAAAAAAAAAACCGTTAAAAATGCTCTGGAAGTTATTTTAAACCTTCAAAAAAAATTTCTTTTTTTTTTATTAGGTACTAATATAAATTTGCTAAGCCCAACAGTGGAAATAGTATTGCAATATGACTACCTTACTACTAGTTAAATAGCTTATCGTTTTCTTTAGCTAGCGTTTAGTAAATTTGAAATTCTACATTTTATAAAATAGAAACGTGCATTTTTTATTTCAGAAAGAAATCGAAATAAATTTTATCAATTTTTCTGATAACACTGTTAAGTTTGCAAAAGAAGAAAAAAATTCCTTAAAAATCTAAAAATAGACCCGATACTTATANGGGGTAACCAAAACCTCAGTTTTTCTAACCTTATCATTTTGGTTACCTACGTTACAAAAAAAATTTTTCCATGATGTGAACTGCTGCATAATTTTCGTATACGAATTGAGCCTATTGACAGACAAATATTTTTATACCATTGTTCGAAATTTAATGTGCAACGCGCCTAATACCACCAGTGCGATGGGAAATCAATTCGTGTCAATTGTATATCGTGACTAGGACGCGAATTTAAACGCTCTAAAAACATAAGAAAAACACCTTAAAAAATACAACTTTATGCCCTTGAAAAAAAAACCGTTAAAAAGGAAGTTTTTTTAAACCTTCAAAAAAAATTTCTTTTTTTTTATTAGGTACTAATATAAATTTGCTAAGCCCAACAGTGGAAATAGTATTGCAATATGACTACCTTACTACTAGTTAAATAGCTTATCGTTTTCTTTAGCTAGCGTTCAGTAAATTTGAAATTCTACATTTTTTAAAATAGAAACGTGCATTTTTTTATTTCAGGACGAAATCGAAATAAATTTTATCAATTTTTCTGATAACACTGTTAAGTTTGCAAAAAGAAGAAAAAAATTCCTTAAAAATCTAAAAATAGACCCGATACTTATAAAAATTGTCTGTTTTTTGAAAATTTTTAAAAGATCATTTTAGATCTCTAAAAGTGCGAAAAAAGAACACAGTACAAAGGTTGTACTTTATACTTCGAAATGTTCGGTACGCGAAACGAAAATTGAGCACGGGTAGCATTTTGAAAAACCCGTACCATTCACATTGCAATCCGGGTTCAATTTACCATCTTCCGCCTCATTGTCGTAGCGGCTAGGGGAGGTGTTTCGGAGTTCAACATCTCCCCCACCCCCCTCCTTCGACTATTTTTATACCGACAATTACAATTTATATGATATGCAGCTACACGAAATGTGCCGGGTAACGTTTAATTATCGAGTGTACTGTATAGTGTGCTGTACGCAATGAGAATTGGAGAAAAGATTTTATTGAAAGAAGTTTCCCATAAATGAAAAAAGACCCCGAGTATAAGAAACCCGGCTACGGGAAAGAGCGGCCAGAAATTACGGGACAGCGCACGACATTCGTGACACTCCGCGTACACAATGGCGCTCGCCCCCCACCACGTCATAGTCGATCGGAACTATGACGAACGGAAGTTGTACGAGACGCGTCCGGAGGGACCACACTCACTACAAACTCTGTCGTCGTCGTATCCGACCGGCTGGTCCCCGCATATCATTTGATGTGGTCGGTTAATGTGTGATGTTTGTAATCGTTATAGATCGTTACCAAACGTCACACACTACCCGATGATGCCACGGAAATCGGGTCCTTATATGTCCTTTCGGACGTTACCTACTCGCGTTTTAACGCGCTCGGCATTTGACAAACGGGCGATTCGGTCGCATTCCGACCGGACCTGACGGACAGGACTCGGCCGACTCCAAACGCCTGGACCACGGACGTCGTTCTAACCGCCACGGACGCTTGTCGGACCTCGCGAAACCGCCCGGGCGTCCGAACCGGCCGGCCAACCCAAAGGAGATTGACACCGCGCTCGATCTGCCGGCAGTTCATCGCGTTGCGCGGTCGCCGCGCGGACGCCTTTGGACAGACCGTCGCGCTATCATAATTTTGTGGACTAAATGTAAGGCTTAAATCCATGTGTTTGATTATGTAATTGTTCCTTTTCTTTAGAATGGTTTTATTCAGTATTCGTACAGTGTGATTCTTATTTAAATACCAACAATGGTATATCATACTAATGGTGAAGGGGGTAACCAAAACCTCAGTTTTTCTAACCTTATCATTTTGGTTACCTACGTTACAAAAAAAATTTTTCCATGATGTGAACTGCTGCATAATTTTCGTATACGAATTGAGCCTATTGACAGACAAATATTTTTATACCATTGTTCGAAATTTAATGTGCAACGCGCCTAATACCACCAGTGCGATGGAAAATCAATTCGTGTCAATTGTATATCGTGACTAGGATGCGAATTTAAACGCTCTAAAAACATAAGAAAAATACCTTAAAAAATACAATTTTATGCCCTTGAAAAAAAAAACCGTTAAAAAGGAAGTTTTTTTAAACCTTCAAAAAAAATTTCTTTTTTTTTATTAGGTACTAATATAAATTTGCTAAACCCAACAGTGGAAANCAGAATGACGCTCGCCCCCCACCACGAACATAGTCGATCGGAACTATGACGAACGGAAGTTGTACGAGATGTGTCCGGAGGGACCACACTTACTACAAACTCTGTCGTCGTCGTATCCGACCGGCTGGTCCCCGCATATCGTTTGATGTGGTCGGTTAATGTGTGATGTTTGTAATCGTTATAGATCGTTACCAAACGTCACACACTACCCGATGATGCCACGGAAATCGGGTCCTTATATGTCCTTTCGGACGTTACCTACTCGCGTTTTAACGCGCTCGGCATTTGACAAACGGGCGATTCGGTCGCATTCCGACCGGACCTGACGGACAGGACTCGGCCGACTCCAAACGCCTGGACCACGGACGTCGTTCTAACCGCCACGGACGCTTGTCGGACCTCGCGAAACCGCCCGGGCGTCCGAGCCGGCCGGCCAACCCAAAGCAGTTTGACACCGCGCTCGATCTGCCGGCAGTTCATCGCGGTCCGCGGTCGCTGTGCGGACGCCGTTGGACTGAGCGGTGCGCTATCTGCTCAACAGCCACGGCGCGGGATAAAACGTACGTGCGTACGAAATATTAACAGATTTCGAGTAAAAAAAAGTTGTTTTAAAATGTTATAGATGTTCAGATATTGTAGATTATTGTCCGGCCGTTTACGACTATTGGCTTTCAACATAACTGTTTGAAACGTTAAAAAAATAATAAAACTTTTTATCGATCATAAGTATTTATTTAGAGCACGGATTACGGATTTTTAAATTATGCGCTTAAAAATATTAAAATAATCTATCATATTGTGATATTTAGTAAAAATTATGAAAAAAAATTTCACTCCGGCGACGATACTCTAATATACTATATAATCATATCATGTTTACGGCCAGGTTTCAATAAATACCCATGCGATTTCGGTGGAATATGCAAAAATGTGCGAAATTAAATTTTGTTTATGACAACTATAATGAGCAACGAAACATAAAGATTATTAACGAAAACAATATGAAAATGAAAACAAAATATTAGCACGTTAAAAACATTAAATTTAACGTGTAAATCGCTAAATACAGAAATGGTACATGTTTTTATGTTTTTATAATTTTTAAATTTTCTTAGAAAGACAAAAACACTAAATATCTCCGAAAACAAATTTCATGTCATTAAATAATATTTAAATGTCTACTTATCAACTATAAGACCCTAAAGTAATTCTATGAATAAGACGAGGAATTTTTATCTTTCTTGAAAATACAATCTCTTACTGCATTTAGCGATTCATATAACACACAACCAAGTACAACGAACCAGGAAACCTTTTTTTTTTGGTATTTTTGGCTTGTTATATTTCTATTACCCAATAAACGACGCGGATCGAGGAAATAATAAACCCCTCTGCTCTAGTATTGATTTTATAATAATATATTAGTTGTCCCGTCCGGCCTTGTCCGTCCAATAAAACATTTCTATGTAAAAATATTTCTCAGTATAATATGTTTTTGTTTTTATTAGTTAACTATAACATTGTGCGCACTCGATCACAGTTAATCTACTTACCTACCAAATTTAATACCTATAGTGACTCCCTACCCCGGCCCCTACCCCCTTCTATATATAATAATACTATTGTGTATTTTACAATTATTAGGTATTTTATTAATTATATGAAGTACAGAAAACTCAAGAAGTTTTATAAACATCGGTTTTATAAACCGGTCCGGCCTGGTCCGGGTCTTAATTTCACTTCATTGGTCCGGTTCGGCCATTGAAAACCCGGACCGTACAGCGCTCTAGCTTGTACCTAACTTGTAGATCAATTTAGAAAATCGATAGACAAGTTATACGACCGGCCGATAAAATTAATTAAAATAATATTAATAACGTAAGTACCACATTAGACGATTAAGATACAAAATCAGTTAGAAAGGTTTAAGTATGTTGAAAGACGGAATGACTTCCCTACATCTTTGGAAGGTGTCATTTTTTTAGAAGTTGCTTTTGGAATGTACCTATTTATTTTATAGGCAATTAATATTATACTGATAACTGATAATTATTGTTCTACCGAGTTCACAATGGCCGAACAAATACCCCATTTCAATAATATAATGCATGTTTTCGGACGTGTTATTGGATTACTTCAATGCGAAATTTTCAAATTCGGGTAGAGATAGGAGACTAATACAATATTACCCCGTCCGCCTATTAGTTTTAAAACGAATATTTTTTCGTTTAGAATTTTTTTTAAAGTTTCTAAATTTATTTCAATAGTAAAAGTCAGTGAAGGGCACAACCGAATAGTTACTATCGAACTATATTCAATAGGTAGTTCATCGCATTCGAATTATTCAATAGTTTAAAACCGATTCAAATAGTTTTTTGAAATAGATATCCGATAGTTTTCCCGAATAAAACTGTTCATTCGTGAAAAAAAGTATTCGGTACCTACCTAATAACCTAGTTCATCCAAACTGTCGAAAACAGTTGTTTGTACTCATATAAACTATTCACTATTCAAAAGTGCCCATCATCAGTAAAATACACCAATCGTTTCGCGTGTATTATAATACACATCAGTGGAGTACACGGATATTTTCAATGGGAGGATGGGTTGGGGCGGGTTCAAGAGTTAAACGCCATAGCGTTATGCTGTGTTGTCGGTATACCGACAACATGGTCAATCCATTTAATCTGCCATGTGTAAATAATTATTTTTCAGTATAAAATGTAATAGATATTAGATACAAATACACAATATGGATTAAAAATATGTACCTGTGTATGTCAAAAACACTGTTTACCTCTTTCATAGTATTTCTCAAATAAGTTTTTATCATTTTTAAATTTGAAATTTACTATTGATATTTCTTCATCTGGTATTGGAATAGCAGGCACGGGACATTTTTTTATTCTAATTCGTCGATGATTCGCTAATCATTTATTCTCTTAAAAAATTTAACAGTACGATATATTATTATTATTTCAAAACGTAGGTATCTGCAGGAATTCAAACATTAAATGATGTAATATTATGCCTGTTCAAATCCGTTAGCTTGATAATTGAAAAGTACAGATATAGGCATGTAGGTATTAGGTAATAGGTAACCGATAACCGATATAGTGATATAATACACATCTATAAAATACATTCGCCGATTGCGCACTCTCGTGTTTGTGTTTTAACCGCAGATACATAAAACAATACTAGATAGCCGATTCGACGATTCGAATTTGAAGTCTGGCATCCATATGCGAAAAGGGCAAAATACGATTGATTAAAACAACAATTTCTGATTATATTATATATATAAACCAGGTGATTCATTTAAGTGGGTACACTCATTATCTCGAAAAATATTGACTTTTTCCGGAATTCGATTTCTAGGACATTTAAGAAACAAGCTGCTCCACAGTTTTATATTTATGTCATTTTTTTGCCACCCTTATTTTTGGGAGTAAAACCATTATCTACTTTTGATTTTCAAATGGCAACCTATATTACAAATTAGTTATGTCAGGTTTTTCTTTTCTTTTTTTATACAATTTTGGAACCGATCACTTGTATACTAGGTACCATAATATCGCTGCAGTTGTCGGGCGAGTAGGTAACGCAATAATAAAATATCGACGTAAACCGCAAAGGTTCTACAAATCCGACGAGGGGCAATAATTTTATCGCGGATTTAATTTCACGTTGTTTTCGCGCCATTTTATTGTTCGCCGGTAGCGAACGGAATATTATTACGCTATAACCCTGACAAATCGCTACGATTTACAACTCGTCTCGAGTTTTAAGACCGCGCAATTCATTTTCCCGCGCTTATTATATTTGCATAATATAAGTAATATAATATTGTACATATCCCGTATAAATCGTATATATTATAATGCAACGTAAACTTTTATCGTTTTCGAACATTAGATCGACACGAGAAAAATGTGTTTTTTCGTCCCGCGTGCAATAAGAACTCTGCAATAAGACGTCATTTTTTTTTCCATGAAACGCGCACAGAGCCATTCGCTTCGTCGGCTAATATTTATATTAAATTCGCTTAGAGTGTGATAAAAAGCTATAAAAGTAAAAAACTTTACGAATCAATCTTGGAACGCAGACGAAGTATAAGGATAGCCTAGCTATATCGATCATTATTATCCACGGTTTTTACTGGGTCAAAACAATTTAATCCCCATACAAGCAAACAAATACCAGAAAATATATTTTATTCGATAATTTAAAATAGTATCTACTTAATAAGCATTACAGGCACAAGGTAAATTTTAATTTTGTAAACAATATACCACAAGTAATCAGTCTTAATCAGGGTTTGGAACTTATTGCGCTAAACTGTTCGTATTACTTAAACGCGCACTATGATAAATAGGTATCGGAATGATATATTAACAGTGTCGGCCTGATCATGGACGGGTCCAATCTACCTAATCACTCGTGTATTATTGTTTTCATTATTCATATTTGTGTTGAGTAGATAAATTGAGTATATATAAGCCGCTACTTGGCTGCCTTGGCCAGGGCAACGCTGTATATTAGTTATTACAAAATATTAAAATTTCGATTGAATGTGTAAATTATTTATAACTGCAATTTGTGATTTATAGTTACACACTTCTGACGTTTCGTCTGCTATTAATATTATTGGCCTGCGTATTATTAATGCGTACATTGTGTTTCGTGTATGAAGAAAGTATTAACAAATTAAAATTGTTTCAGAAGGCTGAAGAACGTATAAAACTGTAGATAAAATATTATATTAGTTTGTGATCCCAAAAAACAGCTCTATCAATCAAAAACTGAATTTTATCAGACAACGCCCTCAGGCCGACCGACCGTGTTGTGCAATGCCGTTTCATGGTTTATTTTCGGGTTTTATTATAATGAAAAGATGTAAAATGGTTCATCTGGGTACCTTCCTAAGAGCTATTCGATTTCAAAATATTCGTCGATACCGCATACGGAATCGCCTGTTGTTCGTTCAAGAGTCTACAATGCAATGTTGGAACTGAAAATCAAATGATCGATGACGCACAGTATAGACGGCAGATTTTGGCAAACAATATAATATTGTCCTTCGCCGACGGCAGATTTGTGTACTTTGGCTGTTCAGAAGGGGGGGGGGGAAATACTGCCGGACGGGTCGACCCGACAATGGCTGACGTGAATATAATTTCACGACCAAAAATAGACGGACGGATATAGTTGGCGATTATCGATTTTATTTATTTAAATACGCCGTGTATCTTACGTAGGTGTATGTGAATTATTTATTGGAATAATATTCGTCACAACAGTATTATAAAATTACGTCTCGGTTTTAAATGCAAAGTAGATTTGTCGCGGGAAAGGACTGCGCGGAAAAATCAAAAAGGTCAACGGCGAAACGCGTTGCTATTTACGGACATCCTATTTCGCTATTTCGGAAGTCATTCAACCGTTCCCGCTGAAAAATATATCATAACGTCTATAATGCCCATCAAATTTCGTGTACGTTCGTTATTATTGTGTATGTTATCGCCCGGCCGCGCGTATTGTCTACTTCGAAATACGACCCACCCGACGTAACATTTTCCGTTACTCCGTCCCCCATTATTATTTCTACCCGACGTAATTTTTCGACGACTGGAGGTTTTATAGGGGTTCAGTTAGGGCGTACACTCCTTCGGAGCAGTGACAATAGTTTGGACGTGGCGGTTTTTTTTTCGCCGAGTCAATATCGCTGCGGGCTCGCTGTGCCTATGAATTCTCATATGTTTCCGACACTTGGTTACTTGCCGTTATTAATTCGAACCGCGAACGTCTATGATATTTCATTTGTTCACATTGTGTTGCTCGTAACGTCGCCGTCGTAGATGCTGGGTGACGTTTAAGAGTAAAAAATGTTGTTTACAACCGTGTAATAGTGAAATTTAAAAATATATGTGTTTATTTTTACTTCGAGTCCTAAATAAGGTCTCGGGGACCGTCCGTATTTTGTATACGACTGACCATAAACCCGAGAACGCGACGAGAAAACGGACAACTCCATATACTACTGTCGTAGCCACCGACTTATCTATTTTCGTCGTTTGGTTTTTAACGACGTATCATGACAGACGCATTGTTGTATATTTCAATTTTGTTAAACCGTCCGAGATAATAATATCAAGTCGCGATGGCATACCCAGATGGCGGCCGTGATCTCTGGGACGGTGGACCGAATCCGGATCATACCCGTGTCCAACTGTATAGCTGATTGTACATTAGCACCAATAACTCGCATGTGTATACATAATTGTAATAAACAATTATGTAATCCGTAAAATAACCTATCAAGAATAAAACTTTTTATAATAAATGTAAATAAACTTTGCTCAAATAATATTATACACACACAAATTCAATTTGATACATTAGCTCCCCCCCCCTCATTTGGAAAATCTCGTATGCGCCACTTTGGAGTCGTATAGAGTTGTAGTGTCACACAAATGTTGGTTTAATAGTAATATTATTATTATTGTAAACCGTCAATGGAACGGAGAAAAATAACACGTGTCCTCCGACTGTGCCCGTTAACAGATTAGGTACTACTAGACTTTTGGCGTGAGTTAACGCGCGTAAACAGAGTGCAGTAAAGATGATTCCGGATCTTGGAAATACTTTGAAACAATTATCATTTGTAAATTTCAATAAATATTCTCTGAAGGGTGAAATAGAATTATGGAAAACTAAGTGAAAACAATCAATTTGCAAAGATATAATAAATTAGTATAGTTTTAGAATCGAAATTGGAAGTGATTAATTTAATTTAAATTTTAGATTCCGAGTTTGGCGAAGAATATACCTAATAGATTTACAATAATTTTTTTTTTTTGTAATGTGACAAAATTTCTACCAAAAATCTTGCTTCAATATGTAAGTGTAGCATCGTTTTTGAAAGAAAATATTTTCATATTGACTAGATAGTACTTTAGAAAGGTCATTTTTTGATTTTCCAAGCAGTTTTCATAATATTAGAAAAACCCAGGATAAAAAATAAAAAAAACGGGAAAATTTACGAAAATAATGCATTTATTATTTTTCAATTCAAAATATTCGTAGAGACTTGAAATTTGGACAGAAACTTATATTTATCTTTTCTTGACATTGTAACATTTTTGAGCAATTTAAAGACATTTTAATTTTGCGAGTTTTGTACGTAATTTTTATTCGGTAGATACTATGTGGATAAAATTGTTAGACCAAACAAAAATGCTTGATAATTTAATACGAGGTTCATTAAAAGTCATAATATGAGGTAAAAAAATAATATCAAGCAGAGGCTAACTGGCTTATCACTTTTAAATAGATATTCATCGAAATGAAAACATTAATAGCTATAGAAAATATTGTTGGTCAAAAATCAAACCGCTTGCAAAATACTGCTTAAAATAAAAGTATTTTGAACTTGGTTATCTAACTTTTATTAAGAGTAACTTTTATTAACTTTTATTACTATTCTTGTTATTTTTATTATTCATATTATCATTATTTTAAA
Source organism: Cinara cedri (assembly GCA_902439185.1). Lineage (NCBI taxonomy): Eukaryota > Metazoa > Arthropoda > Insecta > Hemiptera > Aphididae > Cinara > Cinara cedri. The sequence goes on along the minus strand of CABPRJ010000508.1, from coordinate 173,035 downwards.
TGTGAAAAAAATTTAACTTATAAATTTTACTATTTTACTGCATTTGTACAATATATTTGAATTGTTCTAAGCTAATATAAGTTGAAATCACATCAGACATAAAAGTTTTAAGTTTTTGTTGATCAAAGCGGTGGTATTCAAGAGTAAAAATTGTTTCCCTCCCCATGGAATTGACCCGAAGACGCCCCTGAGCAATACTCTTAACCGAGCTCCTCTCAGAATCATTTTTATTAGCAATGGTTGAATTTGTTTAGGTACAGATAAACATTAAATTTCTTTCACCTTCTCAACTTCTCATCTATAAAAGGGGTCCACCCATCGCGCGAAATGTATCCGTCTTTTTTCTTATCAATCATCAATATAAAATTTAATTATTTCCCCCCCCCCCCTCCCATAATCAAGGTCTAGGTACGCCCCTGCCCGAGGGTTTATCTAGTATTTAAAGTGTCGGCCGTTAATGGCGTTCGCACGGTAAGGTTCCGCGACCGTTTTCAAACAATCGTGTCGCTAAACAACCGGTATATTACGTTCGGATATTCAATAATAGTTCGACGACAGAGGTCGGCCACGATAATATTATAATAATGCAGCTCCAAGAAAAATACGCGACGGGAAATCCTGCACGTGCGGTAAAAAAAATATTAATTGTCGTATCGGGTATCGGGAACCTCGGTGCGAAATTTCAAGTTTCTAGACCCCGCGGTTCGCAGTTGATGAGTGTGCGTTATGATAATAATAATATTGTTATTATATCAGTGGAGTCGGTCAGTTTACGTACTTTATCGTCGTACATATTGTTACGATTATGCGTGGATGCAATATATCGTGTAACGGCGTGGGGGGGGGAAACTCCGTTATCTGCTCGCTAAGGTGGATGGAGGAGTGGTCGACAAGTCCCCCGCGAATCGGCGTTTTTTTTTTTTTTTTTTTTAATTCGAAAAAAAAAAATCGTTGACGGCAGTGGCGGTGGAAAACTCTCGCGGGCCGGCCAGTCGTGCCGTGTTCAGGGCCGACGAAGTCGAACGCCGTAAAAAATAATAATAATAATAATAATAATAACAACAACACCCGTATACACGGTAAAATCCCACGGGTAATAACGACGGGCTTTACGGGCGGTATACGTGTTCGGTGCGGTCGCGGCGGCAGTACAGTTATATGTCACGTATATTATATATTATTATGTTATATCGTTATCCCTTAAGCTCACGTCGCGTACAACACGATAATCGCGCGACCGGAATCGTAAAAAAAAAAAAAAAAAAAAAAAAAATGGTCGAAAAAAACCGGACGAACCGTACTTCGCGTCTCGGGTAAGCCACTGATGTGTGTGGGAACGCGATCGTATATACGTATGTATATTCGTATATATTGTATAGGTGCAATTATACGTGCGTACAGTGAAAACCGTTTATAGCGAATCTTAACGGACCCAGAGATTGCATTCGTTGCGTAGAGTTTTCGCGCGACGCGAAAGGGACTAACGGATGGGTCGCAGAGCAAACCGACCGCAGGCTTTACGTTACGGGGCAGAGTTTTTCGTCAAAAATAGTTTCGTTACAAAAAGTTTGCGCCGTACATAATATTGAGCATGTTAAAGCGCTGCAAAAACATGAAACACAACGACGTGCGGCACATCGTTCAGCGTGATACTACCCGGGGTGTTTAGGTTTAGCGTGCAACCCACCGGGCCGCGTATGTTTAGACCCTATCAGAGTTCGGTCCACAGGACGAAACGTAACCGAGTCGGGTTTGAAGGTTTTAGGTGGGTTTAGACGTTTATACAAAAGCGTAACCTGCCTAGCTGTTGGTCAAAACCAGATAATGCTCCGAGCAAGTCATCTTAATGTCCAAAGAGTAACCCTAGGTTCCCTATACGATGAAAAACAACCGCGTGTTGCGTATTCATGTATCGCATAAAAAGTATGCCATAACCTTCCGGCAATGATATTAATACAGAATCGAACAAAACAAATCTCATCAAAATTGATAAAGCAGTTTTCGTGATTTTTGCTAACATACAAACAAACGTGGAGGGGTGAGGTCGTAATTTGATCCTCAGCAACAATTTTATTTACGTATACATACATTTTAACCCCCGTTATTTACTTAAAAATAACGTTTAAAAAAAAAAAAAACAGAAAGTCGAAAAAATAAATCTACTCCCGAAAATCTATAACGTTCAATCCGTGTGATGCATTTGTTGCAATACGTGTTTTCCGACATTGGCCCCATTCGCACCGAGCCACGGATATTATGTCGGTCTCCGAAACGCGACACAACACAGTCTCCGATGTCTTTTGGAGAAAATTCGAGGTAGTAAAACCAATACGTCCGTTGGGAATCGAAAATAAATTTAAAAAGAAAATAATAATAATAATAATGAAAAAAAGAAGAAACGTACTCTACGAAAATGGGGCCACCGCGCCGAGATATCGAGTTTCGAGGCCGCGGTCGGCGCGTCGCGGAGACTGCAGCAGCGTGTGACCCCGCGGACCGTCTGCCAAAATTTCCATAAAACCCGTCGGAGGCTGCGTATGTTTCGTTCGGTAATCGAATTACAGATCGTCAATACGCATACACGGACGACGTACAGGTAGGTATTTGTAATGTTTCACGCGCCAAAATCCGCGCCGTCCAAATATAATACGCGACCGGTGTATTCTTTATGCGCGTATAATATATAAAAATAAACGTGAGGATTTTTCTTCTGTTATTTTTTCTCTTTTTTTTTTTTTGGTTTTTTTCGCCGCTCCCCGACTATATTTGCGCGTACGTGTCACGTACCACGGTACGGTACCTACTATAACAGTTCCGCCACCGCGATCGTTATCAAAATATAGTTATACGCATGTATAAAGCGGGTCCGTGATGAATTAAAAGACCTTTACGGAAAAAAAAAAAAAAAACAAACGCATTTCGATTCCCACAAAAACGAAAAAAAAAAATAAAAATAAAACCGCCCGTACGGATTAACAAAGCTCCGTTACTAGAGTCGAATCCCTCCTCTTATTTTGTATTACTGAACTATTTTTAAATAAATAACCGAATGCTATGATAACAACATTACAATACTGAATTATTTACTGTACCACAACCATATTCGTAGTATAATATTTTTCCAAAACAAACGATGCAATTTCAACATTGAAATGATGGGTGCGGGGGTTTGAAAGTTTAAACCCCCAAAAGGCGAATCCTCGACACTATAGCGCAGTGGGTACGTACGATGCTATGGAAGGTGCCATTTTCTTATCAATTGCCGTCCCTTTTTCTGTAAATCAAGACGATTTTTGGCGGTGCGTCGAATTCACGGTCCTACTTCCAAGTCATATTATGTATACTAAACTGGGGGGAGAGGGGGGCCCATACACTGATTGGTCGACGCGATACCGGAAAGGGCCTCTGTTCTTTGTACTATTATTCGCTATCGTTTAAAAAACAACAATAACATTTTGTCATAATTTACTCGTGTCGGCCGTGTTACATGTGTATCCGAACCATGTACCTATATAATACCGCGCAATAACGGCGCTCGTTTCGTTCAACATACAACATCATATTGACGGTTGAAGACTGCGAAACAAAATCGAAAATTAGTTAATCACGCCGTTTTTTTCCTCCGGTTTTCAAAACAATTTCACTTCAAGAACGCGATTAAAATTAGTTGAATTATCGAGAGCGTTAGAGGAGAGAGCTCATATATTTCGTTTTAGAATTGAAATATTTCGGATTAACAACAATGCTGTCGTCCAGTTCTGAAGTGAATCAAGCGAACGTAATGCGATTAGTTCGTATTGTTGCGAGGTAACAGCGGAAACAGAGACGCGGTACGCGTTTACCGCAAATTGTACATAATTTACTTATGTCGCGATTTTTCTCAGTTGACTGAAAAAGTCCGTTTTCGATCTGTTGCAGCATTATATCCGGACAGTCGATATTATGCGCACGCCATCGTGGTCGACATTCTCAGCGGCGTCGTGGTGTACGCAGACACGCGTAACATCCATAAATCCTTATTGTTGTTGATTTGAGACGACGGAACACCGGTGACAGACGGGGAATCTGCGATTGATCCCCCATATTGGTGACGGGTCAAGCGGACGTAGCATCGGTTTTTTCGCGCGCAAACGTGCAAGCTATTGTAAGATGCGATGAGCGCGTGCGCGCACGGTCGCGTCGTCGGCCACACTCGATTTTACTAATTTCTTATTGTTTGCGCGTGGGGGCGGTGTGTGTAAACCGTTGTTCGACGGATATAAAATATTAAATCGTCCGCCAATACATCAATACCCGTATACATATACATATATAGGTAATATTTTTTAGGAGTTATTAATAATATTATTGTTATTTTTTAAACCACGAAAGGGGACCGGGTAAAAGCACACAATAGTCGGTAAACACTATATTTATGGTGCCGACGGAATACGCGGGGCGACCATTATATACGAAAGGGCTTGTTTGTACAAATACGAAAAAGTCAATTTCGACTTGGAGGAATGATTTTTTTTTTTTATTTCGAAATTTTAAATATTTACTCGCCGGGCGTATTATTTTTTCTGTGTGTTATTTCGTGTGTTTTCCCCCAGTTTTTTTGTTTTTGTAAAAACGTATAATAACGATATGACGATGGCGGTAACGACGTGTAGGCGTACGGAATTTTATTTTTCCAAAAGATATATCACAAATATTTGTCCGTTTTTCGTTGTATTGTTATCAACATTTATTGTAGATATAGTATGATAAGTATAGATGCTACGAGAAATGTATTAATGTGAAGGAACAAGTATTATACGCACCGGGTACATTATAATATGGGTTAATGGTTGAGTATAGGTATAGACCAAAACTGGACGAGGTAATCGATTTTTGTGATCTAGTCTAAGTCAAGTTATTCTAAAAAAAAAAAAATCGCTAAGCTTACGTTAATTTTAACCTTAAAATGATTTTTACCAATTTTATAATAGGTTAAGTTACAAATTTTCAGGAACTTATAACTGCAGAAAAACATTGAGGGAAAAAACATAGGAAAACCGAAAAATTGTACACGCAATTACAGTTTCAGTTATTTTCAATTTTGTTTTAGATTCCGAGCGTAGCGAGGGAGCATTTGGTTGTATTGTTTATTTTTTCTTCTTCTAGCCTGTGGACACGTTTTCTCCTAGTAAACTTGCACCGATTTTTACGTGTAGCAACTATTTTGAAAGTTCAAGTTGTCTGAATTGTACTTAAAACAGGTTATTTTTTAAATAAAAGCACATTAGTGAAAAAAAAACGCAGGCAAACGTACGATTTCATGATTTCATTATTTTAAAAAATCACAAGACACCTTTTTTATTGCCGTTTTTTATGAAATTCGTATAAATGCAAAACATACTTTACCAATGTCATATGTTTATAAATACACAACACACGGTCAAAACTGTTTTCTTTTTTTTTTTTAACACTTATGCCGTCAGATATTCATCGTGGGACTTAAAGTCATTTTTTTTATGCATAGGTATACAACGTCAACAATACAATAAGTTTAAAATATTATAACATCCGTATACGTATTTTTCATTTGGTCATTCATTGTGCCTGCAAAGTGTTCACCTACCCACCCGTGAAACTACTTTTTTGGACTAAAATATAATATAATATTTACGACGTCGTCGACAGGACGAGGAAAATAAATGTCCGGAAACTTTTTTCGCGTACGAAAAATATCTGTAAAGATGCCGGAGAAGTTTTCCGTCTCTCTGGGACGAACAAACAAACACACACATACACAAACAATAATAATAATTATTAATTTATCGTGTGCACACATAATATGATGCTATTATATACCTAACCGTGAGGGCCGCCAGCGGTGGTTTGACGGCACACGATAATATCTCGTTCGTCTTAAAAGTATTTTAACGTAAAGTTCTCTCTCGATTCTCGCGTAAAATAAGTGCCGTAGGTACCTATCGTTGAGGACAGAAATGTATGTCACGTCGGCAGTATTCAATAGAGTCTTCCGAATTTTAAGTAACTATTTAAGAGAACTATTATGATATGCATTTTGTTTAACTTTTTACTCGTTAAAAAGAGCATAAATCACCGTCAACATTAATTTACAAATTAAAAAAGAACACAAAATTCAAATCTCTCTACACACAATTCATTTGATAGTATACTATTTTCGACTTAGGGTACTCAATGTTAAGGGCTGAACGTAATAATATACTTCGAATCGCGGACAAGCCAGTAGTGTCGGTTGAAAGTTCTGAGAAAAACCAAGAAATTGGTTTCGAGGGTACCTATAAATTGTTGGAAATTTTAAGTAAATTATTACCGCGCGCCAGTCGGAAATTTCTCATCGTTCCGGGTACCTATGGCGTGAAAAAATCAGACCTTCGTACTCAGCAAAAGTGTGAACTAATACGACGTATAAAGGAAATTTGTCGATCAATTTTTCAAACCAATTATATTCAAGTATCCTGAGCCGAAAAATTCGTAACTTCCGTGGTATTACGACGTGAAAAAATCGAAATGTTTTTACTAATTGAAAGAGTGTTTTCCGATTAAAAACACATACACTGCACGTTTTAGTAAAACAACCGTGAGTCAAACAACTGGACCGTGAGTCTCTGAACTCGGAATCCTATACTTTCATGTGAAATTATTTTTATGATCCTGGATATAATACCTAACATAATAATAATCATTATACGGGCAAGCCACGTGCGGCAGTTTCCTTTGCGAAAGTCGTTTCACAAAATAAATACGCGGAACAACCGCACCGCATGTTTTTTAAAAGGCTCGCGGAAAACCATACGTCGTCGAGCATATAATAATTAGTATCTATCTATGTAACCTCGCGTATAGGTACCATCCTATACATGACGAGATAGCGACACGGGCTAAAATACTCGTCGAGATAACAACATTTTATTGCTTACGTGACAATAAAACGATATCCGAGAACAAAATAAAAAAAATACGTTTATATGATAAACCGTCAGTTAAACAGCTCGATTATAATATTTTGTTGTACGCACACGGCCAGATTCATACATATAATAATTATAGGACATATAGGTGCCACAGACGTTCAATTATTTTTCTCTAGCGTGTCGAAATTTGTTTTTCGGAACAAACAAACTATGTTGTCATATAGTTACGAACAATAATTGATAATGACTGGACTATCAGTGACTTGCCGGTTAATTATCGACCCAGACTCGGTCACAATACTTACTATATACGATACGATACTATACGATGATATACTAAAATATTTTTATAGATAGGTGTAGCATTGCATATTTTATAAGAAATTGTAAACAAATCGTTTGTAAAATTGTATTCATCGATGACAATTAAGCATTAGGAAACGGACTTTACGCACTTAAAATCCATAAAAATATTGCAAAAAGAAAAAATGGAAAATGGGTTTACAAGTTCCTCTAATTAATCGCTCTGATTTATTAAATACAATTTTTGTAGTGTTATACAATTTCATTTTATTAGCTGGAATCGATAAAGGAGAACACCTTTACCATTTTTGCTTTTTAAAATATTTTTAAGTCCTTTTTTTCTAAGTTTTTGAAACATTTTTTTTTTGGAATTTGAAGGGTACATAAATCCGTTGCTTAGTAATAACAACTGTGATGGTTAAATATTTCAAAATTGAACTCCAGAAAGTATATTAAACATCACAATTTTAAACAAGAAATATAAATACTTAATATTCAAGTATCAATGGTACCTATATAATATAACCCTGATCCTAACCTCATCATAATCTATTATATAGTGACCTATAACTGCGTAACCGCAAAAAATCGATTCTTCGTTTGTAGTTCGTTTACGTTATTATAACGTTATTATAGGTGTACGGTATACCCGGTATAATATTGTTGTTATGTTTGTCAACCGCCTAGTGTAATTATGCTTAAGGAATAGCGGATAGTCAATTTTTGAAAAAAAAAAAAAACGAAGAAAATGTATTCACTCAAAAGTTAATCCAATAATGTATGTACAAGTATCCGTACAACATAAGTAGTGCCATATCGTTAACACAATATCGTGTATATATTAAAAATGAAAATAATTTTCCGTACGTGCCTAAATTCGACAAATGTATCAGTAATTATGAAACGAGCCATAATATTATGAATTGTAACGAAAATAACCATTTTTTTTTTTTTACATGTATTCAAATGTCAAATAAAACCATAAACTCGATAAAATGCGAGTCGGTTATTATTATAAATGAATTGAATAGGTACTCGTATACCTGCAGTATATTGTATAATTATAATGTGCATTTTAATACATTTTTTACACGAGAAAAAGCAATAAAAAGAAATTATTATTGATAATTTATTAAACGCGCATTCAGACTTGGTCGATATTAACTATACCGTGGGTCTCATATTCAAATGAGGCGTTAACCCCCACATTGATGTTAAAAATGTTGGCCAGCCCCGACATTTCCAACTATGCACAACAAGAATCAATTGCTTGTTCTACTTGTAAGTAAACCCGAAACGGAACTCTAATCTTCCTTTAAAAAAAAAAAACACCTCCCAATTAAATTTAAGTCTTTACAGCTAAAATATTTATCTACTTTATCTACTTCATCTGAGTGAAACACACCGTATACAAAGAATAGCTCAATATCGACAAAATCACGAATCGTACTATGATTGCATATTTCATTGGAAACTATGCGCTTTCGTAAAAAAAACAAAAAATGTGTCAGCCGCATTACGAGTACAGACGAAATTTGATGTCATTGTTCGCTGTATAATTGCTGTCGCATATTTTTATCGTTTTGAATGATAAAAACGAATATCATTGTATTATAATTATTATAATATTATGTATGCCACAATGTGATTACTATATTATTTATACTACTATACAATTAGAATGATTTTTAGCGGGGAATTGAGCTATCTTTTCTTTCAAAGCGCGTATTGATTCCCCATTTTTTTGTGCACATATGGTATATAAGCATCCGCGTTCCAATCATATGCAATGCAAAATGTCTGGTTAGCGTATATATATATAAATATGGTACACAAATATTATTTACATGTTTCACCTAAAACAATGTTTCCTAGCGCGTACAGTTAAAATGCCACGATATATACCATAGAATAGGGTGACTTTGTTAATAGGGGACGAGATTGATTTTTGCTATCATTATTTATTCAACCTGTTTGTAACGCCACACGTTTTTTTTATACATAATTCATTATGTTTTTCTTGGTTAATAAACGATTGAGACATGATAAAATTTCCCATTGATTATCGATATTCCCGATTAATTGTATATAAACGAAATACTATTTATTTAAACCTATTTTAAACTATTTATTATCACATTTGAAAATCCTACAAAAGTCATTCCGTTGGATATTTAATGCTATCAATTTTAAACTACTGGATCAAACTTCATATGGGTCGAGATCAGTGGCGTACAAAAGATTTTGCCAAAGAGAGAGATATTGAATTTCGAAATATTTTGTTACATAAATTGTATAATGTGTACTTAAAACAAATAAAAAGAAAACATTTTAAATGTATACATTTTTTATAGGTATTTTATAATTCAATCTGTCCTAACATTAACATTGATACATTATTATAGTTATTATTATTATTAGTTTAGTTATACTACTCTAAGAATAAGGAGAAGAAGAATCGTCTTTATATTAAAGTTGTTCAGATACGTTTCATTTTTAATATGGGAATTTATCTATAGTTAAGGTTTTTCGTTTTTATTTATTAACTAGATAATTACCAACACACACATTTTGATTTCTCTGACTAAAATGTAAAGAAATTCAAATATGAAAAATAGGTTTTCGTTTAAATATCAGGTACTAAAACAAAATGTCTAGTGGGGATATATATCTCCCCGATCTCCCCGCTTAAATACGCCACTGATTGAGATTAATAGGTTTTTATGCACTAAAATCAATTTAACATAGAAAATAAAAATGGATATCAGAGTGACTTTACATATAGTGCAAGATTGATAAAAGAACATTGAAAATATTATACTCAAAAATTCAAAAATTAAATAGTATTTAAAAAATATCAATACACCTAATTTAAGGCAATTAACAACTTGAATTTAGGGCTCTTGTTTTAGGTTTTTATTTGTTAATATAAAATACAGTTATATACAAAATAGCTGTGCTTATAAATAATAGTTTTAAAAAAATATTACACAGCTAATTGATGTACGTATAAATTAAAATTATAAATACATGATTAGTAGTTAATTACAAATGTGATTTTTTATGTTTCAGCATTTCAGTAGGCGTCAAATACAATACTTTCGAACACGCTGGACAATCGTAACGTTTTGCGTTCGGTTTTAATTTTATCTCGTCATCTCGTGCTTCACCTGTAAACAAATAAACAACTAAAATTAACAATCGACCATCATTAAAAATTGGACCGTTTTCATAAGTTGTACAAAATGCGAGAAATCTGTCTATAAAATCGTGTTTATTAAAGTTTTACTTTTAAATGTCAAAAAAAAAAAAAAAACAATGTGTACACAAATCTTTAGAGTATATTGCGTATTTTTTTTTTACTTTTTTACTATATATTCGATCCTTTTCACTGAATATTATAATAATATGATATATTTTAATAGTTTTTAGTACACATAAATCCGTGTTAAACAGTCATGTTACCCATTGCGGGTAGAGGAATGGAACAAAATATGGACCATCAAAAATTCAGAAAAATGAAAATTTGGAGCGGCCAAACGAACTGGTAATCAACGGACGTAACCAATGCGCATTTAGAAGCGTCCTGACCGATTTGCACAATCTCGCTAAAGACGCTGACAATAATGTAATGGCTCAAAGAACTCACACTCCAACTAAGACGATTAGCCTGATGGAAAAGGTTACCCGCTAGAACCGAATCATTATAACGATATGTTTTTAATTAAAACTATTAAACTGTTCAACATATTATACTTGTTTTTATTATTTTATTTTTATTTTTTTGTCTGGCAAATGATAACACCAAATAAATTCACTACTTATATACATACTATACAAATGGTCGAGTGCCCGGAGTACTTATTACCTACACCAGATGCAACACTGTATTCACCGTTTTTTTTTTTTTTTTTTTTTTATGTAAAATTAATTAAAATATATATAATACATACACTTCTATAACATATCAAATTCCAAGCGTCGCTCAAAATCAATAAGTGTATACAAGCCGCGCCGAACCGATAATAATCGACAAACAAAATAATACAAAGGATCGCGATATCGTGTTCAAGTATGCGTTTCAAATAAATAATAAGGTAGATCCGTCCGTGCAACGTAAAATGTAAAAAGTAAATATATATTTCGTTCGCTTAAAGTTCGAAAGTATTTTTCAGTGTCCGCGATTCTATTTCCGGGCCATCGAATATTCGGTCCGCTCCGTTTGTTTTTAAAAACGATTTCTTCTCGGTGATTGCCGACAATTTCTTAAAACTTGGTTAATTATTCTCAAAGTTACTATTGCGAGTAATCGGTATCACCTAACCGTAATGTATATTATTCACATAATATAATATGCCATTATTCTTAATGGCCCGCAGCATGGGTAAGTCAACTATTTTTTTTAGATTCTGAGCCGAACGAGGAATGAATTGGTTTTACAATAGGTAAAACTCTGTTTTTTTTCTGTGAAAACCACTTTTCTACCAGAAATTTCGCTCTGGATTTCAAAACCAAAATCAGTCTCTACATAATAGTTACGGTGCGGAAATCTCGATTTGACCGTTCTGAAATAAAATCGCGGATCTCGCAAATCTCATTTGGAGAAAAAAACGTATAAAACTCGGCTCGGGGCAGGTCATAAGACCGGTGCACTAGTAATATTCACGAGTCGTGTATAGGGTACAGAATTGTAAACCGCGCTATACACACTACCAGTACAAACTGCACTGCGGGGATCCGACACCGAACTGTAATATAGAAGCGGATCGGGTTTTCCCGGTAGGTTAGGTGATTTTCTCGGCGCAACCCCGGGGCGTGTGCGGACTTTGAATATCATTCCGAGTGCACGACGAAGAATCGAACGAATATTTTAAACGACATCTCGAGACGATAAGCCTTGTTTGCAGTCGCACAGGTACTTATATAATATGTATATATACGTTATTCCGCTACACACTATGTATAATGGATACAGACAATTCAAAAACAAACTCGGAACAATGATAATTTACAACCGTCCGGTTACAAAAATGTTATTCTCTGCGAACATTTGAATATTAGAAAATAGACACCGAGCCTTTTTTTTTTTTTTTGTTTTTCGTGTTCGAACCGACAGCAGTGAGGGATCTGTTTTCACGGTACTTCCCCGACAGACACCGCCGACACGCCGCCTTTCTACGTGTGTGTTGTGCATAAACCACAATATTTCGACGTTTTTACTCGAATTTAGGATCGATAGGATCCGTAACGAAGAAGTTTTGGAAAAGGTTTTAAAAACATCGTTTTACGGAAAAGTAGGTCATATTCTCAGAAACGGAGGGTTGCTAAGACTGATTTTGGAAGTTGATGGAAAAAAACACAGAGGATAAGATAACGATTACAATACACGAGTCAGATTATAGAAGACCAAGAATAGCCGAGAACTAAAGAGGAAGGCCTGCGACAGAGAAACGTGGAAGTCGTTGCAAACCAATCATTATATATTGCAGAAGAAGGCTCAAATTTATTGGAATTACCTCCGATTTTAGTGTTTTTTTTTTTTTTTTAAATGATTTCGATTTCTTCGGATTAATCGCAAACTATTACAGTTCCTAAACGACAATCAATTTACTTTGTTACAGAATCACAATATAAAATACCGTTTTAAATATTAGATATATGTACAATAGAAAAATTATCGAGTTTATTACTCCGGCACCTACAAAATATCGTCCCAAGACCGCAGCAAAAGTAATGTTATCGATCTTCATTTTACCCGTACTTACCGCGTAAGTACCATCACTTGTACACTGTTTTGTTATACACGTCACTAACGAGTAATGGACATTAATTTACAACCGAACGAGGTGCGCTTAAATGCAGATAATTCACATAGCTACAGAACTCGTTTAAATCGTGGTCGGTTCCCGCCGAATCCCGAATTTTATTGCCGGACCTTTGAACCACAGTAATCGGATAAAACATAATAATATAATAACATATATTGCCGGGCGGATGAAAATGAGGAAGAACGGAGAGGCGCGCGGTCGAGTTTGAAGGAAACAATATTATAGTTTAGGGATCGTCGAAAAAGGAACAGTGACGGGAGGATATGATGGGCTGGGCGCCCACGGAAAAACCAATACCCGCTACTACGGACGGAGCCGGAACAGAACTCAATGGGGGAGGGGGGGACCCTTTGGGAACGTGACGGGAAGACGCGATAATAAAAAACGTTGAAGAGTTAGGAAGCGGACCAAATTGGCCCGCAAGACAGGATTATGTGTGCCTCCGTGTGCCTGAGTTTGATGGGAAATTTTTTATTGTTTTTGTTACTATTCGAACAGAAACCAAGTCGTGTCGGCCAAACCAAACGATAACACACACCTATATGGCCTAACCTATCCACTCTGGTGTCGATATTATGAAAATGTACACCGATCATAATTATTTATTTACAATAGTTTTGTTCAAGTAAGAGTAATTAGTCGAGACGTATTAAATTAAAATGCATATAATCGGGTCATTGCTGCAATAGGTGTATCGGTATACACCGACATGGCACGTATACAAATTTACTAATAAAATTATTTTTTATTTTTTTTTTTTCTAGTTTCGAAAAAAATAAATACAAGTTATACACGGCGTTTGTCACGTTAAAATATATTAAAATAAAAATATAACAACACTATACATTATACAGGTAGGTGTATACTTATTTAAATAATTAAATACACAAAGTCGTCGTCGTCGTCGTCGGCACGAACGCCACGAATTCAACACATTGCATAATATATTATTATTATAATATACCTACTGGACTTCGTATTGATCTTTGAAGAATTATGTATATTTTTTTTTTATTTTTTTTTTTTGTGACTACACGAATATATTTTGGTAGAGCATAAAAAACAATATCCGATAGTAATTATTATAAATGAATATTAAAAGTGTCAAGGAAACGACTTGAAATACAACCGATGCATAAAACGTTTTTGTCGAATTTTCCGCGAAAACAGAGACTGCGCTATTACCGCACACGATGTATTGTTTCTGATATTATATTATCATCTTTTTTCCGCTACTTTTGGACGTTTTATTTTTTTTTCTATAGCGACTCCAAATGAGCTTGAACTCGGGAATTCGAATTGTTTTGAGAACTGCACTCTGATACACGTCGGGTTGAATTTTACTACGTTTTTGCGATTGCACGGTTTCATCTTTCAGTTTTGTTACACAGAACCCCAAATAACGACAAGGGAATGACATTTTGTATACGCGCAGAGTTAGTATCATCACGGATGTGGCTTTTAAGTAACCGCGCCTATCATTTTTATGGTCAAATTTCAATTATTCATTTTTTATTTTATAGAAATAATTATCATTAAAAATGAACAAATCTCGAACGTTTTGATTCTCGTGGGTAATAATAGTTTGATAAAATTAAGTGCTCCGACCGTTTACTTGTTAACTTGTTTACGAGTTCAAACATATTTTCATTTTATAAATCAAACTACTATAAGTACCAACATTTTTATCAGGCATATGTGTAGGTACTTTAAGTTCATAAATAACATAAAAAATAACCATACCCTTTCCCCTTAAACGGGTATCGGGCAGTATATCAGTGGAAAAGTGGCCGTTTTAAAACGGGGAAAAATAATAACACGATATCTGATCTTCTCCGTGTAACCCCAACGGAAACTGGAAATAAACGAAAACAATGTCCGATTTTCGTATTTTAAGGACAAAACGCACGGGTAAATACACTCTTCGGGGGCTGAATTCCGGGATAAAAATTATACAATAAAAGGCCCTTGAAATTATTTCGAATAACGGTGAAAAACGCATAGAAATCGGTCAAGTAGTTCTCGGGATTTTCGCTAACAGACGAGCAGCTAACTGCTCTTTGTATAATAGTACAATACCTATAATTGTATTTATTTTTTTTTTACACCGAGGATACGTTGGTAGAGTTAAACAATCGTCTGAGTTCGTGTATACAAATAGAATTAACAATTTAGGTACTTATGCCTACTCGTATTTACAATGTATATATATATTTTTTTTTTTTATTGAAGGAATACCGGAAACAAACGAAACACGAAAGGTAGTTATATTATTATACTATACAGTATAGGTATACGCGGTGAAATTCTCGATCCGATAATATGATCCGTCCGTAACGATTTTAATTTCGAATAATAATAATAACAATAATAATAGGCAATGGAGCCCACAAGACAACACCCCCCCCCCCCAAAAAAAAAAAAAAAGCTTTACCGAAAGTTAAAATAACCGCATCCAAATGCAATAGCTCAAAATCCCAAAACTCATTATTATTGGTGTATTACCAAGGTGTATTGGTATTTATCAATACACTTTGATCGGTATCCAGTCGATGGGTATACTCAGTGATCTTAGAATTCCGCTAATTTATCGTCACAATATTGTACAATGGCGTAGGTTGGTGGTACCGACCACCACAGCCGCTCGATGAGAATCGTCTACCCGGATCATGTATGTTTATTGTGATTTAGCAGGAAAAGTTGTCGACGGATTCGGGAAAAAATAAAAATGAAATTGCAACTCGCGTTCAATTTGTTACACTGCAAGTGTATAATGTAAAATGTTAATAATATTGGACATTTTCGAAAATGCGCATAACGCATTATACTGTAATAATCAAGACTCCGCCTACCCGTCCCGGGTTATCGCCTCCGCGCCCACAACGGGCCGATACCTGTTTATAACAGGCGTTGTCGCTGTCGGAGTTGCGAAGAATATTATGGAAACGAAAAAACAAAAAAAAAAAAAAAAAAAACCGCCCCTCGGTATCTCGCACTGCGATATAATACGTACACAACGTACCTTCGGCGGTGCCGGATGTGGTTTGAGAGCCGCACGCTTGCCGGTGTTGCAGTTTTTCGAGAGCACTCGTCGCCGCTACGGAGCCGTTACACGAGGGACAGGTCCACGGTTCGCCGACGGCCACTCGACTCTGGCCCGTTAAGCTGAAAGAGACGGCCGCGCGCGTGAGATAATGGCCGCGGTAAACAAACGTGCACCGTGTACGGTGTTACACACCGGAGTACGGTAATTCATGCTCACCAATCGTAAGTCAAATACGGCGATAGCCTCAGGCCGCCGTATTTATCGTCCTCGCACACCTGCCAGCCGTCGTCGTCGCAGAACGGGTTGGGACCCGCGAACCGTATCGGTTCGCCCGACGGTCCGACGTACATGACCTTTTGGTCGGCGGCCAACAGTCTCTTCACGGTGTATCCGATATCGGCGTTCATGAATTCCACCATCTCCTGGGCGAGTTTGCGTTCCGCTCTTCGGTTACTGTTTTCTGAAGGAGAAAAACAATAATAGACAGAAAAAAAAAAAAAAAAAGATACGGACATATTTCGCACGATGAATGGGCCCTGCAATGGCGGAAATACTGTGGGTGGACAAGTTGGACAACAGGCCACTCACGTGTATAGGGACCCCGGACCAAGGGCATTATTGGACAGGCTTCCTTCTTTTTTTTTTGTTTTGCTCATCGGCCCCGAACCAATGCAATATTTTGCCACTAGCATTACAAGTTCTAGTCGCGTCACTGTTGCAAAAGTGAAAAGTCGGGAAAATAGATGGGAAATTTAATGTATATCTGTACATCCGTGCTATAATTGAAAATCGGAGGAAAATTGCTGGTAGAAAAGTTGTCCATGGTTAAAAAAAAAAAAATAAACTCACTCCGCTCAGAATCTAAAAAACCGCCATAAACAAATACGTCGTATAAAATTAGAACGAGAAAATGGGTCAAAAAGTTATTATTATTACCGTTACAAAATATATATATAATAAAAACATAATAAGTACCTTCGAGTTTGAGTTTCAAAAGATTGTCCCAAGTGTTACGTAGTTTCGAAGCTTTGAGTATTAGAGTTTGAGCGGCGTCGGGCAGAGGAAATTCTAATTGCAGCCATGAATCGCATATAATTCTAAAAAAAAAAAAGTAAAAATAATAATAATTTTAAAGCGGAAAAAATGGGCAAATTTAGTTTGCCGTGGATCTCGCGATTTTTTGCCCTTGTACTACGAGTTTCGAAGTAATTTTCCGGACGGGCTTTGTTTTCAAATTATAGCCATTTGGAATTTACCGTAAAATTAAAACATTTTTTTTGTTGATGACGCAATTGCATTTCACGTTCAAAAATGCGACATAATATTATGCTCGTATTATTATATATTACTGTTTCTGTATACGTCAAACAGACTATATAGAAAACTTACACCGTACAGCACTTCAATAACTGCGAAATTTAATTTATACGATTTCAACAGCAGTGACAATATGCATTTAAAAAGGAAACATGTTATTCAGAAACCACTTGTTGTTAGATTATTATGTAAAAAGACCAAATGAGGCCCTCGAAAATATTTACACCTCTATGCCTGCAAATATTGCAGACCTTGGATGTTTAAAATACTAAATTCCATAATTTTGAGTAAATACATTTATGAAGACGATGTTTTCATCTTGTTCTAAGCCTTATAGAGTTCTTGCTAACCGCTTTTGAGACAGGGCCTGAAAGATGATGGGCAGGAAATCCCCACGCTCCTTCGCAGACCACATAAACTATAATAATCAAACGGGTGGCCACAAAGGGCTGGAACTTCAAAACCACCAGCCCGACCGAATGTTTTAGCTGAGGCAATTCATTCTTGACTCAATAAAATAAAATTTTAGAATCCGAAAAAACCAATTAACATAGCTATTTATAGCACGATTATTTTAATTACATTAATACTAACTGAGAGAAATCTTCATTGGTACAAATGTTTCTGCTAAACAAGAGAAGAGTCTGTGCTCCTGGCATTCGTAAAGAGTTCATAATATAAGCTTTGGTAGTTTCTAAAAGTGACCTGAAACATAATAAAAATTATATTTATCAATTTACTATATTTATAATTAGGCAATAGCGTGGTGAACGACATGTTTCTAATACAACTGAGTAATCATTGTATATATTTATGTAAAGAAAATGGGGGAGGGAGGTGTGGGTGGGTAATTTTTGAACACTTTACTTAGAGTTTGAAACATGCTCCACTGCTATTGAGTAAGTATTAAAAACTATTATTATTTAATATTTAGACAGTTAAATTTCTCTGGATATCATTCATGTTAGTTTCTCACTTTCCTACTTTAAATTTAAAAAAACATGAGTATATTAATTTCATTCAACTTCAAGAAATAGAAAATATTATATTAGTCAATTGCAGGAACCAGTTATACATAAAATGTATTTAATGAAATAACTAGAAAATTAAGATGTATTAATATTTAAAACTTAAAATTTAATATTTTACATATCGATTATAAAATTATGTTAATTTTATTTAATGGAGAGCACTTTATAATATTGTTTAAAATAAAAATGAATAAATCTATAAAATATTATTGGTTTTTGTTTGAATCGCAAATAACTATGGGTAAAGACGAATTCTAGTTTCCGTATAATCGAGATAAAGATTCAAAACATTGTTAAACATTAATAAAAATATATAAAGATAAAATTTGGCGAAAATAACATTTTTACAATAAAATGACACAGAGAGCCATAAAAACAGCTAGGTAAAGTCTTCCCCTGGAAAAAAAAATGCATACAAACCATTCATTGCATGTAAAACATTTGACATCTAAATATATTACACAAATACACATATTTCTTGTTTTATTTTAAATTTTCGTTTGAACTTAAAATTCAAATAATATAATAATTATAATAAGAATTATTATAATTAAAATAATATTTACCTAATAATGAAATATTGCCTAATAAATATGGCTGAAATATTAAATTCTTTTATCTTTTTTGTATTAAATTTTGTACTCAAATTACTTAATTGAACAAAGTGTTTGTATCTTTACATACTATGTCATATAATGGTGTGCTATGAACATATGGGTAAATGATAAGTCTACAAAAATTACAACAACCAAAATAAAAATAAAAGCATTTTGTTTTTGGTTTAAAATAACGTTTTCCTTATTTATTGCCTCCTAATATGTTAGGGGATAACAAAATACTGTAATACAACATTCAATATTTTCGTTAGAAAAATTGAATACATTTTAAACTTAATATCTAAATATAAAAGTTGTTATCTTGATTTTGAATTTGTAGTGGATATATTTAAATAAATATTAAATACCTATATTTTTTTATTGTTTAAGATATTATTATGTTTATTATAATACGTAGGATTTAGAATGCAATTTTAAAACTCTCGCATCTTTTATTTTTATGAATATTTAAACCATTTAAACCAAAAAGTTCATTTACATTTTGCAAAAAATGATGAATAGATTAGTTTTAAAAAATAATAATAGAAAGTATTATAATAATATTCAACAACTTTAAATTATGTATTGTTTAATACACAGTCTATAGTTTTATTCAAATTTCTTGACAAAAATAATAATAAATACCACGCCCAAAACTACATTTATTATGACCATTAAATTGCGTGCTCTTGTAATAGGTACAATATAAATTATTTTTATTTTAGTTTTTCATAATGTTTAACGTCAAATAACGGGCGTGTAATACCATTCCAATGTTATCTAGTACCTAATAAATACATTTTAATGTATAATAATAAAAAAATTGTTTCTTTTTTTGTAACGCTATACGGTTTCTATTAATTAACTAACCGTATAATATAATTATATGATACTTTGAATAGACTATAGAACAAAGAGGGCTTTTCAGAATTCAGTGTGTACCAGACTTTTTTTTTTATGAAATATAAAAATATACTATTGAACTTTTGAGTAGCCTAACCAAATAGTAGTTTTAAATATCATTCATTTATTATACCATACCAGAACAATGGGTCCATTCTAGGAAGTATGCTAGAAAATATGTATTGAGAAGCACTTTCCTAAATTTTTATTATTATTAATTTAATGTAGATATTAATGGTATTATTTTATTATTTCGTTAAATTAATTAGCAACATAATAAATATATAAACCTTATAAAATTAAATATTTTGTTAACTTGAGAAAGACCATTATTATTTTAATTATAATACTTACATATATATTAATATTTGATGCTTGGCGCTAACAGAGTTTTTTCCTTTAAATTCAGGAACGTAGATTATTTCAGATTCAGTGAGCTGAAGTACATCCGAATGATTACCAAAATAACTCATAGGATGGAGAGACACAAATGGTTTACCTTCAGTATGAAATAAATGTTCCTTTGTAGTCTACAGACAATTAATCAAATATAAATGTAAATGTATTAATAGAAATTTTGTGGTTAATAAACAAACATATTATATCTACAACTTAAAAAATATAAACTGATTTATAAAAGAACTTATATGAAGTTGTTTTAAATAAAACAATATTAATATATAAAAAATGCTTCTTATTTATAAAAGATTTTGTATAAATATATTAATAATAGTAAATAGTAATATTATTATAAATATATTATTCTTACCTTACACGAATTAAACTCGTCAGCAATCGCTATATGAGGATATAATCCACTACTTAAAATTATTTTTAACATCATTAAGTCTTTATAACTTATTGCAGTAGATCCTTTCAACAGTTGCTAAAAATATATATATATATATAAACTCTGCTTTTATTTCTTCAAATTTTATTAAGTAGGTAATCAAAATATGTAAAAATTTACTTTAACTTGTCGTTGATTGTGTCTCAGTCTAAAATCTACATCTCTTATATCGACTGAATTGTCTTCAGCATCTAAATTATCTTCAATTTCCCACATATCTTTCTTCAATACTTTTCTCTTTCTTGAATCTTCTTCTTTGTGAGTTTTTTTCATATCCCGTAATAATTTCAGTTCACCATACCTAAGGGCTCTTTCTGCACTAGTCATGTCATCCATATTTTTTTCTTCATTTTTAACTAAACCACATTCCTGAAAATATGACATTTATAGAAATTTGAATTTAATTTTCCGATAAATAAATAACAATATCAAATTTACATCTAATAAATCTTTAAACTGCCGTCGTAATTTAGTCATTTCATAAAAACGCTGTTCCTCAAAACCTCGTCTTTTACACCATTGTCGTGTATTAGTATTTTGACCGCCACTCTTCAACTCTAGCCATTGTTTAAATGCATTAAGTAGAATTATAGGATCACCGTGATCAGATTCTAAATCCATCCTTGCTCTCTAAATAAACAAAGTATTATTATTTAAGTTTATATTTAAAGGACACAATAGCAAGGGGAAAATATAGCAGACATGGCTCATAGACACTATTGTATATGAGAAGTTGAAAGGTATAATTTTTAGAGAAATTTAGTTCATATACTGTACACAATAATAAATAATTGTAGATAAAAAAAACAATTCTTGATCATTTTTTAACTTCAAAATAGACTACAATTGTTCAAAAAAATATTTCATAATGCATTTTTAAAAGACTTATAAAAAAAATTCAGACATTACAATCATATTTTTTTTTCCGCTAAGTACAACTTATAATGAACTTTGTGTAAAATTTTATAGTGATTGTAAAATTAATTTCTTTTTTACAAATTTCATAAAAATTTAACTATAAACAAAATGACCTATATCCATGTATTATTTTCTAATATTTGTATAGACAAATGAATATCTAATGACTAACCTCACATTCAGGGTCTTTGTAAGCTTTATTAGTAAAAGGCGATTGAACTGATAGTACACAAGCTAATGATAAAACAGGTTCTAATTGATCAAACAAAGATCCCATTATTAACATTTTTCCAAGCGGTATGTCGACTGGTAGTTGTGACAACATCTTCCCAATAGGAGTCAGTTTTTCTTCTTTAGTCAATGCTCCCTAAAATTATAATATGTATGTCAATTATTAATGTATTTGAACTAGATACTAGAAAGTATTATAATTTAATAGCTACATAAACTTTATTTAAGTATTAATTTGATAGTAATGATTGGAAATATAATACAATATTGAATTTGAATTAAATAGTGAAGACTTGTATTTTCTGTAACCAAAAACTGAATCCAACAATTAATGTATTAACATGTTATACAAAATAATTTTAAAAAAAATAAACATAAATTTAAATTAAACAAATCATAGTTGCAACAAATTGAAACAATCTAAATTAATTTTTTTAGGAGAATTTTAAGAAGTTAAAATCAGTAATAAACAGGTAAAAAGCTTGCAAACAGTACACCACTGAATAATCTTCAAACTTGATATTCAGTATAAATAACTGGGAATTCTCAGTCAAAGTGTTTAATCTAAACACATACAGAATATTTTTAAACTCACATGTTGTTTCAACGATTCTATAGCGTTTTCTACATTTTCTGCTTGCGGGGGTTCAATGAATGGAAACAGACGAGCATTGGGCAGTCCCATGGACACCATTTGAAGTAACAATGCATCGAGGGGTACCTTTTGTAACTCTGGTGTACTGTACTCGGCCATAGATTCAAATTCATCTTCTGAATATAAACGATAGCAAACTCCTGGACCAGTACGACCTGAGTGAAATTTGATATATATACTATGAAAAAATATGATGTTGATAATAACATTGCAACACAAATGAATGTACCAGCTCTCCCTTTGCGTTGATCAGCACTAGCTTTGCTCACCCAGAACTCTTTGAGTCTTTGAACTTTACTTTGTGAATCATAGCTCATTTCTTTTACTTTACCAGAATCAACAACAAACCGAATACCATCTATAGTGATGGAAGTCTCTGCTATGTTAGTAGACACAATGCACTTTCTCGAACCTTCTGGTGCATAATCAAAAACCTAAATAAAACCAAACCAGTAATATTAGTAGACATTAAATATGTAATGTAATATGTATTTAAGCATATTTATGTATAATGCTCATTAAAAATACCTTGTCTTGTTCTGTCAATGACATTGAGCTGTGTAAAGGAAGTATAATCCATGAATCGACTTTTTCACAATAAATTCTAGCAGCATCCACTACAGCTGTAATTTCTGCCATACCACTTAAAAACATGAGTACATCACCTCTTTCATGCTTGGGATATTTTTTATCGATCATATGCATAATTTTAACAAACGGTGATGCATCAAAACGTTCCGATTTTTTACCGAGTACTTTCATTTCACTAACAATTGGATGGTATTCTAAGTTAATGGGATATAAACGACCAGGTACCTAAATAGATTGACATATTTTAGTAATGAAAAAATATATTATAATAATAAACTATAATCCAAAAATCTACCTGTATTAATTTGGCTAATGGAGAAAAATATTCACTAAATAACTCTACATTAATAGTAGCAGACATAAGAACTAGTTTAACATCAGGTCTTTGGAATAACAAACATTTCATAACGCCCAACAAAAAGTCTCCATGTAAATGCCGTTCATGTATTTCATCCAAAACAATAACATCATATTGAGATAGTAAATCTTCTCCGCAAACCTAAATATATTAAGCTTTATTTATATGTTCTGCACAAATTAACATTAAATAACAATTCATTATACAATTTTTATCTCAATAATATAGTAAAATAAATATGATTAACCTGTCTTAATAATAATCCTTCAGTTAAAAATAGAATTTTTGTGTCTTTATTTACAGTTTTTTCAAATCGGATTTGATAACCTACATCATTATTATGGATTGATAAAGATTCATAAGCCACTCTCTTTGACAATGATATACATGCAATACGACGTGGTTGGGTACAAGCTATAAAATATTATTTGTATCAGGAATAATTATGAATTTTTAGCTATAAAATAAATATTGTAAATAATATACCTATTCGCTTAAAACCGGCATTCGCCAAGTATTGAGGAATTTGTGTTGATTTTCCACATCCAGTATCTCCAGCAATAATTACAACTCTATGTTGTTTTACTGCTTCAATGATTTGGTCTCTAAAACAAACATATTTATTGTATTAGAATAATATTGATTTTATATTAATTATTATTAGCTAACTTGAATTGATAAACAGGTAAATTTTGTTGAGCTTCTCTGAGTTTTCTTAACTTATTGAACTTTTCTTTTTGTTTAAAATCCATATACATAAGAACTAATTGACGAAACATAGATATATCTTCTTTGGTTAATGGTCTCTTTTTATAAACTTTTTCTTGATCATATGTAGGTAACCTTGACGCAAATTCTTCATCAGAGTAATACAATTTTAAATTAATTAAATCCATTTTATTAAATATTTCTGGAATTTTGAGATTAGAATTTTGGCTGGATTTATCGGAATTATCAGTGATTGTTTTTTTCGTAGTGAATGATTCATACTTTTTAACAAATAACCACAGATCATTAACATCTTCTACTAATTCTTCATTGAAAAATACTTTTTCCAAAATATGTTTATAATCCAAAAAAGAAAAGGACGTATTAGTTGTTTTTTGATGTTTCGAATGATGTTTTCCGTCATCAAAGCTTCTTCGCTTTTCTGAATACATTTTTTATAATTTTACCCTACATATAAATAAAAAAAAAAATGATGAACATGTTCAATAATTTATAATCATAGTAAAGTTTGAAAGTGAAATACCAAATAATAAATAGGTATACAATTTTTTTTTAATAAAGTTTATTAATATGTTTTAATGCCTCCTCCCCAAAATCAAATGATATTTTGTTTTCCAATTAAGAACCTAAAAATAAATTAAATACAAAAGTAATTATTAAGTCATAATAATATATAATTATTTTATTTTTTTAAATTTTACAACTGTTATTATTAATTAGTTCATACATAATTTCAAAATTAAATAAATAATAACTAGTTTAAAACGCCAATTCCACAAAAAAAAACAATAATTATTAGGACTAATGAATATTTTATCTTACTTAAATATTGACATAATATTTAATAAAATATGGTTTCAAATACAACAATAAATATATTCATTTGTAATTTAAAGTTTTCCTTTAAAATAATTATTATACCTAATGATTAAACACGAGTTTACATATTATACAGTACATTATATTTATTTAAAAATAAAATGAAAATTTAATCATAAATGTTACAGTGTAAATCACTAACTTCATCCAATATATCTTCTATAACATCAGTTTTTGATGGCAGTGCATTAGTAAATATATTACCTGGAATAAATTTGTAAGAAAAAAAAACAATTAATTATTGCATTTAATGAAAGATATTTATGGCAACTAATTTATACATAAGTTAGCTTAGATTAATGTGTATACTAGGTAAACAACAAAAGAATATGAAGTATAGGAATAAAAAAAAAATGGACATACTTCGCGCAATGAATGGGTCACTGATAAAAGTGAGAAGTTGGGAAAGTAGAGTGGAAATTTAATGTATATCTGTACTTAGCGATTACTCGTTGCCAATGAAAAACGATTCTGAGCGGCGTTCAATTATACATGTTTTAAAAAGCCATAATATTTATGATTTTAAAATAATACATTTTATATGTTTTCCCCATTTATTATGAAAACTCGTGGTAAAATCAAAAAAATGATTTCCTTAAAGTACCATCCTAGACAGACTTCCTTTCAGAAAAAGTGCTATACTTGATAATCAGAGCAAAATTTCCAGTAGAAAATTGTTTTCAAAAATAAATGTCATTGTAAAACTAATACATTCCTAGCTCCCCTCAGAATCTAAAAATCTTTAGAAACATATTTAGCCCAGTATTCATTAGTACCCTAGGAGTATAAAAAATTGCAAAATGAGGGCCTGTATCACCTGTATGTAAAATCAACCATAGGTATATAAATTTTCAAATATACAAAACATAAATTATCAGATTAGTTAAAATATGTATGAAGAGTAAATAGGAATGTATTAAAGAATGTTATAACAGAATTAATAAATAAAATAAAACTACTTGGTAAATTAAGGACATAATGAAAAAATGCATTAGAGAAGGATATATGACTGGTAAACAGAAATACAACAATAAACTGGGCAATGGATTAAAAAATAAGGGGAATCCAATTAGTGACAACATAGCTCCTGAATAAACCATTAAGCTGTTTTGAAGAAGAAATGGTATTTATAAATAAT
The DNA here is from genome assembly GCA_902439185.1 of Cinara cedri. Classification (NCBI taxonomy): domain Eukaryota; kingdom Metazoa; phylum Arthropoda; class Insecta; order Hemiptera; family Aphididae; genus Cinara; species Cinara cedri. The sequence continues at coordinate 146,736 of CABPRJ010000508.1, read as the reverse complement.
TTGTTTAGATTCTGGATAAATAAAGCTATACCTATAATTATAATAATATATGTATTTTTTTTTTATATGTGTTAAGTAAAAATTTAACAAATTTATTATATAGTATAGTAATGTATCGAAAAATAAACACATAAATATGGTTTTGAATTTCTGATTAGTTTAAACTCATCAAAACAAATATCGAATACAAGAGCAAATCATTTTGAAAAAAGTATATAAATTAAAAATTTTAGTTCCACTCTCAAATGATCATGAAAACTCTCTGTAAAAAATTGGCTAGCATACCAATTTTTTTTTTCCAATTACAAATATATAAAGTTGCCACATGAAACCAGTTTTGTGTGTAAATTACCTTTTTTAAAATGCATTTTAATAGTTGTTAGAACAACAACAGTCAACATCTAATAAACGAGTCATATTTATAAATCTAATATGGAAACCTTATCATATATCACTGTAATTACTTTGTAAATGTATAGAACAATTAAATATTGACTTTGAATAGTTTCTTGAAACAATAAAATAGATTGCTTTGTATTTATTGGAGAATAGAATGAAAAAAAAATCTATTTAATTAATTTTAATTACACATACAAAATTGATATCTATATAACTTTGTTTAAATTTGTATGATTTATAATAATTTTGCTGAGCATTTACCAACAGTATTTGAAGAAATTTTTTCGACAATAACTTTGCACTTCCGCCGTGTGTTGACTTGATAAATAGTATGTTTGTATGGTAATTCTAGAGTAGAAAAATCAACATTCAGTCCTGGATTTAATGCTGGAAGTCCAGTATAAGGATGTATAAAATCAGCCCAATATCCAGAATTTTGCAAACGATCGCTAATACCAAAAGCAGCATGTAGATACTAAAAAGTAAAATAAAATTACATTAGATTAAAATTAATTTGATATTTTTATGCCAATAAATTCTTTTTCAGTCTGTACTATATTTTGAACAGAAAACTCGCTCTAATTATCAAATTCAGGGGTAGACATTTTTATCTAATTGGTGCACTGGTGAGATAATTTTCTTTATTTTATTATACTTGTCTTAATAAAAGAAACTTCAACATTAGAAAAACAAGAATATTTACTAAATAACAGATTATTCAATATTTTAGTGAAAAATAATTTTAGAGATCTGAAATGTATACTGAATATTAACATACTAGCATTAATATCAACATTTCCTAGAATTTATATAATTTTTGAAATATGTTGATTTTTTTTTTTATGAAAATTACATTTGTTATATCTTTATATGTATGCTCAACTCTTTGATACAAGGTTTAAATACATAAGTTGTTATATAGACAATATAAAAGTATTGAAGATTCATAATCACTTTTTTTTATATAAATGGTTAACTATAAACTGAATAACTAATGGCTCCAAAAAGGAATATAATTTGTTGATTGACACAAGGAAGATATGAATGGTTGAAGTTCAAATTTTGATGACTACAAATCCATGAACATTTTGCATATTACTATTACTATTGAAACTTATATATTTTTAATTCTATTTTTTAACTCACTGTTTATAAAAATAAATATAAACATATTCATATTTACTTGTCTTGTTAAATTTGATAAATCGGTATTAGATGTTTGCTTTAAACTGATAGTAATCATACATAAATTGAACATTTTCAAATGAGGTACATTGAATCGCTCTGTAATTTCTAGTAAAATAAAAATAAAATAGCGCATAAATAAATAATAGAAAAAAAAAATATATAATAGATATACCTGATTTCAATAAAACTGGACAGTCTTGAGTAAAATAATTTAGCCGAGTAGTAATAATACAATCCTGAAAAAAAAATATAACGGATAATTAATTATGCACAATTAAACCAATTCATAATATACAAATGCCTCTCGCATAATACTCAATTAACCTTCAACTACCGGGATAAATAATTGCCACATAGTATCACAATATTATTCTTATATTTATTAGTCAAACACTATACTTTCATGTAGTTTCCTAACTACAGTATACAAACATTGTATGATAAAAGAAACGAATACAAATTTAAATATATAACTATATACATTTTATTTTATGCTAAAAAATGAAATCTGACAATTTACCCTGTGAACGTAATTGGTAATTCAGAAATCTCATGCATAGTAGAAGGTTGAAATAAAACATTATTTTAAAACATCATTGTTTGGAATTTACAAAAAATCTGCTATGTAAAATAATAAATGTATAATCAAAGAAAAATAATAACTGTTATTTTGTGTTAGGTGCATAAACAATTGAATACAGTTTAGAATTAAAATAAGAAAAAAAAGTTCATGGTTTACATAATACCTACATTTTTATTTGTACCTTTAAATAATATGTTTTTATTATTTTTAAAAATAATTTATTATTAAAAAATAAAATGACTAACCTCAGGTGCAATACCCACGTTGTTTGGTAATTTGAACTGGCTATCTTTATTCTTAGGTAGTAATTGCCAATTAGGATTTGTTCGGAATTCAGAATCTTCGATTTTCTGTATATAATAATAAATAAATGAAGACTTTTTTTAAATGTATTTAATATCATTTTGTTTTATTCGTTTCATCCATTGATTTAATTAGAAAATTAATATCATATTTAATTTATGTAAGTACTTACCAGTGCATATGACTTTTAATATAAAAACATATATCTATGTAAAATAATAAAAATAGTAGTACTTTATGTTTACTTACCATAACGAGTTCGTCTTCCTGTTCTAATAATTCTTTCCCGGTAATTTCTTTATTCCTTCGGGATTTTCTGGAGTAGGCCCTATTGGCTAACACGTAAACTAATCGTCTTATATTGTTTTCAGACATCATTCTAAAACACGACTGCATAACTGTGCACCTTTGGGTAGGGAGGAGGCAAACTGTTACTTAACTGTTGAAAATTTATGCTAAATAATGCAATAATAATAATAGTGCATAGGAGACCTATTGATATATTAATGTTAAAACAGAATTGAACAAATATTTAAAAAAGTTTATGTTTTTTTGATAATTAATTACGTACCTACCAACTAAAAAAATTATATATACTATATAGTTATTCAGTAGTTATATATATTATGTATGAAACAAAAAATCGAACAATTCAATCACAAAAGATTATAATAACCAAGTATAAAAATAATGCGAATTTCAATTTAGACAAAACTAAAAGAAACTGCGTTTCATTTATGGATAAACCTAATTTTAACCTTTTTTTAAATAAATCTAGAAAAACAAATGTACTAACCTTGAGACAGAAGATACTGAACGTAAGCAAGTCGTGCTTGCTGTTATAAAAGTTAATAGGTAATTTTTTTGATCGTTCATCAAATATTTCTTAATTGTTTTGAAATCATTTCTAAAAAAAATTATTATGGCCTATAGGTAGCTGTTTCTCTTATGGCTACTGCGTTCTTATTTTTCTACGGTCAAAACCAAAATATTGTTGTCGTTTTCGTGACAATCGACAAGTATTTACAAGTGATAAGAAAAAATATCATAATATGATAACAGTAAAGAACATAACATGATTACAACCATATATTTAATTGCGATTACAACGTACGTTCTAATAACAATATTAGATAAGAAGGCCCAGTGCTTTCAAAATTTGTATAAAATGTTGCCTATTCAGCTCCTGAAATTGTTCAACTTGTTTGTTGATTGCCTACCTAACTTTTGAAATTCTATTTAATAATATTCTAATCTAATATTTTTATTTAAATATTGCCAGTACTCCTTTTAATTATTATTTGATATTTTAAAATTAAATATTTTATATAATTAATTAATATTATTATTGAACAAATAGGTTACTATTTCTATGGTTGTGTTGGTCAAATAGATATCATGATTATTTTGTATTATTTTTAAAACCTATTACAACCTATATATTTGTATCTATAGGTACATAATTTTTGTACAAGTACCCATACACGTTATTTCATTTCATTAAGTAGATAATATTAATTTTAAATTTAAATATTAATAACCTAAAATAATTAGTTTTTAAAAGAGATAGCCTTTCTTCCAAAACGTCAGTAATAATAGTATTTAAGAATAATTGTTAAAATTTTTAAATTATTAAAAGCATTAATCATTAAATTTCCCTAATTTGGCTATAGTATTTTTAAAATTTATTGATACCTACTTAGCCATGATAATAAAAAGCAGACTTAAAAAAAAAAAAAATGTTGACCAAAATTCATATTAATAAATATACTTTATATATATTTTTACCAAAAAACGATTTTAATCAATATTCAATAATGTCTCAATTTATGTAAAACATTAAAATATTGAATTAGGAACAGGATCTAATCTCTAATCATATCAAATAACTGGGACTAATCTCCCAGTTAATTACATGGGTAGTTTAAAAAATAATAAGATCCTCGAGTACAATAATTTTAAAATATTGCCATTATCAACATAATATTTTTTTAATTTTAATAAAAAATAATTTGACGTATCTAAGTTATAATGAAACCTTGTAAACTTAAAACTTTATTTAATCTGTAATATCCATACATAAATACATAAATTAATATATTACATTGAAATAAATTAAAATGTATTTACCTCTTGAAGATAAGTTTGTTGTGGGGTAAATTAGTTATCATAAATTTCAAATGATTTAAATAACATCATTCTGTATACTAAATCTTTAAATAAATTATAAAATATATAATTTTTCCGACATATGAGTATAATCAATTTTGTTTTACAGTTACATAATTATTTTAACAAATATTCTAACTATAATTGTATCTATAGTAATTTGTTTGTTTCTTTATAGAGGTCTTTCTTGGTATTTCCAGTATGTGAAAATTAATGATCACTATGATCACTGGTAGTAAAACAAATTACTTTAATAGCATTTAATAGCATAATTCGTATATGAATATACAATATACTCTTAGCATTTCAAATAATTGAGATATTTGATTATGTTACGTTAGTGTACGTATAGGTGTTTAGTGATAACAATTTGTTATAATTTTCAAACAACCACCCGGCACTTCAAACAATTGAGTACTGACATTAAAGCATTTAATTAATGATTGATAATGGTATTGATAACTGATTGATGGTAACTGTGTTCCAAATTGTAATTTTGAACTTAATACATTTTCTAACATGTATAATGATAATAAAATCAATTTTTATCATGCAAAAACTCAATTTTCAGTCGAATTATTTGATATATTCAAATTTCAGAAATTACAGTAAAAATCACCATTATAGGTAAGTACCATCGATTTACAAAATAATTTAAGTAGAGATATGTGTTATTGTAATTTATATTAACAATCCTGTTTCACACATTGAGTATGTAACAAAATTTACTTATTCATATTTTGTGTAATATGAATAATTAAAATATTATTATAATATTATATAATTGCAAACTTCCATTAATAACTACAACATATATTGAATTACAAATGTATATTTCATGCATTTAATCATTTTTATTTTTGAGGATTACCTACCTACCTACCTATAATCTGACAGTAATGAAAATGTTTCAGATTATTCAAGTAGCTTATTTTTTAACATGCCTTGCTGCAGTAATAGGTCAGAAAAAGACTGGAAATTATTTAGACAAATACAAAATATGCGACGTGGAGATAAATGGGCATCAATAGAATCAACACGCTTGTGTGAGGTAAATTTCACCTTTGTTAAATTTAGGTAAATGAATAATGTACTTCCTGTGCTTATATTTCTATAGAAATAGCTCTCAGTTTGAAAGCCACCGAAAAGACTTGGAAAAAATGAATGTCAAATAATTTACCTACCTAAATTATTTTATGTACCAAATCCACCACTCATGATTGATCTTCTGTCACGAAAATCAGTGAATAAGGTAAGATTATTCCATAAAGAGTAAATCACCATTACTAAAGCTCTTAACAAATGCAATAACTGAAGTTTAACAATTTAGTATTTTTGTAAAACATTTTACCTGTTTGAAAAAAAATTACTAATTGTGTAGGTGTATAAGAAATTTATAATAAATGATATTATGAAATAATAAAATATCAGGAATTATTGCTATATTGCATTAATTATTTGAAAAAAACCTGTGCCTTGTTTAAACAATTTCAAATAAAATTACATACCTCAGACTTGATAGTTGTATTCTAATTATACAATAAGTTTTGTTTCATACCTACTGTTCAATTCAATATAAATTATAGGAATTCTTATTTGACTACTTTAAAGCTCAAATATTAAATTTCTTTTTTCAGAATTCTAACATAGCTCTACAAAACTTTGACAATTTAAAAACCATTCATGAGTCTACAATTTGTTCAAGATGATGTTTTGAATGTACTTCAAATCCCAGAAAATGAAGTAATCTTTAAATTTAATAATTTACCTTATAAATTAGATTGTGTAAATAATAATTTTATTAAATTAACATTTAATGCAATTGTTTTATTTACTGAAAATTAATTAACTAAAAAGTTCTGAATAAAGTAAATAGCAACTATAATCACTGTGTAATAAACTCAGTGTGTTATAGTTCAGTTTTTGTGTGTTATACATGAACTAGATCTCGCAAAAACTTTTGAATAATTATTAAACACTTGATATAATAATTTATTGTTGGTATTTCAGTAATAAAAAAAGGTATTAAACACATAAAATACAATTTGTTAACTTAGTAAACAAAATTATATCACAACTTCAATGGTGAATGTGTTAAGAAACATATGATATTGTATACAAATTATAATTTATTATTTATATTTGTTAATTTGATTTTGATAAAACCTATCACGTTAAAAATATACAAATACAGTAAATTTTAAAATTACTTTTTCTTAATACATATTTTAAATTTATAAATATTATAATTATTATACATTGTACATTACATAATATATTTTGACATTAATGCAAACTATAAGAATACAAAATTTAATTTAATACATTTTTAGTTAAGATAAAAATACAAATTTTGAATTAAAACCAAAATGTAATGATTACTATTATATAATATATAGGGAGTCGGATGAACAATTAATTATTATAATGCAAAGTGAGTACATTATTTATCAATTGATTTACAATGGTTTCGTTTATTAATCGCACAGTATATTGAGATGACTGTTGATTGAAACTGTTTGATGCCAACATTAACTAGACTATTTTCTCTTTATCAACACCATATTGATACCAAACTCTAAAAATTCAAAATACAGTTATGTATAAAATAATATGCAATACTTACCCACAACCCACTAGTGATTACACCTAGCATACATAATCAAATTTTTAAAAGTGTGGTGGTTTTAATCAATGGTAAATTGAATTGTATTTTGGAGTACATATTTTTTCAGCATTCAAAATATGAACAATATTGATCAGAATTGCATGATGCCTAGAAGTAACCATTTGATTTCCTAAAATATGAAAAAAAAATAAATTTATCTATTTGGTTTAATTGGTTTGAATACCAATGAATCATTTAGTATCATTTAAAATAAAAATGTAAAATTATTAATCAAATACATATTGAAAATTGTATGTGAGCTGTGTGTATAATATATTAGGGTAGCTGAAAATATTCCCGAAACCGGACGTGAAACTCTGAGTACACTCATATTGTAAATCAATGTAATATGTTAAAACTTGAAACAAAAATAATGTAAATAGCCTTAATGTTTATATTTTGGGGAATAATAAGAAATAATATTTGTTTTTCATAATAATTATTAATTTAATTCACATCATTACATTTGATATTTTATGTTACAAAGGCTAACTTTTGTTTGTGAACTGGTATTAAATGTTTAATGCAAAATATTGATTTGTTATGCTAGTATGATGTATTTATTATCTTTTTTTTTTTTTAGGATTTTTGCTGACATTTATTGATCAAAACGCAGATATGTACCCAAACAAATAAATTACATACAGAAAATTTGAAAAAAAAAAATTGAGACCCGTATAGTGTCCAGTACTATAAATCTATCTATAGAAATATATCTATATTATTGTTATTTACTCTTGACTTATCAAATTAATAAAGTAAAATATAGTTATGATCCATTTTATTTATTTAATGATTGCTCACCCACTTCATGATGTTCTTGTGAATATGTTGCAAAGGGTAATTTTAACTTAACAGTCATTTAAAAAATTCAATTTTACAGTAAAATAATTACAAATATGGTAACAATTAATGATCGTATATTTTTACATTATAATTTGTTTTGTAGATAATTGTTAATATTTAATCAAAAAACATGAAGTTACAAATAATAATAATAATAATAAACATGGTTGAAAGTACTGAAAAATAATACATATTAAAATAGTTAAATTATATAAAATAAAATGATATACAAAAAATCCAATTTAGTACATACAATCAGTCACGTATGTAGGAATTATTTTGACTATGGACCAATCTACCACCAACAAGCTACTTTTTTGAGGCTGGGTGGTTTTAGTTATAACATAAATAATATGAATAGGATTATAATTTTAAATACATATTTATTATTACATTATATAATAAATTTATCATTTTTTTACTCATTAGGTAGACTTAAACTTAAACTAAAGTACACTTCTGGAGACTTGGTAGAATGGATTTGTCTATGATTCTTGGAATCAATTTTATAGCACCCAGGTTATTAGCTACATTAATTGCAGATTTAAATACTTTTTTAAATTCTCTCTCGACATTTGATCTTATCTCACTGATGACTGATTGTACAACTTCTACACTTTCAACAGCTATATTTAAACAATATACATAAAATGTTTTAATTAAATCTGAAATTTCACTAAAGCCCCCCTATATACGCCTCCACTAATAATATAAAACTTATTTCATCAAATAAGCAACAAACGTTCAAATTGACTACTGTAATCCAATTGAATTTACTACTACACAGACTTTAATTGTTTTATTACTAGATTTTAATAAGTTTGTACAAAAATAATTTTAAATAAAAACATGAGAAAAAATGCAAAAATCTAGTCTCATTTCTGTCGCCACCTGGAATTGACCCAACACCCAGCCTAATTTAACCTAATGCCTTTTCCACTTACCTACCTACTTAATTGCTGAATATTTGAATTTTATGACTATATAAGTTATTAGGCCAATTTGAAAATATTATATACCTATTACAGTAAAATTTCAAAATTGCAAAATTTTTGGAAATGGGAATTTTAACCTCCTCTGAATAGTGGACACAAGTGAAAAAAAATCTATTTGGACTAATTACATATTACCAATGATATGTATTGAAAACTAAAAATTATGCTAATGTTAATGTTTTGTAATTTATATGATATTTTATAATTGATTCAAATGAGGTGATAACATCAATTACATTACAACTCAAAACATAAAAATGTAATGTATGTTGTGTGTTTAATACACACAATTTAATATGTAGATTATGTAAATCAAATAAAGAATTTTTAAAAGAAACTAGGTATGTGAATAATAACTGTATTTAAATTACTACTAATAGTACCTGATATTATAAATGCTAAATTTTAAGTGTTTAAAAAAATTGGTGTCATAATCAGTGCTAAATTCAAGTTATAATAATATTATTTACACCATTTTTAAATTTTACTATACTTTAAGTCTGGGGTGATTAGAAATTTTGATTTAATTTTTTGAATACATATTATATCTTTAGTCATATTTTGCATATCTGCAAAACAAACATTTAGATTAAATTGTATCATTATTTTGAAAAAGGTTTTTCATAGTCCTGGGCTATAATTAAAATGAAACTGTTTAATGGTTTGTAATAATATTAGTATAAAATATGAGAAATTCCGCCATGAATAGGTTCCAGGGCTAAAAAGAAACTTAAAGAAATTAAAAAAATAATTTATTTGTTCGATTTTTTTATTTATTTTATTTACTCTTGTTTCATTAAAGATTGATTTTAGATATTTTTTTAAGAGTTTCAAGTTAAAATCAAATTACCATTGGAACTATTTTATGTTATATCAGTAAGTGTATCAAAAACATATTATTATAACCTACAATTGTTCATTGTCATGGAAATGTTACACATTTTTGGTATTGACTCTCTGTAAAGTTACATATTAAAAGTAAAAATAACTACTTTAAAATTGTATACTTTAAATCTGACCTTTACCAGATTTAAGTCAAGCCAATAAAATAAGCAAATCCCTGTCTCAAACACTGTTCATGATATTGAAAATATGTGTTTTACTTAAAATATAATTATTTAAGTTTATTATTGCCTTATGCTTTTTTACGTTTATTATTATTATTTAAATAATGATTAAATTCATGTGATTGGTAAAAAGACCTATTACAACTATTAAAGCGACTTATGGCAAATTATTTATATTATACTAAAATTTGATATGAAATTATAAAAATAAAAAAAGAAAATTGTTTACTAGGTATACCTAGTATTAAATTATTTCAGAGCTAATATAATTATTATTATGTAATATTAACCTGTTAAAAGTATTTTTCAAATGTATGTTGGTATAGTATATCTAGATTTGTAATAAATTGTAATTATAATTCCACTGCCAAAGTGTGCACACACAATATTGTTATGTGCATTAATTATTATCTTGATTCTAGCCCTTAGGGACTATAAAAAAGTTAAAATGTTCAATTCTTACAGACCACAGTGTTTATGCACTTGTTTAACTTACTTTATTTAATGTGCATGTGCTTATATAATTTTTTATGTAATAATAGATGAAATATTTGATTTGTTCAAAAATTAAATTATAATAAAAAGCATTAAATATTATACAAAAAAATTTAATTGACCTATTAAGTTAATATGCATGACTAAATAATTATTATTTTGTAATGAATCATTGTCATAATATGATATGGTTAAATAAATACAATTTTTTTAAGCAAGTAGCTTTTTTGTAAAAGAACCGCAGATATTATTGTACAATATATTTATTTTTTTTATTGTATACTTACAAAATATATATCATAATTTATAACATATTATTTCTGGTCTTTATAATTGATAAGTACCTATTATTATGACCAGTTCCGCAATCACCTTTGTGGGGTGAACTCCCAAAACTATCCAACTTTTAGAAGCAATATCTTGTCAAAAAAACAGCCTTATTAATTTATGAAATTTTAAGTATAGATTACGATTTGAAAATCAAAAGTTGATTGTGGTTTGCCTAATAAATATAAGGGTGAAAAATATAAAAAAAATTATACCATTTATTATTATTAACGATTATTGCATTACATTTAGTAATGAGTGTCTTCTAGGGTTTTTCAATATAAGTTTATATCACCTTTTATCCCCGTGATGTCCATCCTTATAGTTGGTTTGGTTGACAAGGAGTTATGTATTAATTGCAAAATTAATATTATTGTTTACAAATTAGTAACATATGTATTATAAGTTATTATCCTAACTTGTTTACATTGTATTACAATTTTTTAAATAGTCCAAGCAACAAATTAAAATTGTAATTTTCGATTCTGAGTGGAGCGAGTAATGTATTGGTTTTATAAAGGTGTTTATTTTTTTTTCTGTGAATAACTTTTCTATTGGCAATTTTGATCCAATTTACAATAATCACACTTTCCAAAATGAAATCTGATTGGAAAGGTACTTTAGGGATATCATTTTTTGATTTTCCTGGGAGTTTACTCAATAAATGGGAAAATAGGTACAATTTTAAACAAATATTTTTAAAGAAAATATGCATATAGATATACATTAAATTTCTCCTCTACTACCTTCCTAAATTTACTCCTATAACAGTAGTTTCATCCATCCCCAATATCCTAGATCAGTTTTTTAGTGTTTATATATGTTTTATATATTAATAATAGACAATTAGTGTAGGTACTTATCTTTTTCTTAATAAGTCAACTAATACTTTAGTTCTTATTCCGTATAATATTGTATTCATATAACAATATTGGCTTTCTGAAAGTTTTACAAAACAATCTTTTCAGCTAAATTATATTATTTGGTACTGTTTCCTTATTACATGAGTAATAAATAATTAAATACCTAGTCATACAATTGACCATTTTACCACTTATGTAAAATTACGACTTATAAAATATAATACATTTTTGAAAGTTAAAACAATTACAATTGTTGTTTTAATACTTTCATTTGTGTGCTACTACTATTTCTCAATTGATGAATTGAGGATTATAAATTGAAATACCTAAATATTTTACCGTTTCAATCACTGATACCTAGATATACAATGTTACAATTGAAGTGAACTTTATGAAATTTGTAAATAAAAATATTACATACTATTTAAGTGTTCTTAATGCAAATTTTATTTAAATATAATTACATTGAAAACTATATAATTTAGTTTGACATTATAATAATTATCTACTTAAGTATTGACTCATTGGTTATTAAATAAAATAAGAAACAATTGTGTACACATAATATATAAGTAGATACAATAAAACTCGATTAATGTTTTTAAATACTATTAACTAAATATTAATAGTCTTAAATTTACATTGAATATCTTGTTACTAACGAATAAATGTAGAACTATTAACATTATTATTACTATTTGATTAATGTAGGTACCTATGTCATAGATGTGAGAAAATGAAATAAAATAACATGTATTTATTTATTATTTATAAAATAAACATTGGACGTTGAATAGTTTCAAGGAATTTTAATTTTAAAAATCAAAGTTCAGTGTAACCTGCATTAAGTCTTTTCTCTTTCAATTTATTAAACAAAAACATCAAAATCTAACTATTTTACAAGGCTAATTTTTCCCAAGGAGGATGTTTTTGTACACCATATAATGCAGCTTCTGCTATTCCAGACCTCAAAAGGTATAAATTTCCACTTATACTCAAGACATAAAACCTATGTTGGAGACAAATTTATTTTCAAAAACTACAAAATAATAGACATTATATATTTTTTAAGTCATTCATAATATACTCTTAGGTACTAGAAATTTATAAAAATAAACTAAAGTTATTAAGTACCAATATTACTGTTTACTATTTAGTGAAAAGTAAATGTGTTTCAGTGACAAGTACATACAGTATACAGAATACCTATAAACCATATTGCTGAGTCATTTATTCTACCCTGAATATTATTGTGTTTATGTGTTTAAATAATAAAGACATAAAATATTATATTATGTTTTGCAATGGCTATTGTATTTTGCTTTTGTTTTATTTTGATTTGACAGTATAATGTTGAATATTTATAAAGACACCATATAATATTAAGTATTTTGAATAAACCCTGGTCCAGAATCTGATAAGGCCGTGACAAATACATCAATATGAGTGTCCTGTGTTAATTTTTTGTACTGTGTCCCATACATTTTTCTTGACTTTTATTTAGTCATGTTAGAGGTATGGAAAGAAAAAAACAATTACAATAACATATTATAACATTAAATTATTAAGATTCAACAAACTTTGTAAGTAAATATAACATTTTTTTAAAACAAAAAGTAATACATAATATAATAATAAATGATGTGTAACAGTGCATTATAAAAATATTTAAATTCGTGAGTACATTGTTATTTATATAAATATGTGTGAGCTTGATAAATATCAGTGCGTATAAATGGCTATGGATATAATATAATATTAATAGATATTGCATATTAAACAAAACAAAGAATAACATCAAAGTGTAAGTGTACTATTTACAATTTCGTTGATAAAATCGTTGCAATTGTCACCTTTGTTGTTTTGGACAATCCAATCCCATCCTAATTGGTCGTCTAAATCACACTCTGACTGTGCATCATCAACTCCTAAAAATTAAATGTACTCTGTACAATAGGTTATCAACATGAAAACTGAATTGAATAAGGTATAAGGTATGTATAATGTATAAGGAATCTTAATTGTGATACACACTCAAAAGAATGATTATTGACAACAAATATTCCAAAATTTAAAGTAACGAGGTTTTATCTTATAAAGAATACCTACTTACATAAATAAATAATATTGTGTTTTTAATGATAATTTGAACTTAGGAAAATCTAAAAAGTTTTTCACATACATGTAAAATGTACAAGTAATGTATCTAATAGTAATAGTTACAAAATGGTACTGATTTTTAGAAACATTAAAAATTGAGTTTATAAATGCTTTAAAAAAAATCCTGACTAATGACTACAGAATTTATATATTATTATCATAAGGGAAAAGGTTTAATAATTTGTATTCACCAAACCAAAAAACTCAAAAACATTTTAAATAGCTGAAAAAATTATAAAAAAAAAAACACCTGAACTTTTTCAAAATGACACCACATCAAGAAAGTGCTAATATGAGACATATATTTTGTAAATATTTTAGGTTGTTACATTTATTTTTCATCGAATTAAAACAGAAAACTAAAAGTGGAATTATCGGAAAATGTATTTGTGCAGATACTCAGGTTTATTCTGATTTCCCATTATATTTCTCTAAAATAATACAAGGAAAATAAAAAAATTACATCTAAATTCACAAACTAAACAAAATATTTGCTAATCATAAATCACCTCTAAAGTTGGTCATTGAAATAAGATTTCTGTTTACATATAGAGGAAAAACTACATTGTAAAACTAATTCACCAATATTAACATAGGCCTTTAAACTGAGTATATAATAACCGACCAATCATGACCGGTTATCATATAAACTCTGTTTAAAAATCAACTTTTACATTTGTGAGAATGGTCCTCAAAAGAGTTTAATAAAAATTTAATTTTATCAGATTTAAAAAAATAAAAAATAAATCTCTAATTATGAGATGATGCATGAGATATTTTTGTATTAAAATTTCTAAAATATTACCTATTATGTATAAATTAAAAATAGGTATATATAAATATAATTTATAATAATTAATCTAAATTAATTGACTGTTGTATTTCATTAAAAAATAATAATTGTAGAATAATAGTAAAAGAAGTAAATCAATTCTCTATAGGCACCTTGTATAAATGTCCATCCTCTCTCTTTTCTCGTACACTCGTCTGCTGTAATTCTGATTAATTTTACATTATTGTAATTGGCTTTGAACCATGCAATATCAGTCTTTCTTCTAGCATCACTCACAATCCATATTTCTTTTGATTTATCTAAAAATAACAATAAATTAGGAATGTAAAAATAATAATTCCTATATTGAAGTTTATTAAATATTGTTTCAACACTAACTTTGGTCATACATTTCTATTGCCATACGGCAAAAATAGCCATAATCGTTGAAGCGTATATTTTCACTCCAATCAATCATCGCCTTACGGTGTTGCTCCTTCATTTCACCATCACTTAGAAGTTCATCAAATTGAAGTGATTTAGTTTGTGCCCAATACTTTTTAATGGGACCCGAAAGGCGGATTATTACACACTTTTCTGGTCCTATTCTGCAATTAATTAATATTTTGATATTTAAATAATAGGAGTTTTCATAAAATTAATTTTAAAAATAATAATAATTTACACATTTTTTTTTTTTAATAAAGTTTTATTATTTTATTTAATAATTATATTAGAGTGTAAACAAGTTTTATAATTTCTAAATAAATATTTAAAAGTAAATTCTTTCTAAAATTAGTTTTACAATAGTTTCTACTTCAGCCATAGCACCAATTCCATGATCACCGCACATCAATGTCTTGACAATCGGAGGAACCAGATAATATCCCCATGACACCAATTTTTTCACTTGATCATTGGTAACAGGATGATCCCACATACGAGTATTCATTGATGGACAAAACAATACTGGTTTTGAAATATCCCAAGCTCTAACAACACATGTCAATAAATTATCACAAATCCCTGTACTAACTTTGGCCAGGGTGTTAGCACTCAAAGGAGCGAGTACCAGTAAATCTGCTTTTTTCGAAAGTTCTATGTGCAATACGGGATCTCCTCTGTTTTTCCAAGCATCCCATTCATTTTGATCGGTATAAACATCTACTTTGAAATCCTTCTTGATTTTTTCCAAGTCTAGAAAATGTTTACTAGCTTCTGTGACTACTAATGTTATTTGAATGTTATTCTGAGCGAGTTGTGAAATGATATCTGGTATTTTTATGGCAGCAACGCTGGCACTACAAGCGATAATTACATGTGGTGGCATAGCTGTTATTGAGGTTTATTACCATCAGTATTACTTTCAACATCGGCAAGTCCAAGTTTAGGCCACTGTTCTTTGGCCATCAAATCATTTTGCATACGACAATCCAAATATTCTTTGGCTTGCTGACGACACTTTGAGTTGTCTCCGTTGTTAACACTCAAACAAAACATATACCTGTAAGCGGATTTTTTACACTGGCCTTCGTGGTCTAATGGAAAACTACCTTTTTCTGGAGGTGTTGGTTGGAATTTTTTTTGACCAAACGTTGAAGAAGACATTTAATATAAATGCTTCAAGGAAATCGTAAATTGAATTTTTTTTCTACCTTAGTCCTTCTATAATAATTAACCATGGAGTAAACACTTCACCACTTTAAAAATGTCCCATATAGGCATGTAGCAGAAGTAGACATTAGTAATTTAATATTTAATAACCTATATTTTAATGAGCGGTTTTGATAACATACTCTGAATACTCTGATAATAGTATCACAATATTAACAATATTACACAAATGTATTCGATATTGTCATATCAAATATTATTTTATTTATTAACGTTCAGCGACAGTTTTATGAGTAATCATTAACCTTATTTATTTTGGGGAGGGGAGTGGGTCTTTAAGACCATTCCATATAACAAATTCTCCTCCATATCCTTCTGTATGTAGTCTGTCCTAGCGTACCTTTCTCCAGTTGATTCTTGGGTTACAGCTATGGCGTTTCTTTTCACAATCATAGATTTACACCTACTAGTAGTATAAGGTGTATATAAATATTCTTAATAGACAAATTGCAATTTTATAAAATAAAACTATTAACTATTATTGTTAATGTTGTATAGTAATGTTATGGGACACTGAATAATTAAAAATATTATGTCATTATTAATAATAAATTGAATAGTGTATTGATTACCAAATGTAAAAAAAAAAAAAAATTATAAAAATAATCTGTGAAAAAAAAAATGGTTATTTTATTTTTATAAACACAATTAGAATAACACAAGAAGATCTATGTACAGTGTATGGTTTTTTTTCAATTCTGTTTTATTCACCATTAATTAGAAATAAACAGTATACATTATTACACACAATAGGTAATATGTTAACTACAATCAATTTATGTAACAAAAACTTAATTAGGATTGCATTGTACGTCTTCCCATTTCTTGAACATCATTGACACTATCGATGGATTGAGTTACTTGTACCGAATTGATTCTGAGCATAGTAATTTCTTTCCTAATGAAATTAATTCGCATGTATTGTTTACGTTTAATACGTTGAAAGTTTGTTCTGGTATGGGACAGGTCTTTGTCGACAACCGTTGCCGTGACGCATACTTTATTCGTGTCCAATATGGGTCTTCCGATCAACGTGAAGTCTTTGCCTCCAACTAACAATACCTTTTGAAGCTTAAGGCGGTCGCCTACGTTCGGTGGCCAGTAACCATCTATAAGTATCAGGTCATTATCGGTAACTTTGAACTGCTTACCACATACATGCACAACGGCAAACAGTCGATTGTTGTTTTTCACGGCTTCGTTAACAGTTTTTATTACACTGTCGGATAATGTTTTATACGTTAAGGTATTATCGATAACATATTCTTGTGTTACCGGAGACGAAAACGAACGTGCATAATTATTCTGTATACTCGAAGCGATTATTCGACTAGTGGGTACGGTTTGTATGGTTTTGCTTACCAAGTTCAGTATTTTGTTACACAACATTATAACCGTTTAAGACACTATATTTAACAATATAACAAAAATTATTAACAAACGTAACGATTAATATTAAATAATCATTTATAATTACAGGAAAAAGTGTTACATTATTTTTTGTTTTTGTAACTCGTTTGATAATGATAAACGCGAATTTCAACATAACCTTAAAATTGAAATGTTATCTGTTATCGAGATAAAACGAAAAATAATTGATAATGAGAACAAATTATCTCATCTATATTATCCCTAACCGTAGCAAGGGGGGTATTAAACACATCGTAACCGAGTAACTTAAGTAGGCACTGTTATTATTTGATTATATTAATATTATTATATTTTTTAAATTATCATTTGATACTTCATTTATTTTGTGTCACTACACAGGATAATTTTTCTTTCAGGTGGGTTCTGTTGACGAACTTACTTGTAATTGTAGCGATAGGCAAAATTAAAATTAAAAAAAAATTAAAATAGAATAATTTTTTTTTTGTCAACAGTTTTAAAAGAACTGCTATGAGCAGCTCTAATATGAACCAGACATATCGCGGATGAACAAAACATAGATAATATATAAGTCATGGACGGGACATTAAGTTGAGCGTTCAAGACGTGTTCAAGTCAAGGTGCTTTAATAAACCTTGGTTCGAGTGATCGAAGAGCATACTGATTACATTTAATTAAGGTGTGGTATCAAACACCATAATGATAACGAAAACGCAATTCACCGATCACGAATAAAATATTTTAATTCGTGTCACCGACTACCGGTCGCCTAACGGTCACCGCAATAACAAATTCGGAAAATAATATTATTCAGAGGCAAATTAATAGGTACTTACAATAGTAAAACACAAAAATCGGCACAAATCAAATTTATAAAAAATGTTGTTTATCATAAACCATTATCTGTAACCGCATATACCATTACGGTGACCAGTAGACTCGACATCGCTCACAATATACCGAATATAGGGATGTCCCATCCATGTATATATTATCTACGGAACAAAAGTATTTATTGCGATTATAAGTACCCAACATATTATAGAGACAGGTAATTTTGGATTGTCAATTGACAATTGTCCACGTTAAAAATCATTACGTTTTTTTTTTTTTTTTTTAATTAATGCTGACATGAAATAGCAGGGTACCTATCGGTGATCTCCACAGGTAATTTGATAATTGAAATCACAGACTGCTAATCCGGTACGAAAATATCAGTGACTGCTCTACGCACTCATTCACAGCGGTCGGGATTTTATCACGGTAGCAGTCGGTGCTATTTTCACTGTTACTACTGCTGACAAAAAAAAAAAAAAATCACAGTTAGCCGTCTCTATTTTTAATAATAATTCATCCGCGGTGACACCGCGATTACCACGACACCCGATACGGTCTTCTAAAACTGCTTTATCAACATTATTATCACTCGGCTTGTTTACGGATGTCGGTTGTTATCAGCGATACTACAGCCGACGAATATTGTAAGAAACGGTATCAAGGCGGACCAACTCGGCAGGGTGGGTATATTATTAATTTGGTTTAGTTATCGCGCGAACGGGTACCTGTGCGCTTCAATAGGTCTACGACAAACGGACAGTATATTTTTAAAATAGAAATTTCGGACGAATCGCCAACGCAACGCCGGCCGTTTGGTTTTCGATAACATTGTTTTCTGTTAATAATAATAATAATAATAATAATGTGGAATCGGCCGTCACCTTTTGTGGATCGCGTCCGTCACGTAGTCCTTTCCGCATTTCCTTTTGCCGCTGAACAACAGCACGGTGGTCGGGCGCCGTCGTTCGTCTCCGGCCGCCATGTCGACGATTAATATTTGTTTTATTTGCGTAGGTGTTTATTATTGCGTCTCGGGACGCCACGGGCCTGTCGACGTTCGCGACCGCCGCGGTACGACGACGTTACTGGTCACGTTACCGCCGCCGCCGCCGCCCGTTCAAAGCCAAACGGTTCTTGCGAAGCCGACGGCGGCACGTCGGATGCCCGCGTTTTGACGGAGCGACGACGGCGCCGGGTGGGAGCGGTAACGTCCGGCCCGGCGGCCCACCGCGACCGCGGCCGCACTCGTACGGTTAACGGAATATCCCACCACGCGGTCTTTTCGTGCGGCCCGTGCCTAAAACGTCTGCAATACTCGACACCGTGCGCTTACAGTGCCGGGTTACTAACGTAACGCAAATTACGAATTACCGTAACGAAATTAATTTTTCAGCGACGCAGCAGTAATTCCATTGCATTTCACTCGGAGTGACGTAACTGTTTTTAAATATGCAATTGAAAATCGATTGCGTTCGTTTTCGATTCCGACAATAGTTTTTATATTTAAAATTTACGATCTGTGTTCAAAAACACAATGAGTAAATATAATGGCCGCGCGTAAAATAAATAACAATAACAACACGATGGCCTGATGAGTGAGGCTGTCCAGTGACAGAACCCCGCAGATCGCGATAGTTAAATTAGTTTAATAGATCTCGTCGACACCGGCGTCTTTCGAGACGACGCGGGTGTTGGTGTCCGGGGAATGTGATTGAGGGGATAAACGTCGGATGAGAGGATTTGGACGGTTTTGCAGTCTGGTACGGGATAGTTGGTAACAGTTGACGATACTGTTGAACATTGCAGGAACTGTTGTTATTACATTACTGGCAGAAAGAAACGACTCCGGTATTGTTACTAATAATTATGATTCGTGTGACTCGTGGCTCATGAGTCTCGCTGCCTGTCTGTTATCGACGATAGAAAAAAAAGGAAAAAAAAAGAAATGAAAAGAGAAGTAACGTTATTCATAACGTCCCATTTGATTAATGGAAAAGTTACGTAACGCGATAGAAAATAATTTCGGGCGGCGCAAACGTAATTTAAATAAGAACATCCGCAGTGATGAGTACCGCGGTTTCATAACTTTTAAAAACGGTAATTCACCCGACACCGCGTGCACAATTGTTATGAAATCCCGACGCGCTGCGCTTTTAAAGAGCACATAAAACGCACGCGACACCATTCCGTTTACATGCCTAATTATTCGTGTTTATCGCGTATATTTTTCAAACTTCTGACGGACAAGCGGATACTGGAGATCGGTGGCGCAAATGGCAAAAGAAGTCTTATATTTTTTTTTTTTCACGCTCTATAGTCTGCTCGCGGTTGTATTTTATTGAAATAGTAACGTAAATTTACAAACATTTATGCGCCTACAATAAAGTTAAAAATCAGATCGCGTATAATAATTGCCTGTTCTGGTAATATAGTATGTTTAACATTTTTTTTTTTTCCCCCTCCAAAATATTGACTTTTCTTTCAAACTGTCGGTGTTATTTCCCGTCGCTCTAGAGTTCGGCCGATTAGTATTTAAGGCGTTAAATTATTTTCAAAGTGCCTAGGTAAAATTTAGCATTGTAAAAACTATAGCCGGTATTTAATGCGATTCGGCGATATGGGCCTAAATCGTGCAAACATTTTCGAATCGGGCCGATTTTTCTGAACATTTTCCGTTCGCTAATATTCGTTTTCCCGTGAAAACTGCCAAAGCACGTATATAGTCTGAATCCCTCAAATGACGACCCTGCTGGAGATCGGCACAATTTTTTTGTCGGCCCGGACCAGCCCGAAACTCGAATTGAAAAATCGTTACCCGACCAGAACCGGTTTATACATTTTTATTCGAACGCCGAACCCGACCGGGCCGGTTCGTCATATTTTTTTTTTCATCGCGAACTCAGTCCGACCCGACCCGTTTCTATTCCATCAGGTACAATCTGTCATTTTATTTTGTTACAGTATTGTCTGAACTACTGTTGTAATAATTCAAATCGCTGGCCACCGTGTTTAGTGAAAAAATCACGTCCGCGCACGTTTGAAATAAAAAGCCATAGAGTATTGTTACCTTTCCAGTATTTGACATGCGTTATCCAATAATAATTTTTCGCACATTGCACACGAATTGCATTTTCTTTTTTATAGAAATCGTTTTACAACAAAAGGCAGTATATTGTCATACGAATATAGTTATTTTTATCACTAGTGACTATGTATGGTCGCGCATCTAGTGTATATACTATTGAAAAAGACTACTGACAGAGGTCAGAGAGCGAGTAGCGGTGAAAAAAAAATTAATATGAAAATTTAGATTATTTTGTGCGAACGCTCATCCGTCCATGACCAACCCGGAGTATTTTTCTCGTGGGCCGTGCTGATATCTAATAGGTACCCGAAAACGGGTCTATTGAATGAAAAATTAAAAGGCCTGACAGAAGACCATTTTTTTTCAGGTCAATGTCGCGCAAATTCGAATCGATTTGTTGCATGCGGCCCGTAAGAAATTTTCAAAAATTACGATCGGCCCTTTTCAAAATTTTTACAGTGGGGACACCACGGGCTTTATGACGTCGTCGATAGTTTTAAAGAACTATTTTTTTCTTCGCTGTGAGTATCGACACAAGCCGATATTGAGGATATTTTTTTCAAGACCCGATATTTCCGGAAAAAATTATTCTAGAATTTATGAGAAAAACGTTATAGAAATAAAAAAAAAAAATCCATGGTCTTCAACCAAATAAATTGATCAATTTCAATATGATCGTATCGTGTGGTTTTCGATTTCAAATATCGCATCGGTCATATTATATAATATGTATCGGAAAAAAGTTATACCGGCTCGCTATTAATTTTTTTCTCATGATCAAATACTTTTATCCGGAAAAACTAATCGACTCGTTTTGACGCAAATCGTAAATATTAAGGTTTTTTAAAACACGCATAACCGAACTTCGCTCCGAATTGCTTTTCGTTAGCAATGGTTTATCGCTGCGTACAGATATAAATTAAAGAACTTTATGTTGTAGCCTACTACCATTCCAACTTTCCACCCACAACAGTGGCACACCCGTTTCCCGTAGTATAAGCTCGTTTTTTTTTTTTTTTTATTTTATAATTTTACTTAATATACCAGTTATATTTTCTTTGCGGATGAGTTTTATTGAACTAACGGGGAAACAACATGATTACGTTTGTTCAGGTGTAAACAACACTATGGGAATAATAAGTGCCATTGAATTTTAACCTTTAATCGCCCGTGCCGACGCAAAACGACAAAGTAGTTACATAACAATAATAATAATAATATTATTATTTATATTACATAATTACAGTGTAAAAGTCGATTCAATTGATTTTTTTTTTTCTTATAGTCAATCAATAATTTCAATCGTGTATAACGTTCAGAACAATTCGAATTCATATTCCCGCGGTTCGGCGTTTAATTATTGTAGGTATTGAAATAGAATATTGGATAATAATTAATACCGATGTCCAACGGTTGACTTGGGAGTAAAAGTAGTATCCGTAATAGATATTACTTTATTGGGTAGGTACTAACTACTTATTTTACAAACCGCGACACAATCAATATTATGTTATCGAGATATTAATATAATATCCATTTTCATAAGAAACTCACAACGCTTTCTAGCGGTCAAACTTATCCGTGATTATGAAAAAACGTACAATATAATAGATGGCGCGCCTTAATTGAATAATAACAATTTAATGATAATGCCTAACAGCCTATATTCTTATACTCTGTGTTAATGCGAGTATATGATAGAGATTGGGCAATAATAATATTAACTGCAATAACGAGTTTATTCAAGATTATGAAATACTTCCGACAACGCATAAAATTGTCATTATTGAGTTTCGATTAATTACCTAAGCAGTAAGCACACATAAGTAGTGCCGGATTACCCATTAGGCGGGGTAGACGTCCGCTTGGGGCCTCATTTGTTTTAAACGGAAAACCATTCCCCCCCCCCTTAAATTATACACGGATTTACGCCGTTAGCGACACTGTTTTATTGGATTTTTTTATGGTGAATTTATGGTGAAGCACGTAATCAGTTAGTTTAGAAACGCACAAGAACAAGTAGGTATGACTGGAAAGTAGCGATTTGTAACAAAACAAACAAGTTCCATTGGATCAAGTGAGTTTTGACGCTAAACGCTACTTAACTATACTATTTTTCACAAAAGAACGGTAAAGTCTCGACGAAAACCAGTCATTCTTATGCATCCCCACGCCGCACCTTGTCCAGGGCTCCCATCACTATCGAGCGCACGAGTCACATCGGTGGTCGGGCAGAGATCCGTAGCTCAGTGTGCGTCCGAGAAATACTACCTTTCTCTCGTGAAAAATAATGTCAAAAATCACATGATTCATAATATGAAAGTTTACATATTCCATTTCAACTATTATCAAACCTCAGACGTAATGTAGAAATAAATGCCGAATTCTAAGTGATAAAAAACAAAACAGCTTCCATCGCCAGCAAAATCAGTACCTAGGACAGTTTACACGAGTATTATTATACTCGCCAAGTGTAGTAGCCGGGAAAATAGCGACCGAATTTGCGTTCGGTGTAAAGCTTTAAGATGCGCTCTTATGAAATCTAATTTATAATGAAAATTCAAAACTGAAATATTTTTACAAACTACAATCGAATGCATGGGCGTGCGCAAGATTTTTTGCAAGGTGTACCACGAGGAAAATTGGCCGTTTTTCCTTAAGTGGGTTTAATATCTTCATTCCTAAAAAAATAAATAAATATTGAATGCAAAATATCAGTTCATTAAAAAACCATATTGTTTACTACCTATATTCCACAAAACAATTATGAAATATCACAATATGTATTATGTTTTATTTATTATGAAAACCCCTGGGAAAATCACAAAATGAGTTCCTTGAAGTACCACCTTAGCCAGATTTCCTTTCAGAAAAAGGTGTTACACTTGAAAATCGGTGAAACATGTCTGATAGAAAAGTTGTTCACAAAAAAAAAAAAAAAAAAAAAAAATAAACAACATTGTAAAATTAATATATTCCTCGCGTATACAAAAAAACTAATACTGGGGACGGGTCCGTCCCATAGAGTGAATATATGTCCTCAAAATTTTAGCGTTATTATAGTGGGTATATAGTTTAATTCCTGTGCTGTACGGGCATCTATGGTAACACGGATGAAAAAATGTACGATACACTGGAATACTTTTGGTCCGTAGGCGGACTACCTATTTTTCACATTTTTGTTTTCGTTTAGTATACTGATACGGGCATGGTAAAACGGGAATAAGGGTAAAATAAAATTTAAAAAAAATTTGATACGGGCACCGTTAACGGGCGCGGGAAAGCTAGTGTCTCATATTTTACCAAGGGCTTTTCTAAATATCGAAATCGAATCTTAAATTTCGAATATATCGTTTATGAATTCCTTAGGGTTTTCATGGTATTCTCGCGCCCTCCCGAGTATTGCGCCCGGGACGTAGGTACCACTCGCTTCTCCGTCCTCCCTCAAACGGTCCTGATAATAGCCAAGCCAGTCAACGGTTCGGAACATTAGAGAGAATTTAATTGTCACAATTATTAATTCGTGTAGGACATAATGTCATTACAATAATATTATACGCAAGTAGCTTCGGGCCGACCGACGTACCGTTATATCAGAGAATATTATTATCACTACATTTCCCCGTCGTAACCCCGTTATAAAATTTCTCGTCGATATAATATTCAAAGGTATTCTCGGGTACTCCGCGAAATCTGTTGGACATTTTGAATTGCCGTATTATATAATAATAGTTCACTTTTGTTACAAATTCCGTTCGAAAGTTATTATATTTCGAGATGAAGAGCGTGTTATTTATTGTCGGCCCGGTACACTGAAAGCCTCTAAAGCATATGTTTTAAGAGGTCTCCATAAATGAAAAATTCAAAGGCCGTGAAAATAGGGATATCCCGAGTGCGTCCCGTTTTTAATTTTTTTCTTTTGCATAGCCCGAGTGCGTCCGTAATCGTATCGATGCAGCTGTAGTAAGATAGGTTATCTATATTTTATACCTATTTAAAAACTGATAAACTTAATAAATTGGCTCCCTGGTCGGTAGGGAAGAGCATTTTATTTCAACTTCGATAATAACTAAACAAGACTACTGCTAGTGAACTAACAACTAAGCCAGCAGCTAGTGAATAAGTGTAGAGCCGTAATTTTATTCGTACCTTTGTATCGAAGAAGTGTCATAATTTTCAAAATTTGAAAAAAATGACATTACCATTGATGAATCATCATTTTACCGTTACTTTAGTCCACTTTAACTATTAAATAATGTCGCTTTTATTTAGGGCAAGTACGGTGGCGTTACATTCAAAATTTAAAGGTTGAGTTATGATCAAACACAGCCAAACAGAAATAGGTTTATTTTTGAGAAATATTTGGGATTACCATTATTGAATTAAGAGTTTTAGAATAACCAAATATTTTTGGAGTGCACGCCAGTTTACTTACTCGTGTTGCATCCTGAGTAATTCTAAATGAACTGGAACATATCTGTGTTACGTTTAAAATATGATCTTTTTTTCTTGGGACGCACTCGGGTGTGTAAAATCAAAAATCGTCGCGGTATCGGGTCAGAAGTCGGTTTTATGGGTCGATAACGTATTTTCTAAAAACAACAACGGATTTCTTGATGACATATGATGTAAATGTATAATGTATTCACAAAAATGATTTTTTTCAAAAACGTTTCAGTAATTTTTGTTTTAAATTTACTTGCTCGCATACAACATTGTTCATAATGTTTTATAAATTTCGGGGCCGACACTGAGGTTTATATTGTTACGGGCGCCGTATTTCGCCTCGTCTCGTAATAAAAACTATAGTTATGCCGTGAGTAGCGAGATCCTAGATCAGTGATACCTCAGGGCAAAATATTGACCACACGGTGGCCATCTGCGCACCAAGTATAAATTCGCAGGCCGCGAAACGGGTTATCAGATCTAACTCAGGTGAGGCCGAATCTCGGGTACAATGTATAGAGTGGCCTTCGCCAGGGGCGGACCGGGAGTTAAACGGCCCAGTATTCTACAGCGGCCTTAACCACGGGCGCCTATTGGGGAAAGAGTGCAAGAGGGGGGCATATCTCCCTAGAAAATAATAGAGTATCCAAAACGAAAAAAAAAAAATAAAAACCACGTAGGTAGCATATACGTGCTTTGAATCCGTCAAAATAAAACGGCCCTATATTAAAACGGGACAATCGAGTGCGAGCTTCATCACGCCCGGATATTGCTTTGTAGAAATCGACTAAAGCACAGGGGTGTCCAACCTTTTGTGAAGACTGGGCCACATCATGTAAGTAGAAGTCGTTGTAGGCCACATACATTTGATTTATAATTTTTACATTAGTGAATAGCGAACAGAAATATTTTGACGAGCATTTACTACAAGAAAAAAAATGTACTGTGTTTATGATTAAAAGAGAAAACAATTTTAAAATAATTGTATTGTTATTTCACGGTTACATTAGTTTCTTTATCGTTTATCGGATCCCAATAGAGATACGACTCACTCGCACATCACCGCGGCGGCGCGGCCGACGTCGTTAACCTATCTGTGCACGGAGTGTCCCGCGAGGACGCGCCCGTTGTAGTATCTCCGGAGACAACGCTGTACGTCTCGTGACGTGGCGAATTTTTATTTTCGTCGGATTCGCGATTTTCAATGGTTTTTTTTCCCAAGTCCGGGGTACGGACGCGAACGGCCACAATCAAAAACAATACAATAAACTAAGTAAAAACTAAATTATTATAACGGTTAATAATACTCGTAATAAATACAGTAAATAAATATACGAATAAAAAATCTATGTATACAAATATATAATACACTTGTCATAACACTCCAGGCGACGCATTCGTTCATTCATTTATTTTCTACTTTTTTACGTACATTTTTTTGTTTATATATTTATTTACTATAATAATAATCAATTATAGAATACGATATGTAGCACCTGCTGCACATAATTGTAAACACTTTTCTTTGAACTTTAAACGATTATTAAAAATCAAGAAATTTAATAAAAATAAAAGTAATACACAAAAACATTTTTAGAGAAAATAAACTCTATAAAATGGCCGTCTTCAAATTTTTCAAAAATAATAAAATAAAATGTTATTTTTTCAAGTTTTTTTTATCAAGGCATACAAAATTAGTTTAAATAATTATAAATATTCGTAGTCCTTATCCCTGTGAGTAATATAAAAAAAAAATAAATTCAGAATTTGATTATCTTTATTATCTCCGGGGATATTACAATGGGTATATCTTCGTGGGACACCACCCTGTAAAATATTGTTTTAATACGATCTATAGAGCACCGAAACCGTACGCCACCGCCGTTTTCTTTCGATTCGCCGCGTATAATATTATAATATAGTGTATACTATATAGTATGTTTGAGTCGGATTAAAGAAAATAAAAAAGAACCCATACTGGAGACGGGCGTGTCGTTGGCTACAGATGGGAAATCGAGAAGTCAAATGTATCCCATTAGAATTATTTAATTGATATCTGTGAACGGCGGTAAACCGTTGCTAACGAAAAATGATTCGGAGCGAAATTCGGTCACACGCTTTTATTTTTTTTCCACGCTAAATACAATTTAAAATGATATTTATGATTTTCAATGATCTCTGTTTGCTCAAACAATTATATCCACACAGAATCTACCAAATAAAAACTATGGAAAAAATTCGCAAACCTAAAATTCCGATAAACAGCCAAAAAATCGCCAAAATGTTTTGAACATTTTACTACTTCTAGAATTGGAAAATACAAGTATTCTGTCAAAATTGCATGTCTCGACGAATATTTTTAACTAAATTAAAATTCAAAATAATTAAACCATTACTTCTGTAAAATTTCTCGTTATTTTTACGTTTTTCTTCGGTTTTGCTCAATTATTAATAAAACTATACGGGAAATCAAAAAACGACTTTCTTACTTAATAAGTCCAAAGTTTTTTTTATCATTTTTTGATTGGAGTGAGTTTTCCGTTTGAAAAGTTTGAATCGTAAAAACACATCATAGTAAAACCAATAGATCCGCTCGCTTCGCTTCGAATCGAAAGTATGCTGACCATAGATGCTCGACGTGTTTATATTATCATAAAAGTCATTTAATATGTGGACTTCCGTTTTAAATTTTTGAGTATTTATCAAGTACTTAAAAATTTGTACTCACATAAAACCAATAAAATAAAATGAATACATTCCTAGCTTTTTTCGGAATCTAAAAACTTGGAAATTTCAAAAAGCCATAATAACGCAATAAATGCCACAATATTTTGAGAACTGTAGGAAATGGTCTGTCACCCGCGGAGAAGGGTCCACCGAGATACCGGGAAAATATACTCCATGTAAGTCGTGATTGGAATAACATAGTAATGTATTATACGATGAAACACACGGATATCTGCGCCAACACAACGCGTGTAGAACACACAGTATACCAGTAACAGGGATTATAATAATATTAAAACGATTATTACGTATCGGTTAATCGATAAGCCGCAAGCACGTAGTTTAACTACAATCGGAGGGGGGAGAAGAGAAGGAGGATATTCGGTTGGATTTTGCATTAATTCCTCTCGCAGATCACGCGGTATACCGCCATACCGGTTGCCAAATGTTCGGGAATCGAACCATTTTGGGTGTACGACCCGCAGGAGTAGCTGTTAGGTAACAGTGTATAAAGTGTAAACTAGACGATTTCATTCAGTGGCGTAGCCAGGATTTATCAATAGAGAGGGGGATGGGGAATCTACTGGGTCCAGAGTGGTTTACGGGACTATAACCTTCTTGACTTTACCTATAGCTAAAATCAATGGGGAAGGGAGTTACAATATGTGATTGTATATTTTTGTTACAATATTAGATAGGTATTTGAAATCCGATGAGAAAATTGCATAATATTCGAATCGTTTACTTTAAGAATGCACGTTCAAAACTCCATTCTTCGACCAGTAGTTACGTAAGCATTATTTTTTAAAATTTTTTTTATCATTTTTGAGATATTCCACTCTTATGTTTGGGTAGAGGGAGTAGTCTAGACTCTAGAACGCAATACCAAGGCCACCCGCTGTATCGCCACACGAATGGTGTTCCACTATTCTATTCCTACTCAAACTTGAAAGTAGATTATCTTGTCAACAGGTTGACGAAAATAAAAAATATGTACACTTAAATGTATTTAAGATTAACCGTCATCTATGTTTGGAATTTTCAATATTTAGGTTTACCATAGCTAAGTTGTCATTCGAAAATCAATATTAAAGGTAAGTACATTCAAATATTTAATTCTAATAAAAAATACCCGATCACATGCAAATCGGTTATCTAATAATATGTATACGTGTAATGAAATTCTTGTTTGAATTTACCCAACGTTACGGATGGATGCAGAGTTTTTGTGTTTTTTTGATACACCTTCGATAATAATCGATAATCGAAATGGTGGAGATGAAAAAAAAAAATAATAAAAAAACAAAAAAACTATTGAGTATAACGCGTACAACACGCGTCCTTGCTGAAAACCTACCAAGAATTTTTCAAGATCGAAAAGCGGCGGTGAATTTATTGACTGTGTTAATATAGACTGGCGATTTGCAGAAGAGCGCTGCGGCATTTCCATCGTTTTTTTTGTCCCTAGACTTAAAATGTTGCGTGTAACACGAATGCGAATGTTATAAAGAAAAAAAAAAAAAGAAAAATATTAAAGCTTTCGGGACGGAGATCGATACAAATGTTATATACATATAAACAAAAAAAAAATAAGGAAAATTCTACATACCTATATATAAATATTATTTTGTAGCGATATTTGACAAAATGTCAATCTTCTAACGTAATATTATAGCGGCCCGTATTCTTATTCATTGGCAACGACATTTCAGACATCGGAACAGACGAGACGGGTTCGATTCTTTTGACGACTGCAGACGATGGAAACGGTACGATAAGATATAATATAACATCGTTTTGAAAGTAAATTAGTTGTCAGGAGCGCGAACTTGAATTTTGAAACGTATCGAAGTTGATTACGTTATATTAGGTATATAGTGTAGCGATTCCGTTGAAACCAAATTATGACTTTTTCATTTCATTTCGAATACCTTCTGCAATATACGAGGAAGATCCGGCTTGCCTTTGTAACGAATAATACACGCGGCGCGGGCCAAATAGACTACACTTGTGCGAATACGCGTAGAGCCCAGTGTTTCCCAATCTACGGGTCGCGAATCTTGTTATTTTATTATAATCTTGGTTATTATATTATATAAGAGACAATTTAAATTTTTAAAAAGTTAGAAAATATACAAACCACAGCTTTGAATGGCTGCGCACCGTTTTGTCGTATAATGCAAAACACATTTTTTTACCAAAACAACGAAAACAAAGATTCATACGAATTCCATAGGGACGTTTTGTTGTTTTGGTGTGATTCGATCGCGACGTATTGTCGATGTCTACACGCTGTTGTACGGCCTACCACTGGTGGCGAATGAGAATTTCGGGGCTGAATATAGGCGTTCACACATTTTTGGTGCGGCCCACCGCTGACGGTAAATAGAAAACTCGGGGATGTAAACATTGGTCCTGTATGTAGAGGTATATTTCTCATCGGCTGAAATACGTCGAAGGGAAATTGGTAATCAACGGTGTTTTGAAATGGTTGACGGAAAGTGGCGATTTCGGCGGGATTGGATACGCGGTTTAAGATTCTAGCAGATGGGTTTCTAGTTGCGATTACGGGATGTGCGTATCACCGGTAACAGTATTCGGTGAGAAAGGTTTGCGGGAGGTTGAGACTTCGATGGGATTGGGTACAGGAGGAGATATGTGGGGTAATATGCGTTTTAAAATGCTGAGCGGCAGGTTTTCGGTGGCGTTATTCGGCGAGGAGGGTTCGCGGGAAGTTTGGATTTTAAGAGGAGGTATGTGGAGGAATATATGTTTTAAGATTCTGAGCAGTAGATTTTCGGCAGTGATAACGGGTTGCGTATTACCGGTTACGATATCGGGAAGGGGTTCGCGGGGGATTGTGATTTCGGCGGGATTGGGTATGTTTAAGATTCCGAGCGGGGTTCGTAAGTAAGTGGCTATATCAGGCGCATGGCGTACTTGTTTCTCGGCTTTTAAACCGGCGATCAGTGTGCGATCGGCGCCGGTGTCAGCACGACAGCCACCTGCAGCGAAAGTCGTGGCCAGAGTCGGCCGGTCGGCGGAAATATGTCGAATTAAAGATGCCACAATGACGAAAGTTAGCAGCCGTTCCGGACGGTACTCCGCGACCACTGGCCGGTCAAGGTGACCAGCAGGCGGTCAAGCGATCCGGTCACTCTTGGCTTTCGAGCGATTCGTGCGGGCTACATTCCCTCAAAGGGAGTGGTACGAATAAGTGCAGAGTATCGCGAACAAGTTAAGAGAACGTTAGTCCCCGACACCAAATATGACGCAGCACAGCCGACCAGTTTGCGTAAGCCTGCTAAATGGCAGTCGGACGGCTGGATCTCTAGACGAGTACCAGCGTCTTAGATCGAATTAAGTATTTCCTACGAAAAAGCACGCGACGCCGGCCGCGGGCGATTAATGATCCAGAAACGGATGTGGGTGATCGCCCGCGGGGTGGTTTTGATGCGGTGGACAGTTGTGTTTGCGCGCAACGTCCGCACGGGACCGGCGGAGGCAACTCCAAATTTTAAGGTACCGAAATAATCGAGTTAACGATTAGCTTGGACGCGGAAATGGGTTGCAGCAACACCTTTTTCACCTCCGGCCGGGTCCTGGCCACGACGGCCGTTCCGTCTTCGTAGACCGTCTGGTACTCGCCGAAATCGTCGTGAAATTGGCCCGTGTACTCCGGTGTCGTACGCATCACGGCGTAATAATGTTCCACGAAACCGAAATCGACGAGACCCGCGTTTTGGGCGACCGTCAACGGATCGGTCATCGCAACGGTTCCGGAACTCTTATACTGCCTGTGTTGCGTTTTGACGGAAATATTAACGAGTGTATGCAAAAAATACCAATTTTCTGTTCGGCAATCGTGTTTGTTACTCGTCGGATCGTACGTTTCGCTAGGCTATAATAATATGACTATAATACGACTATAATAACAACACGGTTTTTGTTGGTTAGTGACGGAATTTTTAGATTCTGAGCGGAACGAGGAATGTATTGGTTTTACAGTGATATTTATTTTTTATTTCAACACATTTTCTACCGGAAAACATTCTCCGATTATCAAGTATAGCACCTTTTCTGAAAGGAAATGTTCTCTGGGTGGTATTTTAAAGAGCTCATTTTTTTGAAATTCTCATCAACATTTGAGATAATGAGGAAAACCTCGGTCTTTAGGTTAAAAAAGATTGAAAGATAAAAAATAAGGTTTTCATTGGCAACCGTTTTTATTTATTTTTTGTTATTATTAAGTATTTATTATTTTAATACTTTTTCAAAACAATCATTGTTGTCATGGAAACGCGCATTTTTGTAATCATTTTACCATAATATGACATATACCATATATTGTATTGTTGACAAAGCAACACTATCAACTGAACTGAGAGTCGTTTTTTGTTAGCGATGGTTTATCGTTGCTTACATATGTAGTAGAATGAAAATATAATTTAGAAAATCGGGTATGGAAAAGAGGGAAGATGGAAGGGAGAGAAGGGAAAAGAAGGAGAGAAGAAAAGGAGGCAATAGAGAAAAGTAGAATATGGGAAAAAGTATGGATGGATAAAGATAAAATGGATACGAAGGTGATAGGTGTAAGTATATTCATATACGTATGCACGGCGTATGACGAGAACGCGTGGCGATCTATTTACCGATGATTAACGGCAGTGTTGCCACAACGCGCTATCGGTCGGATAAGACTAAAAAAAATAGTCTGAATAGACTCACAGCTTAATATGTTGATAAAATAGGTATAGTGTGTGTGTGTGTGTGTGTGTATGCGCACGCGGTCGTTCGGTCGTTATTGTAATACGTGTACGAACACCTATTATATAGTGTCGGAAAAAACACGTACCTATTATATTTATTGACGATGGCTGTTGCCTATCGTAAGAATTTATACTTCTCTTCTGCCTGTTTTACTCTTATTAATATTCTACTACGAAAATGTGCGATGTTAACACCTACCTTATATTTTCCGCTTGAAGTTCGTTGCTCAACATATTAGGAACAAGATATAAGGGGTATTGGTATCGACGAATCGTTGCAACGTATACAACTCGTTGGGTACTCAATAGACGTGCGAATACTATTTTGTCTTCGGCTCACAACTCGGCGACCAGGTTTGTAGACAATGCTGGGGTAACAAGAATTGTATTTTCTCCGCCGCCCTTTCTAAGCGTATCACGGAGTCGAATGAGTCAGACGTCGGCACTACGTACTAACCAAATGCAACAGCCCGCCTTCGGTATATGAAACTACTGTACAGGGTTCGGGAAAAAAGTTGTGGTCGGAGAGAGTGAACAAAAACGTCTGCTTCTGCCGGGCGAACCCAGCGAAGTCATTTAATTAGTGATGCGTATGACGTATTTAAGCCTCCCGCGGTCTCCCGCTCCGACGACTCCCACTTTGCCACGGTAGCTACGCGGGCGCCTCTATGTGTAATTCAGAATTAAAAATTATTGTCCCCGTTGAATGCATATTAACTATGTCGTGTGTTTGTAAGACGGTGACGGCACGATATAATCAACAAAATATATTATTAGTATAGGTACAAAATTAATTTAATACTATTTCGTATACTTTTTCCGAAAGGTCGTTTTTCCAAATTGGTTTTCGTTAGTAAATTGGTGGATTCAGGTGGAGGAAACCAGGGGCCTCGCCCCCCAAACTATAGACTACAAAAGTTTTTACTTCCACAAATAATTAATTGTTTAACCGTTAAACAATTAATCCGTTAAACTTTAACGTATATATGATACAAGATTTTCAAGGAAGGAAAGCGGAGAGGAGTGATGAATGTATTGATTTTACTATGATGTATTTTTATTATTTTGTTTAATTTTTCTACCTATGAATACATTTTCTATTAGAAATCTTACTATAATCAAAAATAAGTTAGCACTGGTTTATCGGTGCTTACAGACATAAACTAAATAACTTTATGTGTCCTATCTTCACAACTTCCCCCCTACAACAGTGGTTGCACCCTTCGTTAATGTCACCTCTTTTCTTTATTTCTTGCTTAGTAGTAATTTTTAAGTGTCTCCCCCAAAATTCAACTCTGGATCCGTTACTGCGTTCGTAGTTCCACTCGTTCCAATTGTCACGTTTTTATTTTTCAAATCATGCGTGGGTTAATTTCCGCAAAAATGTTAGGTACCTATAGACTTTATCTATAAGTAATATTCTGACACATAATACTCGTATATTTTCATTATCGGTTGAGTATCATATAATACAAATATACAATATGCCATTCTCTCATAAATTATCATGCTCGATCATAAATAATGTAGCTAGGTACATACGTCCATATTCCTATAATATTATTATAGATAGGTACTCAATAATATATTATTAATTAATATTATAATCTATATCTGTCATTACACAAAATAATATATATATACCGACATAGATATAGACATATTTTTCGACGTCTATGTATAGAAGTTTGATTTATAACGTATTTTTCATGATTACATTTTAAAGCTTCCAAAGTAGCTTGTAGAACATATATACTGATTCCTGTATACTTAATTAACTTCTATCTAAAGCCCCGGCCAGTTTTGGTGTGATAAAATTAATTTTTCTCCGGCATTTTTATAATTGTCTTTTCTCTTTGATTCGACCAACTTTCGTTCAACATTATTGTTCTCCTTTATTGTTCCTTTAATGTCTTTACCTCCGTGACATCCAGGACATCCGGGGACACGTTGGTTTATTAAAAATTGTTTACCGACATTAATTTTTATCAATTTTAATGCATCGAAATGAGCAATAACGAATAATAAAATTTAATTTATTGGTTTTATTATGATGTTTATTTTTTTTCTGTGAACAACATTTCTACTCTAAATTTTGCTCAGATTTTCAACTGAAAGTCATTTTTTGATTTCCCCAGAGGATTGCTAAAAAAAGATTTGCTGTTTCAAAAAAGTAATTTCAAATGCGTATGCACGCACTAAACAACTGACAATTATCTCAAAGTATGTATTTCGATACTCCCCATCACCTTCCGAAAATCCCATTTTAATCTAAGATCATCGGGTTGGGTTATTTAGTGGTATATAAAAGACGGGATACACTGTATAACTAAGGAACAATAATATTTGTATAGTAATCAACACTGTTGAGAAAAAAATTATGGGCATTTGGAGTAAAAGAAACAAAGAAAAAGTGGTTAAAGGTTATAGTAATAGAGAGAGATATGACGGCACGCATAAATGTACGTGAAGAAATTGTCATGGATAGGGCGAAATTATCGGAGAATGTATAGCTGTTTCATGACTAAATTAGATGGGTAGGTACGAAACTTTATCATAACATATTAATATATTATGTTTACGAGAAAGGTGAAGTATAGGGTCATCTAAGGTAACCTTAGTTACACCTCTTGATTAGTGATTCTTCTGGGCTTGGGTCGAATGAGGTTTTTTTTATAATTTTGTCGAAACCGCTTTATAGAAAAAAAAATTTCCTGCCTCCACTGATGTACAACTGATCGTATTAAACACACGTGTACGATAAAGGTGAAGGAGAAGAAGGAGGTTCACAAACTATTATAATATTATATGTATTCATAGTATTGTGTATTACGGACACATTACAATTTATAATTGAGCTGTCTATAATATATGATGATTTACTATAAAAATTGTAAGGAAATACGCGTAAGGCGGCTATAAGCTGTAAAACTCTAATATCATGTACGTATATAACCTCGACAGATTTTGAAGAACATAATATGGAATGTATCAAAACAAAAGCGATTGGTCAAGGATGACGAGAATGTTTGTAATTATTTCCTCGATACACGGGTGCAATGCAAATTCTACGATCCGTACGAATATGCCCCAAAGCTATAGGTTAATGATACAGTTGTGCAATGGCACACACAGAGGGGGGAGGGGTTAGGGGTCATAACCCCCTCCGAAATATCTTCCTTCACTACATTTTTGTAAATCAAGTTTTATATTCAACAACATTATGTTGTATACCACAGAATAAAATAAAATTTAATTTCATAAAAAATAATTTATTCAGTAATAATAGTGATAATATGTACTATCTTCTCTAGGAAATTATAAACAAAACCCCTTCTGAAAAAAATCCTGCGTGCGCTACTATTGGTTATGACCGTATATTGAACTAGGTACTTATTTATTATATAATAAAAAGTTTAATTCAGTGTGTTATAAAATTACTAGGTGCAATTTCGAGTTTTTATAACACAATTTTATTAAGTAAAATTTACATGGTAAATAAAACTCACGCAAAAAATGAGCGTGGGATAAATCACTTACACGTTATAGCTTTACTCGTTTTAATAAATTTTAATTAAGTGGATTTATTTGTTGGTGTGTTTTGAATAATTAATTTCAATCTGGCCATTTTCAATCAATATTTTTCAAATATACTTTTCATCGAGTGTGATATGGGAGTTCTTGTCTATACTGCAGTTTCGATCTTATCGATTTATAAGAATAAGATTATACGAAAATCCAATGAAAGTTTAAGTTATATATTATTTTTTTATAGGATACGTAAAGATTTTATACGACCTATGTTAAATATTAGAAAAAATAAATTTTCTTTTACTTTTAGTTTTTAAGCTGTTAGATTTTCAAGGAAAAAAATAATACGTATCGATACGTTCCGATCCGTTCCGGAAAGTATTCGCGTTCAAAAAATTTACGAAACGTTAAAACGATACATCTGTAATACGTATCTATTCGTATCGGGATATATACAGTGCATCGGTTCGCTTATATCATTTACAATTTGGCGAAAAATAGTATTATTATTACATATATTTAAGTTTAGGTTGCATATATTAGAATGTATTATATTGTAAATATTTGTATTAGGTTTAATATAGAAATTAGTTTATACCTTAAAAATGTATTTGTTAATTGTCATTAGAAAAATAATGAATAAGTTCATTTTTTCAATTAACTTGTTTTTATTTTATTCATATTTCATTGCTTGATTATAGAAGCGCTCTTCAGCAGGGATAAAACAATTAACTTTTATGTAAGTGCAACACAAAAATTAAACTGTTCAACTGTAATGGAATGTAATTTAAAATTTAGTACATTATTAAAATTTTGTTTTAGATTCTGATAGAAGAATAAGCGAAGAAGCTTATAGTTTTAAAAAGATGTTTTTTTTTTTATTATTATTTTTTTTTTCTGTGGAAAACTTTTCTACCAGCAATTTTGCTTTAACGATAGCAATGTTTCTGAAAGGAAATTTTATTGGGGAGGTACTTTAGAGAGGTCGTTTTTCGATTTTCTCAGGAGTTTTCTTAGTAAATATGAAAAATTGGGAAAAACATTGGAAACCGGGAAAAACGTAGGAAAACTGGGGAATTTAGTACAACATTAAATAAATATTATAAAAGAAAATATAATGAGCCTAATTAATTATTTTACTATAATATGGCATACATATAGTTGACAAAGCATCACTATTAACTGAATTCCACTCAGAATCGTTTTTTTTTGTAAGCAATGGTTTATTGTTGCTCAAAAATATACATTAAATTCCCGTCTATATCCTACCTTCCCAACTTCCCACCTACACCAGTGGCTGCACTCAATTTTTTTGTTTTAAGCTATTTATAGATATTTTAATTTTGCGAATTTGTACGTAATTTTTATTTGGAAGGTATTCTATGAATAAAATTGTTTAACTAAACAGAAATGTTTTAAAATTTGATACAAGGTTTATTATAAGTTGTACTTAGTGGTCAAAAAAACAATTAATTGTTATGTAGTATTATAGTGTTTTTTTATTTTTCTATAAGTGTTTGAAATTATAAATTGACAAAAATTGTAAATATTACGGTATTTCGAATTGTTTTTCGTTAGCAATGGTTTTTTGTTGTTAGTGTCTTCGAAACTTGTCACTTACAACAATGATACACTCGTCCCCATTATCAGCTCTTTTTTTTTTTTATTTTACCTATACCTAAGTACTATTCGTGTTTTATGAAAAATACCAATTCAATGAATTATTACATTTTACGTTATACGTATTTATTTATGTAGTTTTCCTGAAAGTGTAGACAACTTGGTTCATTATGATAAAAAATCAACTACAGAATTAATATCTGATAACACACACAGATAAAACGACAAGGCAGAAAAGTTGCACAGTTTTAATAATGAAATCTGTAGGTTTACTGATGAAGATGAACTAATAATTGATTTTACTCGACAAATATTATCTTTTAAATCAATTTTTAATCATAAAATAATAAAGTAAAAACACAATTATTAAAATGATAAATACTCGTAAATAAATACATGGATAAAAAATGTATACATAAAAAATTAAAAATTAAATAAATAAATAAATATGTCGCCTGGAGTCGCGTTTTACATCTAGGCTGTGATGTACCTGATGATGGATTTTTAATTCAGAACCGGTCATATAATACACTTATCATAATACTCCAGATGACGCATTCATTCATTTATTTTTTATTTCAAGTAGCTTTCTAGATACTATTACTGCATGTACGATATTTTTAACTATACCTGTAACTGTCGCTTCAGCTGAGCGATCATTTTCTAAATTAAAAATGGTGAAAATGTATTTAAGAAATAAAATATCTCAAAGAAGACTCAATGATATTTTAATTTTAAGTATAGAGAGCACACCGAAGAACTAAATGTTGAT
The DNA here is from genome assembly GCA_902439185.1 of Cinara cedri. NCBI lineage: Eukaryota > Metazoa > Arthropoda > Insecta > Hemiptera > Aphididae > Cinara > Cinara cedri. The sequence continues at coordinate 107,051 of CABPRJ010000508.1, read as the reverse complement.
TATATAATTGAGAATTTTGCAAATAAAAAAGCAGGGAAAAAAATGTACTATCTAACACTGGTTTTAAACTTAGGTAACTCAAATTAATACTACTTATTTATAACTTATGGTTATAACTAAAATATAATTTTGATTCTAATTATTTTGTTATTATTATAATTTTTTTTTTTTACAAAGCAAAAGTAAAATTTGACGTTTTATCTTTATTAAGATTTTAGTGATAGATATCTTTCGACTTTTTTTTTACACTAAATTATATCTAAATTTAAAAAATATGTTGTAGCCATACCTATAATTTAATATTTATTGTATAAAATATAAAATTTGACAGTCTGTTTGTATTTTATGAGCTACTATACCTATGTTTGTCCGATTGTGATGGGGTTTTTTACTAAATATTCAGGAATTTCCAGGGATAGTTATAGGTTATAAGAAAAATGTAATAATTAAATTACTTCACCTAGAAAAATCAGCCTTCGTAGTAAAGAACGATAATAGTTTACATATTTTACATTTTGTTTATTTATTTACATTGGAGATTATACGAAGAGCCAAAACTAAAATGTTTGAAGAGACTTAATAGTGATTAAGGAGTCTCTCTAATTGCGTTTATATTTATGGGGCACCTAGACCGATTTGCATCGAAGGACCACAAATACCTAGGTACGTCACTGGCTCTGAGATTGGTTTTGGTATAGAAATCCACACTTGTAAGAATCTTCCAAAAAGAAAAATCAATAGAGAAATATGGTAATTTTAAAATAAAATAACTTATTAATAACATTAAATTAGATACATTTTATTTATTGCCATTTTGAGTCTTTGACCAAATAAATTAGACAATATTTCTGAAATATTGAACATTTAAGTATTATTTCTAATCAAGACATAGTATTAGTATTATAATGCCCTGTGCACTAACACTGACTAAGTTGAAATGTTTTATACTGACCATTTCATTTTCTTTTATTGCTGTTATAAATATGGTTAAATTGTTTTTTATGTAGCAAAAATTCAAAAGAAACTAATTTCATTATGAACTTTAAAATTGTTGAATTACATAAAATAAGAAAATTAAAATTGAAATATTAATGAATTAATATTATTATTAATAATTATATTAATAGTTTCAAAATTACGTGGGTAATAAATGAGATCAGATAACAGTTATTAGTTATATTATTATATTGATAAAAACCAGTAGTTCTATAACCATAATCAGAACATAGATAATATATTATCTAAAGAACGTTCTCATTGAACATCCAAATTTATTGCCATATGTTTTGATGTGCGCTGGTTTTTTTTTTTTTATATGTATCACTACAAAAAACTGATACACAACGATATGGTATTTTAAAAATCTCGATAAAAATGTTACCATAGCAGGTATATTGGCGGAAACGGGAATTTATAATATGGACAAGACCGGATGATTTCTCAAAAAATAATATCATAATTGGCAATTAAAAAAACATTTACATACTATGTGTGGTATCACTGCTGCATAAACGTATTCTGTTATCAGTGATAACTCATCATATACACATTATGAATAAACACATGTATTACACAAGTTGGACACGTCAACACCACACACACATAGTATCATCAACCATCAACAACTTTACCAGGTAAGACTTTTAATAAATGTAAATTATTAAATCATATTTCTAATTTGTGTAAAATCAAAGTTCACTCTGCACCAAAAATGCGGTATGTAAAAATAAAGTTTAATAACAAAATAACCAAAAAGTTTTCTTACAAACAAAACATAATTAATACGGTAGAAATTGAATCAGATAGTGATGATGATGACAATTATACTTTTTCAATAAATCAAATTAAAAATGATGAAATTAATGAAAAAAACGATTTCAAACTATTCTTGTTAATGGTATTGAAATACATTTTTAATTAGATTTTGGTACAGAGACTAACATATTATTATTAAGGTTGTATAATAAGGTTAACAAAAATAAAAAGGAAATAATAAAAACTAAAGTTAAAATAAAATCATAAGGTGGTTATAAACTTAACCCAGTTAGTACTGTAATTTTAGAATAATGATAGTGATAGAATAACTGTGATAAAAGAGTTAGCTATACCAACCATAGATATAGAAAACAATATTTTATGTGATACCAACTAACAAGAGTTTCAGAGCATATTTTTTTATTTATTTATTGCAACAATAACATATATTTACATATTGAATATAAATTATAAATAAATTTATATATTTACAATAATTATAACTAAATTAATATTGCAGCACTTCCAAAAAGCAGAGCTGGTACTGGGAGTGCAAGTTCATATAAGGAAAAAAATGTAAAGTAAGAATAACTATAGTTACAAATGATTATTAAAAATAAAAATTACAATTACAAATAGACTAAGGAAACTTAATAAAATTAGACACAAATAATATAATATAGTATCAATGAGGCATCAAATCTTATAACATGGGGCCAATAAAGATAATAAATAAAATAGAAAAGACAATAAGTGACCTATTTGAAATAGTTCATAACTGAAATTAAATGCAATTTAAATCTAATTTTCTTATATAATTTTTGAAAGTAGTTAAATTAATATTAAATGAAGTACATAAATATAAGCCAATATAAAATATACTTTTTTGACCAAAAACTTTAGTACAATTTGGTAAGCATATATTAATATTTTATTTGAATCTAATTTTATATTTATGATCAAATATTTGTATTGAATGTTTATGTTTAAATAAATCTATTAGAACAAAAAAACTATAAATAAATTTAAAGTTTTTTAAATTCAGTGCTTTATATATGATACTAGTGCATGTTTTAAAAGGTAAATTTAATAAATATTTTATAATATAATTAAGATTAACATTTGATCTGGATAAATGGATATTATAGGTTCTTTCCTAAATTGATAGACCATAAGATCAATAAAATTGAACTAGTGATAAATAAATAATTATTGTATAATAATTATTTATATATATCTAGATTTTTTAAATATATAGAAGAATTAACATAAATTATTATTTACAAAGTTAATATACCTGTCTCATAGCTTATAATCAAGAATTAATCCAAGATATTTAATTTCTAATACTTTTCAAGATTAATGCATTTAGGATTACAGATTAAATTCCAATTAGGTATATAGTTTAACAAATGAACTGTTAAATTTTTATTTGTAAAAACATTGGACAAATAAAACTCAAAATGAATAAATTTAATTTAAATTTATTCTTACAGAACCAAACATATTAAGTATTATGAATTATGTCAGACAATTTATCCCAAATTTAACATACTGAGCTCACTACTTGGGGAGTTATTAAAAACTAATATATTGTGGTAATTGACAAATTAGCATACAAAGTTATTTAATAAAATTAAAACTTTAATTTCAGAATCACTGTCTTCTTCTAACTCAGACGACACAAATGGTTGATCAAAAAGAGCACGCCTAAATTCATTTTCTTGCTGAAGAATATATATACTTACAAATCTTGGATTAAAAAACAGCCACTTGGGTACACAACGAAAAAAGAATACTTTGATTGACAGACCTGAAGTTACAATGGCGCAATCTACTCCAAGAGACATATCAAAGATTTCTTTTACAGATACTTCTCCACCCAAAATGACATTTGGATTTATTGGATTGGGTAACATGGGTTCTAGAATTGTTAAAAATCTAATGAGTTCTGGGCATTCAGTGGTTTTATGGAATCGATCTAAGGAGAAGTATAAACAATTTGAAGNAACGGTGGAACACTTGCTGAAATAAAGAAAGGGAAATCATTTGTGGAAATGACTGGTATTGATCCAAAAACATCGCACGATATTAATGAGGCTGTTACAAAAAAGCAAGGTCGTTATATGGAAGCTATGATCCAAGGAAGTATAACTGAAGCAGAATCTGGGAATTTACTTATCCTTGCTGCTGGAAATAAAGAATTATTTGATGATTGTCAGTCAGTATTTTGTGCCATTGCTAAACGTTCATGTTATTTAGGTGACATTGGGTCTGCTATTAAGATGAATTTGATTTTAAATACGATGAAAGCAGTATCTGTTGGAGGATTGGCTGAAGCTATGGCTTTAGGTACTAGATCTGGGTTGCTAAAAGAAAGTATGATGGATATGTTAAAAATCACATCATTGAATTGCCCTCTATTGCTAGAAAAAGGAACAGCAATTGTCGATAATAAGTTCCAAAAAGATCATACTTTAAAACATCTACAAAAAGATTTAAACTTATCAATAAATTGGTCAGATATGTTGCAAACACCGTGCCCAGTTTCAGCCTCTGTCAATGAAGTCTTCAAAGATGCAAAACGTCTCGGTTATGGTGACTACGACATCAGTTCAATTTATCTTAGATCCAGAGATTTTTAAAAAAGATGAATAATAATATACTGGGTGATTCATTTAAGTACACTCATTTAACATTAAGTAACAAGCCGCTCTACAATTTTAATTTATGTTATTTTTGTTGGTTAAACAACTACCTATTTTTGATTTTCAAATGGTTACCTGTATTAAAAATGCCATAAATTGATGGATTATTAGTTGACATTTTTGATTTCTGTATTTTTGATAATCTGTTTATGAGATACTCAACTTTTAAGTTTGGGTTGGAGGAGAGTAGTGTAGTATCATTTGTGTCGTGTGTTAATAACGCACTTCTAATTTTCTTTAATCCAAACTTAAAAGTGGAATATCTGGTCAATGATGTGACAAAAATCAAAAATTTCAACACTAATATTTATTTTAACTAATACTCGATCTATCAACTGCTTGTATTAACGTGTTTGTTTTTTAAATGTTCTAGAAAACAAATTCCGGAAAAAGTTAATACTTTCCAAGAAAATGAGTGTACCCACTTAAATGAATCAGCATGCATGTATTTTTTATTTTATTTAATGCTAACATTTTTACGTCATATTTGATTTTTTTTCCTATGGCCTTTGTAAGTGTTCTGTGTTTGTTATAATACAATTTACAGTTTCACTTTAATATTATTAACTCTTATATTTTGACTATTAAAACAACATTATATAGTGAATATTGACTGTGTCAGTATAACACACATTACATAATCTACTATCATAATCTTATCACATATTATTACAATGTTACATAGATAATATAAATTAGATAAGGTACAATCTACATTCATAACACTTCTACCTTTAAAATACTATGTACATTGAACATTCATAATATAGGTTTTACATGTCTAAGTTTTATATAATATAATTTCTATTCAAACTAACGTAACTAAAACTAAACTTAACCTACAACTAACATGAAATTTCAATAAAAACAAATATTTTATTATTCTAAATCTAATTTAACAATTGTTTTTTTAATGCTTTTTGGATATCTTACTTCCTCAGCGTTCTCAGTTTCAACTATATCCTTAATTTCCTCAGTCTTTTCAGTTTTATCTAAATCTTTAGCTTCATTCTAATCCTTCAGTTTTATTAATTGGTCTATGTGCCTCTTATGTACTATACTGTTTCCTAGTTTGATTAAATACAATACACTACCTACTCTTTGTTTGATCTTTCCTCTAATCCACGTGTTTGTTGCATATTCCCTCACTAGTACAATTTCATTTATTTCAAACTCTCTCAACAGGGAAAACCCTGTTGTTACCCTCCAATTGTTTTTCCTGATTATCAGAGACACTTAATCTAATATTAGGCTTGAGTATGTCAAATCTAGAACGTAGGTTCTTACCTAACAATAACTTAGCCGGACTTTATTTGGTTGTGGTATGTNTCCTGTGACCTATTCCATTATCCCTTAAAAACTGTTGGAAATATACAGAAGTAAAAGGTGAGAAATTATCTATTACTAGGTATTCAAGTTACCCATATCTTGCAAACAAGTTCCTAAATATATCTATTGAGTATTGAGCTCCTTTCACTTTAAATACTTCTAGCCATTTTGAGTATGCATCCTCTATAATTAAAAATAGCTGTCCTTTAAATGGACCTAAAAAGTCTGCATGGAGTCTTTGCCAAGGATTTTGTGGTCACTTCCATGTATGTACCCTTGTTTTTCCTGGCATGGGTCTAACCTTATTGCAATCATCATATTTGCTGGCAATGTTTTCAATATCTTTATCGATGCCTAACCACCATAAATGACCTCTCGCAATCGATTTCATTTTAACCACCACTAAGTGATTATAGTGTAACTTCTCCAGAATTTTATTTTGTATGCTCTTTGGTATTACTATTCTGTATCCCCACAATATAGTATTTTGTTCTAAGCTCAGCAGTTCTTGTTTATGTCTAAACACCTCTAATTCTTTGTTGACTTTTTCTGATCAACCGTTTGATATATAATACTTCACTTTACTTAATAATGGATCATTATTATTCTCTTTCTGAACTAAACTTGCATTTAAAACCTTCATTTCATCCACATAATGTAAATGTGACACTCCAGCACCACATTCTTTTCCTATATCCACTGGCAATCTGGATAACCCATCTGCACTATTCCTATTTGATGTTACAAATTGGATTTTGAAATCATATCATGATAAAAGGTACAATCTACATTCATAACAGTAAGTTACAAATGTTTATCTTATTTTCTATTACCCACTTAAAGAATAAATAATATTATGGTTGAATCTTAAATATGAATAGGTATTTGTAATAACTGATTTATAAATTTAATTTGAGGTAACTATTTCATTTTGAGATATTTTTTGCATATGTTTCATTTATAATTTGTATTTTAATATTTTTCACATTGAGTTAGAACAATTTTAATAAGTTGTGATTGAATAGTTGATCTTATTTTATCTACAAACCAATAAAAAACTATTAACAAAAAACTATTTTATATTTTAAATTCTGATTGGAGTTTATGTTTTAACAAAGATGTTTTTTTTTTTTTTTTATGAAAGGAAATTAGGGTCAGGAGATACTTTATTAAAGTAATTTTTTAATTTTCTCAGGGGTTTTCTCATCAAATTTGATAAACCAAAAAGAATGGGAAAATATAAGAAATGAAGGTATTAGTTAAAATTTATCACGGCCTTTTTTCTGTGAACAACTTTTCTACCAGCAATTTTTCTCCAACATTTAATGACAGCAATGTTTATAAAAGAAAACTTTACTAGCAAGGTACTTTAGGGAGGTCATTTTTTGATTTTCTCAAAAGTTTTTCTAGATAATGTAAAAACCCGGATAAAACATGGAAAAATAGTTGGAAATCTGAGTAAATTGATAATACATTGTATTTAAGAAAATATAAAAAGCTTATTTAATTATTTTACCACAAAATCACACATATATATATATATTGTTGACAAAGCATCACTATCAACCAAACTCTGCTCAGAATCGTTTTTTGGAAGTAATGGTGTATCATTGTTTACAGATATCAATTATATTCCCGCCTTTATCCCACCTACACCAATTGCTGCACCCCTCCTCATTATCTTACCTTTCTTTTTTACCTATGGTTAACTCTGTCCCATCAAATTGATCACCAAGTTAATTATTAGACAACAGTATTTATGTTCAATTGATAATTTATTTATTACAGTCAATACTTTTACCAAAAAACCAGTATTTGCATCAATATTTGATTCCCAATTAATTAGAGAACTTTGGTAAAATTGTACATACCTAATAACAATATAATGATAATAATAATAATATAATTATAATTATATAATTAAGATATTCAATCCAAAGATACTTGTATAACTACTAGTAACTACAATAAAATTGAAATGTCATTTATACCTGAAATAATTTTCAGTTCTATATGGAACCCATTCAGATGTTGCTAATAACATATCTACTAATCAAATAATTCAAAAATTCAACAATTTAAACAATTCATATTCATGTAACTTTTAATATAATATAAAACTAAAGTAGATAAACTAAAAAATAACTTAAAAAAATTAATTTAATTGATTAACACAATTAAATAATTAACATAGCTGAATGATTTTGGTGATTAAAAATAAAGTGTTGTGGCAAATTGTTTAGTATATCATTACCACACCTACCTTTAGGATTAAATTTTATGTTTTATAATATTTTATTCAAAATATTCTTAGTGAAATTTTTTTATTTTTGAATACATATTTTATTGGCATCTTGATTTCATTATATTTAATTTTATTATGTGATACTGTTTTCTACTAAATATCAGCAACATCACAAGTGTGTAAGATTAGGTTAGGGCTGTGAGCCCCCACCAATGGGAGGATGGATGTAATGACAACCCCCGTCCCCTCTGTTTTCGCCACTGCCAACTGGTATTTAAATTTGAAACGAAATTTAACAATCGCTTAAGTTTCTGTAGCATGCATGATATGTCAATTATAAAATCTATATATATATAAAGAAAGGTAAGATAATGGAAACAGGTGCAGCTACTGGTGTAGGTGGGAAGTTGGGAAGGTAGGATACAGACAAGAATTTAATGTACCTATATCTGTAAGCAACGATAAACCATTGCTTAAGAAAAAACGATTCTGAGCGGAGTTCAGTTGATAAATGTTTTATCAACAATGTATATGCCATATTAAAGTAAAATAATTAAATAGGCTCTAGATATTTTTTTTAATAATATTTGTTAAATGTTGCACCGATTTGCCCAATTTTCTTACGTTTTTCCCGGTTTTTCCATGTTTCATCCTGGTTTTCACATTTGCTGGGAAAATTTCTGAAAAAATCGTTATTTAGTAAGTTAATATTTTAGTAATATATTTCTTACATTTTCCCATTTTTTTCGGGTTTTTCAATTTTTATGAGAAAACTTTTGAAAAAAATTGAAAAATTACCTTTTAATCAAAATCTGAGCAAGTTAAATGGAAAAAAAACGTGTCCGCAGACTAGAACAAAGAAAGAAGAAATGAAGAGTAACCAGTAGCGCCTACGCTCGGAATCTAAAACCGTATACATTTACATCGAAGCACTCTTATCCGTCGCGAACGTCTTTGATTACGCATTTCGGCACATAACCTTAGACTAGTAATAATATTTTCACCCGGAGCGCATATTAATGAAATAAATACCGTCCTACACACGAATCTCTGCAGCATCGCGCGTAATGGTTTTGACCGCGTCACATATATTATGCGAGCGCATAATTTGCGTCTTATCGTCTGGATATTATAACAATTTTACAATGCAGTCAAATACATATTTTCGCGAAACAATCTACCGAGAACAATAATCCAATATTATTATTTGTACGAAATTCGCGAAGCTTTGCTGTAATACAGTGCGTTTATACGCGTGTCAGATTTAATCCGTATAATAATGTTGTTATGTGTTTAAAATTATTTTGTACGTTCGAATAATTCAATTCAAATCAATTTCGAATATAAATATTTCCGTTTTACGAAAATTGTAACGCGACATATTTCGCAAACGTGCACGTGTGCGGTTTATTTTTATAGTTAACATCGGGGTATCCGGGGTCCAAAATACATATTTTGATCATAATTTTAATCACCCCAATAAAATTAACAATTTATTAAATTAAAACACTTTTTTTTTTTATTTGTATATAGATTCAAACGGCATTATTTATTAAATTCTCTGAAAATTTGCTCGAGTCATCTAAAGTCTCGTCTCCATAATAGTAAATAACTTGTTTTAGTTTCGAAAACATTTTAAAAAGCGAACAAATTCGACTACTGTTTTATCGAAAAAAATGTCAAGTAATAAATATAATGGTAAAATTACACATACTTACTCGTAATTATTATGTTGTAACTTAATAAGTTTGTAACGTCTAAAAACGACCATTTTCCGTTATCAAAGGACAAGCATACCTACAATCGCTATGGTCGACCGGTTAACAGATTACACTTGCGTCGATGGATATGTTATGTCATCATGAACAATAATTCCTCCTTGCGCAAAGGTTTATACGATCGAAATCTTTTGCAATTCACAAAATTATATTCCTGATTACGGGTTAACGGCCAATCAGATCACGTTTTTCCTTATCACCAAAAACGTCTCTGCGCTCCGCTATCTAGTTTTCTTTTTTTGTTCGTTCCTTTTCTTCTTCGTGTCTACATCTCGTCTCGAGACTTTGTCACCGGACGGTCTTTCGATACAATTCTCTTAATAAAACACTTCCGTGTATTGCACGGATTCACATATTTTGCCATCAAGAAAAGGTCGTGTACCTTGGCACGTTTCATGATGGTGCCTCTAACGAACCGATGAAGTGAGTCCTGATCTGGTCCGCTGGGCGGACATCTTCGGGCGAGATGAATGGTGATATACTTGTGATTTAACAATTGGCCGATATTCCGTTAGTTAGTTAGTTTTTAAGGTAGTTCAGTTAAAGTTTACCTGTAGGGCCACCAAAACCCACGGACCAGTCAATATGGAATAAAAAGCGTTTCCGCTACCCTTCCCGGTGGTAATTTATGTGACCTGGCAATCGCACATTCCTGCCGGGGTCTCCCCAATATCTACTGGGTCCACGAAAGTTCCACGTGGAGGTCGGTTTGGGTCTATACACATATCGGTCAGCACACACACGTGGATGTGGATTCATTGTTATCAATAAATATTAATGAGTCCCGGCCTGCACGCTCTCCGTTATGTTACTACCTGCGTCTGGACAACAATTTTAAGACTGGTTGACGCCCCAGTTAATATATATGTATTTAAAATATAAGTTGTTTGGAGATATTTGTCTATAATCCTATGTATATATAAATCTATGTCAGAATTGTACCTTCTATTCATTTTTTCTTAGGGTGACAGTTTTTATACCTCTGTGCTTTTCTGTTGCATTAACTTAATTTTACTTTTTGATTGATAAGTTAATCAAATAATTCTATATTTTCCCCAAAAGAAAACACGTGTTTATTTATTTAGATTCTCCTTTCTCTCTTCCCACCTCGCAAAAATCCTAGGACTCCAGTCTTCGGACCTTGCTCCTAGGCGGGTAGTCAGCTGGGCGCTCGGGTCGGTTCTCTCAAACAAGGCCGACCGAACCGGGACGTCTCAAGTTTTATTACGCATGCGCGCGCCGAAACGGTACTGATTTTGATAAAATACGCTCAAAATAAGATATTCCTTAAACATCTTTGTAAAACTATAAGCTTCCTTGCTCCATTCAAAATCTAAAGTTAATGTCGGTCTGTCTGTATGTCCTTCATAGGCTTAACAACTACTGGATCGATTTTAACGGAGTTTTTTTGCAAAATGTTCCACGTGGTCTGGAGAAGGTTTTAGCTATTAAAATATCTAAATCTCAACCCCTAAATCAGTGGTTTTCAATCTTTTCAGATTCACGGCTCTTCTGATTTTGAAAACGATATTAGCGGCTTCTTTACGAATAATAATAATATTATATATATAAAAAAAAAAAAATAATAATAAAAAACAAATTTACTATATTATTACTACAGACGCGGCTCTCTTAATAATAAAACACGACGCCCCCGGGGACCACGACGCTTAGGTTGAAAACCACTGCCCTAAATAATAGCTGACACAGGGAGTTTGCAGTATAATTTTTGTTGATTGGGTTGCCTTGGTAACAAAGTAAATATTATTAATTTTGTTGATTGTGTGGTATCTATGGTCAAATCGGTAGTCCGAAAAAAAAATTTCCGGAAAAAAATCTCTGCAAATAAATTCCCAAAACAACTATACTATCAATAACAGTAAGATTTAAAAAAGTTTACAGATATACCTACCTACTTACCTACCTACATAACCTACCTACTTTAATTTTATTTATACGTGTATGTATAAATTATCGTCTAATCATTGTCATCATGGTTTTTTAGTTCATACATTTATAAACAAAACACCAAATATTCCAAAAAAATAATTTTTTGAATATAACTGTACTATCTACTCTCTCAAGGGAAACCCGTATAACTATTTTAGTTGCCAAATAACTAAAATCAGTTGTTCAGTGCTATAAATTGTAGAATTATGAAAATACATTAGATAAAAATTATTTAGACATACATATTTGGTATCTATACGTTATTAGTTATTATATAGGTATTACGGTTAGTACTTCTTTAGTTCCTGTTGAGTAATTTCGAAATGTGCGATTGTGTAACTATAGACATAACTAAATCCACACAAGGAAATATGTTTAAAAATATATTTTAATGATTATACTTACATATAATATTATATTTTTTTTAAATTATTTATTATTATTATTTTTTTTTTTTTTGACAACTGTGTGCACAATATACACTCAAACTATTAATGATTAAATTATATTCAATTTTTTTTTTTTATGTACATATAATTTTGACAGTATAGTTGCTTTGGGGATTTATTTGCAGGAATTTTTTTCTTAAGGATTTTTTTTTCGGGGTTTTTTTCCGGGATTAGGTCAAAACGTATATTTGGTATCTACTGAATATTTTTTCTTAATCTTCATTGTAATTTTGATTTGTTGTTAATATTTTGCCAAATACTACCCACTCACTGATCGTTATTTTTAAAAAAACTATACAATGTACGAACTTGAAATTAAGAATGGTGGTTTCTCTAATACTCGAAATGTGTTATAATACAGAATTTTAAAAAAATCGTCCTAGGATAATGGGGACGGGTGCAGCCACTGTTATAGATAAAATTATGTATACCTATAAGTTAACGATAAACCATTTCTTACGAAAAAACGATTCTGAGCGGAGTTCAATTGATAGTATTGCTTGTCAACAACACAATATATGGTACCTATATATCATATCTTTAAATAGGTAATATATCTTATGAGATGTGTCATCTTTTAATTATAATATTATATTAAATATAATATTATTTAAGTGATATTAGTTATTGTGTTGCTGTATGCATTGGTTATATAACTTGTGATTCGAGAAAAATATATTCCATGCATTTAAGTGATATTAGATTGATTTACAACAATAATCAAATTAAAATTTCTCAGTTAACCGTTACATACACGATTTTCCATTTTCCAATTTTGTATTATGGTTTAGTTCATAGTTTTTTTCATTGTATCGATATAAAACATACGGGAAATCATTAAAGGTAAGTTAAAAGTTAATTTAATATTTTATACAGTAGACATATTATTTTATAGCTTTTGTAATACGTATTTCATACTTTGAAATTTATGTATCTCAGTAAATACATTGTCATTTCTATCAACTATTAGAATATTTTTAATGATGTACACTCATTATACATTTTTATATACTATGTAGTGAATAAATAAATTAACCATGTTTACATAGAATTATACCATAATTTGAATTAATAATCGTAGATCTATAATGTCCATACAATAAAAAAAAATGGTTGCCATGCTTATTCCTTTTGTCTATAGTGAATCAAATTCTGAAGATTATGATGAATCAACTTTCGGAAATAATGAAACTCGCACAGATGAAATAAACAGAATATTAGAAGAGTTAGACATGGACATTTAAAATAATGTAAATTTCAAATGTAATATAAATATTTTAGATTAGTAGTAGAACGAAAAATCTTATGGTTTAACAAAGATGTTAATTATTTATTTTTTATTTTTTTTTGTGGACAACTTTTCTACCAGTGGACTTGCTCCGATTTTTACGTGTAGCAACTTTTCTAAAGGGAGGTACCTTAGAGAGTAGTGATAACAAATTTTTTTAAAACCATAAGCTTCTTCACTTCACTCAGAATCTAAAATATTGCGTTCAAGTGGATTAATTAATACCTAATAATAATTCATCGCCAATACGTATTCAAAATCGGGTTATTAATTTTTTAAATAATTTGCGAATACGCAGATAAAAATATATAAAAGTATTATTTATTTATTGTTATGGATTACCATATTAACGTGGATGAAAAAAAAACTGAGTGAAATATAAAATAATATTAAAAATATTTTACGTTACAAAATTGTCAAAGTGGGGTAATGCAACTAGTAGATAATAAATCGAATCGCGAATCGACGACGAATAATACCAGTATATTAGAACAACTAATCATTCCGAATATATTTAAACCAACCGATGAATTTACAATATCTTATGTTTTTATTGTAAATAAAATTTCAAAATAATCACAGTATTAGAGTAACAGCATGTCTGACTGAATATAGGTAGGTACTTACCGATGAATAGTATAGGTACGTAACTACAGTACTAAACCCCAAAAGGTAGATTGTGGTATAATACCATAGGTATAGACTTAAACGATCATTTACCAATATTTTACAAGTGAAAACCGTGAAAACGGTCAGCTTAATAATCTCTGAAAATGGAGTTTATTTTGAGGGTTTAAAATTCATTTTTCCAATGTTTTTCTCGATATTTTTTTGTTGAACCCGACGTGTAAGACGGGAGAAATAATCCGATTATTTTAGATCTATTCTGAATAAGGGCGTGAAATTACACCGTAAACCATCAATGCGTTTTACCTTCATACTTACATTGTGTATACAATATAACATCACCTTCAATTTTTTTTTTTCCAGTACCTACATTATTAGAGCTCGAAAATTGCGTTATTAGTTTCGTGGGGTCTGCTCTCGTAGATATACAAACACCGAGCGGTAAATTTATTGTTCGAATACTTACTTCGAATTGTGAACAATTTCGAAAATTACACCACATTTAGACAGTGTTATTATACATCTAAGTATTTGATGAAATTCTTAATTTCTGTGATTTTTTTTACTGAAATACAACAACATAAAAAGTAACAGATTATGTTGTTGCGTAAATATTCCGGTTTTTTATTCGGGTTTCCTTCAAAAGAATGAGAAAAATTGAAAAATACCCTGGCTAATGCACCAACTACATCATATTTTCTTTGAGAAAATATCCTTGCAGTTAATGGCTAGTGCGAGTTTTCTGGCCGAAAAGTTGCTCGCAGGCAGAAAAAAAGAAAAACTTACTACGGTAAAGCTAATACATCTTTTTTCGTCCAGAATCTAAGACAACGGGTACTGGGTTCGGAACATTATAGTACCTATATCACGCTAAAAAAACTTTGACCAACATATTATTGTATTCGTGGTGGCGTGAATTATGTTAGATTTTTGTATATTATACAGTCTTAAAGATTTCACATCGATAATACTGTGAATCTAAATTCGTATATATATATAGTAATAGTCGAAATAACGTAAATCCTCCGTTTCGTAGAGTTTCCTCGGGGATTTCGACTAAGTATACGAAGGGATTTTATACTTATAATAGTTTCACCAGGGCAGTTATTTTAGCCGTTAGATATACACCTGTGTTTTTGTTTTGAAGGATGTATTTTGTGCATACAATTTTTCATAATAGGTATACGCATTTATTAGTATACCAACCGCTCTTTTTGTTACTTCGTAGGTATTAAATACCGATTTCCAATTTGACTACAGCTGCAGAGTGTTACGTAAAACTATTCGCTATCGCATGGAAAGAAAACACCGTCCAGAGTCTAAAACTTGAATAATGTGTTACTTGTGGTCGTGCACCTTGGACGGCACATCAATAATTCATAGTGACTATCATTGATCAGTGATGGGTCCAGTGTACTGATCTGTAACGGACCGCGGCGGTCGTGAGAGTGAAAAATTAAGAAAATAATGTCAGACGTAGGTAGGTACACGATTTATTAGGCATTTTCACAAAACAACATTACGCTGTATACTATATACCTTGAATTAATGACTGTTGCCGCTACAGTATAATATAGGAAAACCAATCTGATCGCGGAAATGGCCAGAGTAATCAAATTGACACTTTTGTCGGACAAAAAAAAAAAAAAAATCTAAAACGGGTCGAACGCAGTGTCTCGGATAAAGGCAATCTGTTGAGTTCATGTAAAAATGTTATTTACCAATATGCAAAACAATATACTAATATTATAACACAATTAAGATGCGTCAATAACGCTGCAAGTTAATAAGTAATACAAACATTAAATTGATAACATATAAATCGCGGAAATCAACATATTTGAAAAGTGATAAAACGCACTATGGAGACTCGTTTCCGCACATATTAGTATATTTTTTAAATTTACAACTTATTTACGCACAAAATGTTGAACAATAGAAACCTGCTTGTAGTTACAATTTCGGGTGTACAAATTACAGGGTATCATATAGTGATTATTTACAATCGTAGTTTCTCATCATTCAACATTTATCATCTATCAGTATAATACGTTGTAATCGCGTTAAGAGGACGATACACCGTATTTATTGCTATATTTCTAATCTTTTTGTTAAATTTGATAATTTGTTAATTGATACACTTTATAAGTTATAAAAAATCTCTTATACATTTTAGTTCAGATTCCGATTAGGGCGTAACAACAGTGTACACTATTTGTTTCACATGGATAGAAAAACGTATAATATTGAATAGTTTTAAATTTCGAGAGTATATGCAATTAAAAAAAAATGAATGCATATTTGCATGTTTTTTGTTTATTTATCAGTTCATATTATGCCTGTTTTTAGTGCGTAAATGGGGCGAAGTAGGTTTGGACCAGGAACGTTTAGGCCACTAATAAAACTGCAGCCCGTTTGACCCAGGATTTAGTAAACGCGTTTGGACCAATACTTTTAAATTTCTATAAAGACTCGCTAAATAAACGTTCAGTTGAACTAATATAAGAAAAATTCTGATCCAAACGGGTTGTTTAAAAGTAGTATTTTTTAGCCCAAATGGGTCTTCAAAATTAATTCAAACGGATACTGTCCCTAACCTGCGTACCTACCTCCAAATTAAAAAAGTTTTAAAATATGCATGCATTTTTGGGGTAGGACCCGTACGGTTAGGTACACTCTTATACGTGGTTAAATTTTTTTGAAAAAAGGTTTTTATTGTTCGAAAATTTTGTATAAATGAGTTGTGTTTTTATGCGCAAATGAGTTGTAGCCTACAAAAAATTATAATGCGTTATCACGAAAATAATCATGAATTTATTTAAGACACAAAAAAGTTGACGTTTTCGTATAAAATTTAAAATTCAATGATATTCGTTAAGGATATACTGTTCCAAAGTGGTTGAATAATATTAATATTAGGTATGGTGTATACCGAAATATTATTATAGTAGTGTATATATATATGCCATTCCTATTTCTGTTCCTCTTTATAATAATAATAATAATAATACGTTGATTCTTTGTAGTATGACCTATACGGGGTATATAATTCGTAGGTATAATAAAAGTCACATAGTAAAAAAAAAAAAAAAAACGTACCTACAAAATAAATGTTTTAAAACAATAACGCAAAGCCGAGGATGAGTGTGCAGCTATTACTCATACAGATAAAGATTTTATTACGACCGGTTTCGGCCAAAAAGTCAGTCATTGTCAGAAAATAATACAAAGATCGAAGAAGTGAGTTGCATCATGTGATGTTTATAACAATTATTATTTGTGTATATATTTTGACCAAGGTCAAATAATACGATGTCTAAAGACTTAGTATAGGTAGCAACGGAAAAAAACAATGACTTTTAGATTAAAAATATCGCGAGATTTTTAAAGGAAAATATCCCAAATACATCTCACTGTAGACTATACGAGAAGCTTGGAACGTAGGATTTATAGGGTAATTTAATTATTATCTGTACGCAACAAATCTGACCATAGTTAGATTAAACACGATATTTTGATAAATTTAAATTGAACATTTAATTCACTTGTAACTAGAAATTAGATTGCAAGTTTGTGTTTTAAACGAATTTTAATATTAATTTGAATTTAAAACGTTGATAAAAATAAATTTAAAAAAAAATATGTTAACCGCATAAAAAAAAACGACAAATCGAAAATTTCAAACAGCTATTTATAACTCAACAAATTCCACAGTACTTTGAAAATAGCACGACGTTAAGAACGCGCATTGGTAAGTATTTTGTGTGAACGTTTTAGGTCTTAACGACTATTTTTTGCTGAATATTACTAACCGCTAAAATTATTTTAATTTCGTATTCGTTGCAAAGTTCGTGTTTCTTTCGTTTGTTTGTATTGTATTGTCACCCAATAATAAGTTGTGCGCGAATTTTCAGCTCGATTAGATAACGGGAAGTGGGTCGAATTTCGGGTCGCTAACTTTAATATCCATATAGACCGAGAGAATATTTTTAACATAAGGAAACCATAGAAAAATCGAGTATTCAGTTAAAGTTTTCAAGTTTTTTTTTTTTTTATTGGTGTAACGAACTTTATTCGTATATACCTGTATTCAATGTATATATTTTACGATACATGATAAATACACGATTCGTGTGTTATTATGACTTAAATCAAATATCGGTATTATCGGACACATAAATATAATAATATACAGTCCGACGAACACAGAATAACGAATAATTTGTCGATGTGATTGTTGAACAATTTATATAAGAATATATATTCTAATAAATTGTATAGTATACCCGTAACCGTAATAACTTTATGAAACGTGTGTAATAACATAACTACGTACCTGTAGAGAATAATTATGCAATTATATATAGGCTATTGGACTAATGGAACGTTTAAAACGCTGAACGATTACGATGCGTTTTAAAATCATGATAATACATGTATAAAAAAAAAATAATCAGCGAGTTGACGGACAATACAACAACAAAACTCCCGATGAGGTCAACGATAGTATTATATAGCTATTATTGACTATTTTAGGTATCCAACTGGTACATAAAAATACGTGTTTGTTCCTCGACATTTTGTATAAATTAACGTCTTCGACTGGGCATACCGTCAAGTATTAATAATAGATACCGGTAATTTATTCGACTTAATGCTATATGTTATGTAATATATAATGCCTTCACATTATATTAACCGGTGAACAATTTAACGCGTATTGTTAACTCGGTTAAGTTAATCGTTTCATTAATTAACAGAATCAGGTTACGAGTCAATTTAAAAGTGTAATTATAGCGATTTCTTAGTTTTATTATTTTGCGTATTATTTTGTGTTAAATTTCGCAAATCGTTATTGTCGTATAGTGAAACGATTAAAACTAGAGTTAGGTAGTGATATTTTGAAATTAACGAGACGGTTAATGTTAAATTTTGGAGCTTTGTTCCGGGAATACAATATATGAGTATATTTCCTTAAAATTTGGAACCAAAATAATACAGCTTTAATATTGTGTTAAAATTAAAACAATTTTTAGAAACTAACTTACAGTGTTGTATAAATTCAAAATAAATTCGCTCCATATAATTGCTTTAATACTAAAAAAAATAATCAAATTAAACTAAAAGTTAGATAAGTCAATAAAAAAAAAGTCAAACGTTAAAAATATGTAGAAAATTAACTTAAATTTTACATTTTGAACTTGTTAATGTCGAGCCTTGCGTACAGTGTACAGTGTACTTACATACTGCATACGATTTTTACGGTTTTGCACGGCAGTGATAAATAAATAAACAAAAAAAAAAAAAAAACAGAAACGATAAATCTTCAAAGTTACATTTGGGGATGTGTATTCGTATTTATAAATGCCCAATCGGCAGTTCATTATTTGATATTCAAACGAAATTTACATAATTCCCGATTATTTATACCTATACTGCGGTTATATATTATAGCAGGGGTCGGCTACTTTTTTCACAAGAAACAGTAATTTTTTTAAAAAGTTACAAAACCACAATGTTCAGTGTGAGACACATTGGCATGAACAGCTTTTATTTTTTTGTTAGTAGCAATTTTAAATATCGTCACCACAATAATAGGATATTTTCTCTTGTCCCATAACGTTTCGGACAAATCCATATTAGGTATCAGTCCATTCATTTCGAAATCCCCTATTTTCCACTCGTGTTTTACGCATATATTGTTTGTAGACATATCGCCAGAAACCACACGAACAAAATTTCAACTACGTCCCATCAGTTAAATAAATAGACGGTTCTGTCCGTGCGCATGACGTAACAAAATTATTGGACGATAGCGTTTAATGCGGGGTTATTATCGATTAAACATCGCATTATTTTACCCAGAAATACAGACGTTTATAATATTATCCTGATGTTGATGCATATATCCTAAAGAGCCGCAGATTGTATGCTAAAAAGCCATTAGCGACTTGCCGAACCGGAGCCTCAGAATGCCGATCACTGCTATTTAGAATCGCAATTCGCAGATTACAAATAATCGCGTTATTTATATCTTGTTGTTAATAAAAGCAATGCGCATCGTTGTCAGAAAACATTTTCGACTAAATCGAAAACAATCCGCACTTGATATATTCGAAATTTTACTGAAATACGAGCGGTAGGTGGTAGGTATCTGATGTTAATACAATTCGTCAATATAAACGATTGATTTGTACTTGACTTCTGTAATAAATAACGATAGAATATTAAACTTTGTTTGGTAAACATGAAAGTTTAATCGGAAAATCGAATTTTCCCGTGTAAGGAACTAATCAATAATATATTTTAAGTGTACAAATATATAAAAGTTATTTTCCGGCGATCGCTGGATGCGTAAAATATTGAAAATCAGTTTTGAATATTATTATTGTGTTACGACGAAACGATAATAATAAATATTAGATAATGAACTCTCGTGTTTAACATCGATCATCAATTAATTTTCATAAAAATTCTCAGATCCTGTGTTCAATTATTTTCACTATGAAAATAACAATTTTGCAGAAAATAAAAATTAATTTTATTCAAGTTACGTTATAAATTAGATCGAATAAATCAATAATATAATTCAAATTTTCGCATAGTAGGAAAAACTATTTATTTATTTATTTATATATACAATAAACACCGGGCGGCAAATCCCACTGTGATGGAGACAAAAAATTAGGGTATAAAATATGAACATATTTAACAGTTTAGATATTAAAGCTAAAATTAAAAACTAAAACCAAACGGTGCAATTTTGAAATTATTAGAACAAAAATATATATTATAATATATTATAGTTTATAATTTCGAAACGATGAAAAAATGATATATTTTTTAATTTTGATTTTTTTATTGGCAAATTCAGTACTTAAAATAATAAAATGTTTTTATTTACTATATACAGTTCTGCAGTAATGACTAATTTACACAGTATTTAATTCTAATACACGACAATAAAAGTTATGCGGCTTGTTTTCGCGACGCAAACGAAAGAGATCGGGTCGTCCAAATTGTTCGCTTGTAAGAAATATTCACGGATTATCAAACTGTATTGCTCACTCATTGTCGGTTTTATAATGAATGTTATGTTTGGCGACCGAAAATCGTGAACGCTTGGTTGTATTTCAATGGATGGTTTAATTTACGTAGTTACTAGGTCGCAGAAACTATTGAACGATGAGGAGCGAATAATAAGAGCGATCAAATCGCGCTAAAATGGCATGTTGTATACGGGTATACTTACACATAAAAACCTGGAATGTACACATCTGGATGTTAAAATGTTTAAAGCTTGATGTGCGGACATTCCATCACCCCCGAGCTTCGCATAATCATGCCGGAATTTGATCGAAAATAACTTTAGATTTATTATGCGAAACCCATAGATAATAAATAAATGAGTAGGCCGCTTGTATATAACAATTGTATGTTGAACGGTGTTTCTGGAGGGACAATAAAAGGGGAGGAAATTGATGAGGCGATTTATCAGTTATAACCATTGATAAAAGCTATGAAAGAAGAAAAAAAAACGCCTCATTTTATGAATCAATCTTGGAACACTGACAAGGATAGCATATCTTTATTACCTATGACAAAATCACGCCGTCACAGGGTAGTTAGTCAAGTGTAATTGGATGACAATAAATTCCACTTTTTAGATTTACGGTTCAAATTTCGATATTCGTAAAAATACGGCAAGAACAAATCTGATATCGGTCCAGACTTGTATATTCCGAGTTTTTACGCGCTCCAGAATCGGCAGTAGCATTAGCTATCGGTAATTTCGTAAATACATGTCTTTATACAGTCATAACAAAATAAATCACAATAAAATCACGTAAACAAATCGTAAACCTTATAACCTAACCTATATAATTTTATATACCTAAACTATAATTATTATCACATATCGTTATCATTATCGTAATCTTAATTGACATATGAATATTTATATGGCAAGCCGTTTCGGACGAATATTAAAACAAATAATACATTCTGGTTGAAAAAAATACTTAAAACCGATCGACGTTATATTATAGTATACTGTTTTTCCACGTGCGGATGTACGGAGATTCGTCTGTCGGACAAACAAACCGATCGAATTCTTTGGACCAGTTGGTTGATTTGTTTCCAACCGGTTCCATCATGTTGTTCCACAACGCATTTGCGGCTGGAAGAGTGTTGTAAAAAAAAAAAAATCACAAATGATTAACTCTTCAATTAAATTTCATTTTTCATCCGGTGTCTATTACTGTTTCGTATTCGTAACAACGGGCATGGAATTAACTCATAAACTATGCTATGTATACACGTACGATTTTTTATCTAAAAACCAGAACGTTTTATCTATTTCAAACATAAAATAAAATCATCAGCAGTGAAGATGGCAATTCGTGTGTGTACATAGATGAGTAGTTTATGACTTAATTTATTTCGAGCGTACGAAAATAAGTTGTTAATTCAAAATAAAAATTGTACACGGTTTTTATTACGCGGTTACATTGTTCTTACCTCTAGCGTAACCTTTCTGGCTAAAATGAAAACAGTCGGTCGACAAGTACGACACATCCGTGGTGTTTTGGCGATTTTTCGGAAATATCAAGCGCTCCGTGAATGTCTGGAGAACCACCGTAAAGTCATCTTTGTTTTTCAGTTCTTCGTGCTCTACCTGAAAAAATAAGTGTTACTTACGTATACAAATAAATATTTGGTTATTTGATCTATTATATACACGCAATAATATTATACTGATTCGATGTGCCATAAATATTTTTAACTTTTCGGCGGCGGACAAGACACAATATGGTTGTAAAATTTAGAACATATTTAGAACACGTTTATTTAACATAGAATATCGTCATCGTCGTTAATCAATGATTATTTCTCATTTTTAGAGAACGTTTCATTATGCATTTGTTTTGTAATTTAAATTTTTAAGCGAGATGCTATAGTGTGTAAAATATCACAGTTTAAAAATACTTATATCTCGCTTAAAAATTACAATATTAGAAAAAAACTTAAAGTACAAAAGCAGATATTATTGTTGTCATTAAGTTTAATGGATGTTAATTTACTCTAATGTTAAAACTAAAAGCACGAAAATGATTCTGATGAATGAACATTTTGGTATGTCGCGCGTTCATAATACGTATAATAAGTGTATGTATACCGTCCTCTTATTAATACGGTCTTCTTTATAGGAGCGTAATAATATTGTTTTCGGCCATATTATATTGATTGATATTTCAAAAGTTACTACAGACCCACACAAAAAAAAAAAAAAAACTGTAACTAGAGCAAGGCGTAATCAAATGTATTCATAATATATTTAAAATCGAAAAATGCCACTTTTCCAAAACGCTATATGCACAAAACACTAGAGAACTGCAACATGTTTATATAATTCAATCGGTATTTATGATAGAGAAAAAAAGATGATAGAAAAAAAAAAAAAAGGCCAACTAGCAATACTAATATGCTGACATTATTTAAAATTAAAATCGATTGAAAGTGGCCATTTTGAAAATATCTAATAAAAACCAATTTAATATAATTTGTTGTTTCATAGTAACTTAAATATCCGTTATTTAATCAAAAAACATTAATCATTTACTTTAGATATTCCAGTTGTATACTTGGTAATTTTTTTTTAACACATAGAAGGATATTAAAATCAAATTCGTATGAATATTGAACATAATATTATATATACTTATAATTATAAGACAGGTTTAACTGTAGAAAATATTACATTTTAGGTAAACTAGCTTTTAAATGTACACCCCCCCCTCATCATGGAAATTAAAATGGGCACCGTGTTAGTTGGTGTCCAAACTAGAAGACTTACGATTTCTTTTTCGACGTCTTGAAATTTGTTCATCACATCGATATAGTCTGATAAACGATGTTTGTATTGCGTGGCGAACAGACACGGACATTCCATGATATTAATTAAAATACAAATCGGCGGTAGGTTTGTAAAATTGACTATTATTTCTAAGTCTAAAACAGGTTATAAACAGTATTTAGATTATATTCGTTTATTTCATATACAACTACGTTAAAAAGTAATATTTAAAAAAAAAAAAGTACATTTCACACTTTTTTATAATTTATTATGAACCTCTTGCTAAATTTTTAAGCATTTCTGTTTAGTCTAAAAACTGTATCCACAAAGTACCTACCAAATAAAAATCACGTACAAAATTCGCAAAATTAAAATGTCTGTTAATAGCTCATCAATTTTTTTTTAATTTTATCATTTTTCAAAACATGTATAACTGAACTCAGCTCAGAATCGTTTTTCGTTATCAATGATTAATCTTTAGATTTCCTCTCTACCTTTCCAACTTTTCACCTATAACAGTGGCCCACACATTGTACGAAGTATGTCCGTTTGTTTTTTGAACTTATAATACAATTTTAAAATACTAATTATTCATATTAGGTACTTATGTTTATTGAAACACGATCAAAAAATATAACGATCGTGTACAATTTTAATCGAATATTTTTTGTCTTTATGATAGATAATATACAAAATAACTTTTTTAATTTGCAGTTAAAAATTTCCGTTAATTTACCTTTATCTAGATATTTTAAAATACATTTTTGAACAAATCTGTTAATCAGCGTGTGTCTGTAGGTGTAATTATTATAAGACTATAAGTATATGTAGTTGTGATATAAATGCGCATATTACACCTTATTAATAACATCCATTCGAATCGTAACATTAAATTTCACTTACTGGGACTTAGAACTAAATTAACAATTGTCCGCGGGAGATTTTCTTTTATGTATAATAATGCCTTTAATAGTTCTTGTCTGTGTTTTTCAGCATAGGTCGTATAGTCTTCGTAACATAATTCTAGACAAAATGTATTCGAGCCCATCATTATGGATATCAACTGTCGACAATAAAATAGTACACTGGTTTATATAATATTAAAATAACGATATGTGTGAAGGCTATGAACGATGTTTAAATCAATTTTTAGTATTTATTACTATTATAGAGTTTTCATCATTTTCACGCTTTTTCATTAATCAAACGCGATATATTATTGTTTTACCTTCCAGTCTTCGTTTAGATTAACCCTTTTATCCGCTTTGATTCGTTTCACCAATTCTTTTGTCATAAACGGCAAGTCTCTACTCATAGCGCCTGGTTCGGCGACATTAAATTGAGAAAAACTTTGTACGGCTAACGAATCGCCGTACGAATAACCGACTAGTTTTGGATTAAAGACTTTCAAAATGTTTGGTATTGTTAAAAATTCTTTCCACGTACCTTGTCCACCTGCACATTGTTAAAAAGTTTCGAGTAAATAAATTGTATTAACAAAGAAATATTCACAATTCAGCAGAAACTGTTTCGTGATTTATACAATCACTTATACTCTACTAATGGAACGTCACAATGCAGTAGTTATTACGTTGCACGTAAATATGTCACAATTATTATTTAAATATCGGAATTAAAATTTATATTAATAATTATGAAGTATTTGGTTCATATTTCACTTTTACCTATACATAATAATATTAATTTATAATACTTCGACTTGATTAAGGAAATCATGTGATTTTTCACGTAAGTATACTGTTTAACTTTTAGATGACTTAAGCTTTTCTCCCTTTCAATGAATTGATTTGAATGAATTTCAATGAATTTATGGTGTACGGAATTGGGTATAATTTTTAACAAAATATTATACATAAGACCATTAAACGATTCTGCATAATGACAGAGAAAAAAAAATCAAAAATTGGTATTCATCAAAATCGTCGTATAGAAAATTGCTGGATCACGTAAAAAAATGCGCTTGGTATATTATTATATCTTTTTTGAGTTTTTTGATTCAATTTTACTCGAATAAATATAATAATATGACGATTGAAATAAAATAAAATCGTACCGGATGTCCACGATAATCCGCGATGATCGACAGCCAATTGCGGTAAGATATTCGACAGGCTCCCAGTTCCTGCCATTAACGAATCGCCGATACTGCCAACGATATCCACGTCTCCAGGTCTAACTTTGTGTGCGCTTGTTGGCCGAGTTGGAGATCTCATACCGTTAGTATCACAAAAGAACTCGGTAGACTTTAACACTCGTCTTTGGGTTTTCTAGTGGTCCAAAAAACACCAACAAATTAATTAAGCGCGTAGGCATGGGTACGTACGGACGCCGCGATTAGATAGAACACTAGCTGCTGCTACGAACCTGTAACATCCGATATTTGTCTAGTTGGCGCTGTGAGCTGAACATAGTTTGCATAAATAGTCTTATGGGATAGTATATGGGTTTATCTAGCTGTACCAAGGTTTTCGGTACATCTGTCAGGTTTTCGTCGGGAATGTGAAGCATCCATTTCGGTATTCGAAAGTTCGATTGCCACGTCGAAGACATCGTAAAACACCATAAAATTATCACCATACCGGCCGCTATCGAAAATAATAATATAACAAATAAAATAAAAAGAGCTGATACTGATAATGGGTGCGTCATTATTGTTGGTGGGACGTTGGGAAGCTAGGATACATAAAGTTATTTAATTTATATCTGTAAAAACCATTGCTAATGAAAAATTATTTTAAGCAAAGTTCATTTATACATGATTTGAAATAATTGCGATTTTCTTCGAAATTTGTTCTTAAAACAATTACAAAAAAAAAATTACTAAATTTTACTACTTTTTTCTTTGACACTAAGTTCAACATAATATAATAAACCTCATGTTAAATTTTCCGTTATTTCTGTTTATTATTACAATTTTATCCATAGAATAACTATCGAATAAATATTACGTAAAAAAACTCGCAAAATTGAAATGTTTATAAATAGCTTAAAAATCGCCAAAATGTTTTGAACATTTTAACACTTTTTAAAAAGACAAATATAAGGTTTTTGTTAAAATGTCAAGGCTCTACGAATATTTTAAACTGAATTACAACAACGAAACAAAATGAAACCATTATTTACGTAAACTTTCTCGTTATTCCTAAACGGCAATTTTGTCATACGTGCCGCTAAAAACATGCCGTTTATGCGACCCGGAGAAGTTTCATATATTAACGGAAAAAATGCTTAACGTCATATCATAATTACAACAATATTAGTTTTGAGCTTGAAGCAGACATTTACTGAGAATTATTAAAAACAAAACAACACCGTGTGTACATAATATTATAAAGATTAAGTTATCGCTCATCGCGTGTAATTTACCCCAAATCCATAGTGGCACATCATTCCTATGGATTTCATCGGAACTTTCGATTTACAACCCTAACCCTATTATAATAGTCGTAATTTGGTTAATAAATTTAAACGTCCTGATTTTAAAACTAATCGTAATTAGTTTTTAACCACGTACGTTTGACTGAAATTACACACCTAATTCGTATTTACCAATAAGTTAATAATGGTTAAATATTTAATAATATTCGGCGTTTTTAAACGTTTTGTTTGCTCGCCACTCGTGTTCGTATTTTCGCAGTTTCGAGAAAATATTTGATATTAGCTGGGTATTGATAAGGAATATTCCAAAAGTATTAATTTCGGAAATATAAAACTCAAACAATATTAACATTATGTACAGTCATAATTCGAAACCGTTTTAGATTCTGAGTGGAGCGAAAAAGCTTTTAACATGTTTATTTTAGTTTATTATTATTATTTTTTTTCATCTGTGAACTACTTTTTTACCAGAAATATTGCTCCAATTTTTAAGTGTAGCCCTTTTTCTGAAAGGAAATCTGACTGAGGTGGTACATTAAGAAAGTTGTTTTTTGATTTTCTCAATATATCGGAAAAACCGGAAAAACAGGAAAATGTACGAAATGTAGGTATTATTAAAAAAAATATTGTTCAAGAAATGTTGAACGCATTTGTAATTATTTTACCATAATATTACATATATATTGTTGACAGAGCAAAACTATCAACTGAACTCCGCTCAGAATCGCGTTTTCGTTAGCAATGGTTAATCGTTGCTTACAGATATGCGTTGAATTCCCGTCTGTATGCTGTACCTTCCCAACTTCCAATCTACAACAGGGGCCCACCTACGTGCAAAGTGTGTCCGTTTTTTTAACAATTAATTTATTATTTTTGTTATGTAAAGATAATCTGATGCAATTGATGTACACCCTTTTAGTATAACTTTTTTTAGACCTGCGAAATAAATGTGTATAATAAAGGCAGTGTCCCAAGATAATTGACGAAAACCGCACCAGTCGGCAGTGTCGCAGTGTCAACTCTTTTTTTTTTTGTTCACAACTTGTTTTCGTCTTACCAATAAAACGTTAGTTTTTTTAACACACAATGAACATACAATTATTTTATGCACACGTAACAATTATCGAATACTAATTATCCTTTATCATTAGTTCTCACGTCTTATAGTTTATTCTCGAATTTAAAACGCCGACGGGTACTCATATACTTAATCAATTCGTTTATTATTATTATAGTATAATATGTATTGGTACATTAACATTATAATATTATAATAACAAAATGCCACTACGACGTTGCTTAATTTTTTTTTTTTGTATTCAGTGCAATAATGTATACTACGTACGCTATATAAATTATCTGTTATTATAGTTAGTGGAGGAGACGATAAAAAATACTAATTTAAACACGCGATAGTTCAACGTTTTTATTTTATTTTTTTTTTTTTAGTTTAAACTATAAATAAAATATAAAATACCGTCGGTGTGTATATATTTGATTCTTTAACGGATTTTTTAACGAATTCTTAGTTTTTTGAAGTTTGTTGGGCGGATTTTTTTCTTATATTATTTATCGAGATACATAATAAAAAATAAACGACCAAAATGACGAAAGTGTTATAATAATAAAATAATATTATTCCGATTAGGAAACTTTTTATTGTGGGTACATATTACATCTATAATAAAATACAACAAAACACCTACATACGTAATGCCAATTGTATACACTTTCGAATAATTACTTAAAATTAGAGGCGGGTATCTAACTAGAATTAAAAAAACAAATTAAAAAAAATTAAATATATATTATTACTGTAATTTTATTTACCACGAGATTCTTTAATTAGATTCGAAATATCTTTAATTTTATTACCCACCATCGTTTCGAATACATCAAATGATCCGTTTAAGCGTGATGACGCACTTGATATTTCGAAAGGTATTTACCTTTTTTGCAATTTTTGTTTTCCAATAAATTATAAAAACAAACAATTCTAAAACGTTACATTTCGGCTATTATTTGTCAGCATTATTTGTTCGGAGTGAAACCACTATCCACTTTTTATTTTTATACTGCAACCTGTATTAAAAATTGCATAAATAGATGAAGATTTTTTTATTTTTTAAATAAATAAATTTCGATGTCGAAATTTTGTTATTTCCATCAACCAAGTACACGTACTTTTCGAAATATCAAGTGTAGTAGGCACTAAATATAGACGGACTTAAATGGATACATCAAACATATCGCATTATAGTACATTTTTTTCGCGAATCTATTATAGAACAATGTATTTTATAATAATGAATCAAATTTACATAAAAATGAATCCATTTTTTTAATTATTTTTCGAAAACCTACGGTAAACATATACGGTACTTTTCTTTACGGAGTCTCATTATTATGTTTCCGTTAAGAAACGTATTTAAAACTGCCTGTTATCTCAAAGTTCGTATATATTAGTCTTACTACGAAACGAAATTAAATTCTTAATAAACTTAAATACAACCGCGGTATTATATCGCACAGTTTATTGGCATTTAAGTGTTTAAATAATATTTAAATTACTTTTAATTTGTTTGTCCTATAATATGTTCAGGCATAAAATTAAAATGAACAAAAATCACGTTTTGAAGTTTTAAAACGGATTACCTACATTTTTTTTTTTTATTTTATCGAAAAGTGACGTGATGGGTTTTCGTTTACTATGCGTGTTGCCAACGAATTTGTTATCACTTGCAACGGAAGTTATCAGCAACAGTGTTATCAA
This sequence comes from Cinara cedri, assembly GCA_902439185.1. Taxonomy (NCBI): domain Eukaryota; kingdom Metazoa; phylum Arthropoda; class Insecta; order Hemiptera; family Aphididae; genus Cinara; species Cinara cedri. The sequence continues at coordinate 76,894 of CABPRJ010000508.1, read as the reverse complement.
TAAAATATGCACTCAAATTCGAAAACCACAAAATGTTATCTAAATAAAATACTATTAATGGCATTACTCGAGTTTGCGTTGGAATACTAAAGACATGATATTAGACCATATATACCTTATGTTTTTATCATAAAATTATTAAAAAAAAGCAACCTGATGTAAAAAAAATTTTGCGCGTGTTCGCTGAGATAATGCAAATAATAATACGACTAATTAGTACACTTTTTTTGTTTAGTGTTTAATTTAATTATTACATTTACATTCGGTATAACAAATGCGTATAAATTGTTTTAAACATTAATTTATATTAAGTTTAATAAGTATTTATTTATTTTTATTATTTATTAATAATTTAATTTATTATAATAATTAATTTTAATTAATTATTTATTTAATGTATTTATTATTTTAATTTATATTTTATTTATTTATTAATAATTTTAAATCTAACAGACATATACTTTTTAAATTATAATTAACTCGACAACGGTTTCATAATTATATACATATATTACACTTATAATTTTGAGGAAATTGGAAACCTAAAATTTGATTGTTGTTAACACGAGAAAATCACGTTGTCAAAGAAAACTATGATATTATTAAATAAATATTATAATAGATAGAAAACATCTGTGTCATTATTATTAGTATCTAATGATATATTTTACAGAAAAAAATTTACCTAACAAAATATCCAGGTATAAACGTGAATACAATGTTTACATAATGATCAACACATAACGTAAGAAAATTATTATCTCGGAAAGTAATAATTCTTTGATTTTATTCGTATTTTGTTTTTTTTAAATACTATAAGAAACAAGCAAATTCAAAATGTTACGCTCCAATACTCAGTCTCTGCCGACACTTAAAAGTGGATATCTCAACAATAGGTTGGCGGAAAATAAAATATTGAACATCATAATTGATTTAAACTCATCCGTCATCTATTTATGGAATTTTGAATATAGATCGTTTTTGGAAATTAAAAGTGGTTGTGGTTTCACAAGAAAATAACGCTGATGTAACGTTTTAAAGCTGATATTATTACTTACAAATAATCCCTAAAACCCAAATTATGAAAAAAACTAATTCTTTAGTAATTCTTTTTAATGAGTGTCTTACACTCTTACGTTATGTTGATCATTCTGCATACATACGCTATCCTTTTTATTAAAACAAATCGATCCATTTCGGGAAATATTTTTGATTCTGTTTGTTTGAATTTTTTAAATTAAAAAGAGCCCCTTTTATAATATGTATACCAGTGGACACAGTTAGGTACATGCCATTATACTAATCCGTCCTTCAGTGATTGAGATTTGCGATTTGTTTGATGATTAAAAATAATCGTTAGGTATGTTGTATCTGTAAACTGTAACTACCTATAGTAGAATTTTGGGCAATATTTATCTAACGTTTCTTCATATTATAATGTATAATTTAAAAACCTTCTCATCTCCGTGTAGTTCTATTTTTTTCTGTTATATTCCGAGTGCAACTAGGATTGTGTTGGTTTTACCGTGATTTGTGACTTTAAATTTTTTGTTTAATATATCTTTTAACAACGATGTATTGGAATTAGAATTCCGATTTCCAAATGTAGCATATTTTTGGAAAGCAAAATGTATCTAGTTGTAGTACTATAGGAAGGTTATTATTTAATTTTCCTCGTGGTTTTCTCAATAATTGAGTAAATTGGAGAAAAAAAACCTTGGAAAAACGGTAAAGTTTACATCACGAAGGGTTTAATTATTTATAAGGTTTTAATTTCTGCCGAAGCTTGAAATTAAACACGGTGTACCTAATTGTCGTTCCGAATCGTAGTGTGTGGGGTTTTCGATAATATAAACAAAAAAACATGGTTTGTAAATAAAAGTTGTTTGTAACAAAATTTCATTCGTTTAATTTAATGTACTTAGTATACTATTATTTCATAATAATCGTAAATATTTATAATTTTAAAAACAAATTAAGAATTTATAATCGAATATTTTGCAGAGTTTAGGAAATGTCTCTGTTTGTGGCGTATTTAGTCTCATGAATACCACGATAGAAATTTGCAAAACAAAGCATACTTTAATTAAAAAATTGAGAGAAGTTATGGAGAAAACTAACATTCAGAATGTTAAAAATGAAATTGATTCTTCAATAACTTATAACATTAATAACTGTTTAGAGAGAAACGTAGAAAATACGCATACAACGCACAATACAATATATAACAACATACTGATGAATTACTGAAAAAACCGAAGTACGGCACAATTTTTACACGAAGTCTGTAAGTAATATGAATTTTTGACGATTTTTAAGTTATTTATAGGTGTTTGACATATTCGATGTTTTTTTTTTAGTATTTATATAGATAAAATTTTTTTGGACAGAAATGTTCAAATATTTTACACGAAGTTTATCGTAAGTTTTACTTAGCGATAAAACAAATATATTTAATGTAATTTAGATGTTTTTTTTAAGCTTAAGTTTTGACGGAAATCGTAAAAATTATGGCATTTTAAACGTGTCTAACCGAACTCCGCCCAGAATCGTATTTCGTTAGCAACGATTTATCGTCGCGTGTACAGATAAACATTTATACTCGCTATATGCTCTATATACCCTTTCAACTCCCCATCACCGACAACAGCGGCACACCCATCAGCGGTTTTGTCTCTTTTTTTTTTTAATTTTTATTTTTCCAAAAAAAACTGTCACGTATGTACGTAATACGTTATATTATAATGACCAGTGACTAAAAACGCGTATATTCATTATTTTTTTTCCCGGAAAAATTGACACGATAATATTGTAGCCGCGGTAACTCGGAGAGAGGAACAATCGTGCGCACGTAATTTCGTTATTCAATGGCGTGCCGAAGTAAGTTTTTTCGAGGCGATTGTCTCATGGCTAAAATGGGTGGGTCAGTGGATGACCAAATATGTTTAATGTTGATCGAGATCGACTAGTTTAGAGATCAGAGATGCCTTTAGTTTTGTATGTTATATATTATTAATATACCTACGTACGGATGTGATAGCCTATATTATTATGTAGTCAATATAGCTAAATGATGTTTTTGCAGCTGTAATTATAGGACATCCGTAAAAATCCATGTTTTGATCGGGCGGGTCCTATTTCTCGCCTCGAGTATGAAAAATGTTCAGCACGCCGCTGTCGTTATTGTACACGCGTAATATTATTTTATTGTAATTGTTCGGCTTACCTTTTCGCATTAACCGCTGGCCCGTCATTTCGTCGCGGGCCGCAATAATGTCCAGTGAACGGCGGCGGGAACGTCACGACGACCACGACAGACAACGGCGACGGAAATATTATGAATGACCGCGGTCACGACGGTATAATGTTGCCGGTGGTGCAGCAGTCCTGGGTGCCGCGATCAGACCGATTGCCATTTCCGCCGGTGACGAAAACATAAACCGCGTCGTACGGCATCGGTGACAAGTTCAAGGCGGCGGCAGCGGCATTCGATTTACGCGGTCCAAGAGCCGGTCGACCTCAAAATGAGACCGCGGCCGACGTGGAGGGCGTTCGGTCTCTCCGGCTACAGCGCGCCCGTTCTGACCTTAGACCGCGGCGATACGTTTCCGAATTCGTTTTGCCCACGGGAATGTGCCGTTTTGCACAGGTATCGTTACCGTAAACAAAATATTATTGTACGATTTATCAATCGCCGCGTATTATATTATATTCCGATGTACCCACTGATAATATTTATTACGGTAATCGTTAAATAATCGTTCACGGGTAGTCGGCGGAATAGTTAAAACGCCAGGTTTAGTTTATATCCATAAGCGACGGTAAATTGTTGGTCATACGAAAAACGATTCCAAAGCGAAGTTCAGTTATAATCGTTATAATTTCTACGACTTTCGTCAAGATTTAAACTCAAAACGCTTATCAAAATCAATTACTACGCTTTAATTTATATTTTTTCTTACCACCAAGTAAAAAATATGATGAACCTCGCGTACATTTTTCAAGCATTTCTGCTCGAAACGAAACAAAGAAAAAAAAAGACGGACATACTTCGCACAACGGGCGGGTCACTATTGAAGGCGAGAAGTTGGGAACGTAAGATGTAGAGGGGAATTTACAATTTATATCTGTACGCAACGATTGACTGTTGCTAACGAAAAATGATTCTGACCGGAGCTCGGTCAATAGTACCGCTTTTTCAACTGTATGCGTTTTCACAACAACGATTGTTTTAAAAATATTAAAAGATTAAAGTAATAAAAATAAATAATGACAAAAAATAGATAAAACGGGTACAGAAACCTTATTTTTTAATTTTTTTTTTAACCTAAAGAACTAATTTTTTTCTTATTATCTCAAATATTATTTTATTTATTTTTTTTTATTTATTTAAACGTCATACGGCAATTACAATGGAATACATGGAATTAATATTAGTTACAAGACAGTAATTAGATAACAACAACAAAGAACAATAACGATTAATAAAAATAATGTAAAATTATAAAGTATGTAAAATCCACCGATTTTAGTAAGTAAACAACGAGAAGACCATTCTAAGTATTCTATACATTGGATAATTTTAGCTGTAAGAGGTGGAATGAGTGGGAATAAAAAAGGGCGCTGGGACCAAATATTGAACATATTGAATATTTAAAACGCGAGAGAGAAAACAAGGTGCATCAATAGAGTTGTTGAGAATAGCTAGAATAAATTGAGAGTCAATAAAAGTGCAACGGGAGGACAAAGAAGAGATATTGAGATAAAAGCTAATGTCAGAGTAGTTGCATTGAGGCTGAGGCAGATTGAGCCTGTAAGCGGCATAAGAGAAAAATGTATGCTGAATACGCTCAAAATGTAACTGATCCTTGGTAAGTTAGGGGTGCTAAACGACAGCATCATATTGAAGGATGGAATACGTAAAAGCAAAATACAAACTGTAGAGGACGCTAACAGAGGTAAAAAACTTAGTGTTCAGTTTAATAAAATCCAAAAAATTTAAGGCTCTACCAGAGATGACCAATTATGAGAATTTCAAAAAATCTCGCTTCGCTCAGAATCTAAGATTATAAAATGAAAATGTCTTATAAATAGCAAGTAAAATATCGTCAAAATGTTTTGACCAGGTCTAGAAAAAGGTCAATAGAAGTATTCTGTGAAAATATCAGGTCTCTACAATTATTTGCTGTCGAAATTTAAACAAAAAATAAAAAACGAAAATAATAAAATCGTTTTTGTTGTAAACTTTTTCGTTTTTTCTACGTTTTCCCTCGAATTTTCTCAATTATTGAAAAAACTACATGGGAAATCAAAACGTTACTTTCCTGTAGAATCAACCTACTAAATAAAATTACTCTAGAAAACCGGAACAATATATTTTTTAGCAGAGAAAAATAACGTTATAGTAAAACCAATACATTCCTTCTAAAACCGTTTCTGCATTAATACAATATGATTTCCCAACCCTTTCGTTCAATTAAAAAAATCCAATTTTCAATAAAACGTAACGCTCTCTTAAATCTGTTTATATTTTATCGTTGCTATAAACGGCGTATTATAATATTACTTGATTTTATCTAACAAATAACATGTTATGATTACATAGTAAACGCTTAAAAAAAAGGAGTCAAGAACTCATTTTCAGAAGGGGGATGGGTTAATCCGGTATAATCTTCGAACTCTCTCCGGCTACGCCACTGAAAAATGTTTTTAATCGTACTTTAGCAGAGACGGAGTTGTTTTTAATTGTTTACGGAAACGGTTAATATTGTTTCGGTGGAAACGAATTCACTCACGGTCGATCTTGGCATACGCGTTCATAGAAAAAAAACTGAAAAAAATTTTTAAAAAAAAACCACCTACAGTTTTCGATCCGAACATATTATTATATTAGTCATATCATATTGTATACATTGTTGAATCATACAAATAGATCGTCAAAGGTCACGTCTGTGTAATGAATCGAATCGGCTCGTTCCGAGGAACGTGTCCTTATGTTATGTCGACATGTTGAATTTATAGTTTACACGCAAGATTATTTCGTTCCGTATAATGAGTGAAAAAAAAAAGCTGGTTGGAAACCGTTCCGATACGGTCTTCGATTCGATTCAAAACTATCGAATTCGGTCGGTAGCAATTGTACCGAAATTACTTCGAGTGAGCAGACTCATATTTTTAAGTAATTTTTTTAGCCAGGAGTGTATGATTACTGTTTTATTATGATGTGTGATTTATAATTTTTTTTTTTTTTTGATGTCTGTAAAGAACTTTCATACCAGAAATCGTACTCCGACCATGGACTTCATGGGTTGTTTCTAGTAATTGTGTACACTCGTATTTACTAAAATGGTGAGGGGATCTTTTGATTTTTTCAATTGCCCGGTAGTTTTCTTAATAATGGAGAAAAACTGATAATAAGGTCATTAATAAGGTAATATTTACGCAATAACGATTCTTGTTATTATTATTATTATTATTTTTTATTGTAATTAAAAATAATCGTAGAAACCTGCAATTTTCACTAAATTCTTATGTTATCCCTTCACAGACGTGTTGCATATTTTGATGTGTATTTGTATTATTCAATATCCTAAAATTTTCCCTCGTCAAACAAAAACCTACATTCAAATCAATGCTTTTAAATTAACGTGTTTGAAAAAATAAATAATCTAACGTACTCATTTGAATCGAGTTAAACGATTCGTAATAATATCACTTATTGATATGGGATCACAAATGATGAAATTTAAAAAATAATAAATGATTGTATTGTACAGAAAGCTAGGTGAATTGAAAAGTACTTTTAAAATAACCCTGCCATCGATACGATGAAAAACTTTGCGCCCAGCGATTTTGATTAGGTTGGCCTAGAGATTAGTAAAGTTGATAAGATAATACTATATTTGGTACCTGTATCAATTATAAAAATGTTACTTTTTATTCTTTAATTTTAAAATACGTTTAAATTAGACAAGTAGTTCTATCATTAAATTTAATTCTGACATTTATATCTGAAAACCTGTGCGCGCAAACAAGACGGTTGCCGCTTCTATATATCAGGCGTGTAATAAAACATAATGATGTTAAATTATAAGAAATTATTATAAATAATAAGCTTGCCATAATAACAGTTTAGTTACTTGCTACAGTATTATAATATTATGTTGTTATTAATATTTGTTGGTGGTGGGAAACAGTGTCCTTGCAGGACTGTAAAAAAAACGAAATCAAATGAAATCGGTAAAAACGACTATGACGACGACACATGATGTTGCCAAATCGGTTTCTGGACAGACCGCGGCTGAGGAGTTAAGGACTCCATGAAAGAAGGAGAAAACCGTAAAAACGACATTGGTGATCACAGGTTAGAACCTACGGCCTACGCATTACTTAAAGTCAACATATTCATTTTTTTTATACTGTGTATTCGAAATTTTACCAGAAATCTTGCTCCGATTTTCAAGTATAATACATTTTCTGAGAGGAAATTTCTCTGGAACGGCACTTTAAAAAGGCGATTGTTTGATTTTCCAAGCAAAACTTATAATTGTGTGAAGTGTGAAGCACGTCTTTTTTTTCATCGCCTATATAATATACATATTTTCCATTAGTATAAACAACTTGTTGATCTTGTGAATAACACGAGAGTATTCGATTCCTATGTATGACGATTGACGAGGCTTAATAATATATAGTGAACTATAAATGGAATAATTATTGACTATTATTGAATAAAATTGAAAGGAAGTCTTTATATTTTACTGGTTCCGTGTTTTTGTTGAAATCAATATTCCTTATAATGTAAAATTTTGTCCCTGTATAATTCGAAAAAAGTACAATTTTTTATCAAGACCCTGTTTTCGTATAAACCATTGTATTATGTGAACAAATAATAGTGACCCTATTATGAGGCCCTTTGCATGCCAATCGGTGGCGAGGTCTTCAAAAGTTACACAATCAAGTGACAGACAAATTATATTGTCATTTAGAGAAATGGGAGGAACGAGGCGGATGTTCATATTATTTTAAATAATTTTTTGGCGAAATGAGAGTTGTATTGATTTTACTATAATTAGTTTTATTTTTTGGCCTGTAAATAACTTTTCTTTTGAATAATTTTTCCAATGAAAAACCTTTTAAAGTCTTTTAAAAGAGTCTTTACTCTTTTAAAAATTTTGATCTAGTTTGTGTATTAAAGAGGTAATTTTTTAGTTTTCTTTGTAGTTTTATGTAAATAGGTATTTAAGGAAAGTTAATGGGAAAAACTGAAAGTTGTATAATTTTTGATTAATACATTCCTCAGAATAATTAATCCGCAGCAATGGTTTATCATCGTTGTGAAATATAAATTAAATTACTTTCTACATCCTTCTTTATTACTATCTTACCAAAACCATTGTTTTAGAAAAGAAGTATGAGTTTTTTATTTTAATTTTAAATATATAAATAATTAATTATACAGTACATAATATTATATAGGTTATGGAAAAATCGGTTAAAACCGTAGTTTTTCCATACCTTAAAACTTACCTGAAACCGAAACCGAATTTTTTCAAAAACCGTTTTCAAAACCTTAACCGAAACTAAACAATTTAAAAACGATTTTCAAAACCAAAATCGTTAAATTTTAAATTTATACATTTCAACCTGCAGTTTTATAAAGAATAGGTAGTTTTTAGTATATTTACATCTTTACAGATACTTACTTTTAACTGCATAATATCAGAAGCAAATATTATTTGATAATATATTAATACATGTTAAATCGTTAAGTGTTAAATTAACAAAACCTGACCTTTAAAATATAACTACGACTCCGTAAAATCGGCCATTACAAAATACTGTTTCTCATTTACTTAATTTAATATTAAATATTAAAATATTGTGTACCTGTATACAATATAAAAATTGTTGTTTTTTATTATTCATTTTTTTGAATTAATCAGTACAAATGCCATTACTTAGTCCATAGGTACTGTTCATACAATGTATTATAAAATACTTGTTAAACTTGGCATTATATTTTATTAAAATTAAATTAATTTTTATTTGAATGAATGTTTTCTTTTTTATTTATTTGAATGCATTTTTTTTTTTTAAAGATTTATTTCGAATGCAAATACATTTAATTTTGAAATTAATGAAGGTGAATGCATTTATTTTTTAAATTAATATTCCAAACCCTGATTCTGTGTACCTGTACCTAATATTCATATAGTAAGTATGAAGTTTATTTAAGTTTGTGCAGCTCCTCATCATATCACTATACCATATTCTATTATAGATTGAGGTTTGAGATAAAGTAAAATATATGCAGTGTGCACACGTATCTAATAATAATATTATTAGATAATACATATTATGTATTTTCCATATTTAAATAGTACATATATAGGAGATAGGACCTACAGTGTAGTTAATTTACACAAATATGAATGTTCAATCCTAAATATTAGTTGAATGTACTTTATACTTTAATATTTTGGTTAAACTTATAAGTTATAACTTGTAATGATATAAATTTAATGGTTGAGCTCAATACCTACTTATCTAATCAAAAATATGAAGATTCTCCTAAACATAAAGTATAAGTATAATAATAAAAAATAATTGCTAAACAATGAAAACAAAAAACTAGTAACTACTGGTTATACTACAGTGACCTAATTAAATTAATAAAATATTACATATGCGTTGAAAGGCTGTAATCTTTATAGTTTTAAAATAATACATATTGTACATTTTCCCGTTTTTTCTACGTTTTTTCCCATTTATTATGAAAAACCCTAGAAAAATTAAAATATGGCCTCTTTAAAGTATTACTCAAGTAAGAAAGTTACTTTTTGTAAAAAGTGCTTCAGTTGAAAATCGGAGTAATATTTCTGATAAAAAAGTTGATCACCGATAAAAATAAAAATTAATAAAATAATAATAAACATCATTACAAAACCAATCTATTCCTCGCTCAGCTCAGAGTCTGAAAAAAATAACTGAAAACCGAAAAATTTCATTTAAAATCTGTTTATAGAACCAATACCGAAATATTTTAAAAATCGTTTATAAAATTATAACCGAAACCGATAAATTTCAAAAACCAATTTGAAACACCCGACACCGAAACCGTTAAAATTAATAACGGTCTCGAACCCCGTCAGGGGGATATACCATATTTATTCCTCCGTTTGAAAACCCCTCTCAGTTCAACCCTGCGAATTACGTTCATGAAAATATGTTTTGCTCTCTTTTAAACTAAATTACTCTACATGGTATAGATACGGTTTACATTTTTAAAATATTAATTATTTTTTCCAGGATAACCCACTGCGGAAAAATTAGTGATTTTCGCACGTTAAATTTCTCTCTGATATCGGTGCTGCTTGTCCAAAACTCGGAAATCAGCTTTGGTCGCTGACTTAGAAAGTATTTGAGTCTTTAACTACAAATATTTGAATACTTTTTCAGTACCTGTATAAAGTCTATCAGTATTTTATACTCGAAGCAATTTTAAAAAATTATCTTTTACAAGTCCACCACTCACTCCGGGGAAATACCAATAAATACACATACTATTATTTTTTTTATCGTTCCACGATAATAATATTACACCCTCATCGCCGTAACTCGTCTCTGTTAATTTATTAAATACAAATTTATATAACATACTCGTGTTTTTACAACAATTACCGTTACAAACTATAGTCACAGGGTTATGTACCTATTAGACACACTTTCAATAATCGAATCTACTGACAAAAAAAATAAATTGCGTATAATGCCCGAAGTGTAAACACTTGATAAACAATAGCAGGCACATATTTTAATGAACAAATGTGGGTTTAAAAAAAACATTTTGGAAGTCTTGTCCCATGGGTCATGATTGATTTCCTGACATATTGTTGGGTTTGATAAGTTTTCGGGGACGCTCTTAAATTTTCAATAAATATAGTCTTTATTTATCACGAAACCTCCAATTCGAAAGTTCTGGCCAACCGCTTTTGACAAAGATATGTTATTTTAAAACTAGAAGATTGTGAGGAACGAAAAGATTCCAAACCCGGTGGTTTTTTGCTGGTTAATTAAGGGCATATCTTTATCGCTCTGGCATTGTTTGTAACTAAGCTAAATGTTATAGATATACATATGTGCTATACATGATATGACATACGCATAATATATTATACGTAATGCATATACTATATAACTGCTTAAGGTCCTTTTTGTATTAATTTCCTAGTCCTGAGTTATACTCGAAATATCATAGTGGTCCTTTACCGTGGGATCATATTACCAGTAGGTTAGGTCGACTAGGTCGGCTGGTATGTTATGCTGGGCTGTCTATATTTGAGGACCACTAGAGACCAGGGTGATATCACCAGATCGGTGACGAACTGCGTCTCGCGGACACCCGACGTGTAAAAGACCTCATCAGCCAGTCGCGATCGCAGCTTAGCGTGCAGCGTGTCACGGTCTCAAAAGATATAGCCGGGATACTGGTTATCTCATCTATATCATTTTGCAGTCACGTAGAGAGGCAGTTTTATTTAATTTTTTTTCAGAGAGCGCTTCAAACCGTACTTAATTGAGATTATTTACGTTTTTCTTTTTTTTTTTAAACATTTAATGCATTTTTTATATTTCTTGTTTGTAAATAAATGTCAATATACGTAATTAATAATAGTTATTAATTTAAATAATTATAATTATGATTTTTCAACTTAACCTTAAAAAAAACAAAGTTACGCTTTAATGAAATAAAGCCATAACGGATAAAATAGGTACTACAACTGCTTCTCAGATTGATGGCGTTTGACAAGCAAGTTTCTCGACCTAATCTTCTAAGACCATGCAAGTACCCATCAGTTTCCCATGTAAAAAATGAGTTGGTGCAAACCATCGGCCATTAACTAAAACTTGACCATTGGCCGTATGGATGCGAAGGCAACACGTCCGGTGTCGTCAACCTGTTTAGCCACTCGTCGACAATATCGGACTCGATGTCGAGTATCCGAGATGGCTGGTACCCAGATTTTCTCGGTTTAATTTCAAAATCCAACATTTAAAATAGGACCTAGATGATCCGGCTTGATGTAAAAAAAACTGTCTGGTTTGAATGCATGAAACAGTGTTAACTTTTCGTAGTATACGTATATTATTTTTATATTCGTATATTATAATATTATAATTTTATAACGATTAAGTTTACGATACGTATAAATAATAAACTCATGATAGAAAATAAAATATCACATCTTTTAAACATATCATCAGGTCATTGATTGAAAATAAAACAAAAAATTCACATCATCAGATGAATTTTTCTTACCATCAGGTAAGAAGATTAAATATCTGAATCTCCATCTCCATTCCTCAAGTTTGGGGATCTGTACTCGTTTATAAACACCTAATAATCTACAGTAGCTATTGCTATTCGATAATGAATCACAATTGACATAGCCCCATTTCATACTATGGTTTTGTGTAATACAAAAGCAAAATGTTAAATAAATAAATAAAAATATAATAATAAAATCGTGCGTACCGTATAACAGGACCTTTTCGATTAAATTGAAAACAATTTGAAATTGATTAAAAATTAAAATATACTGCAATGCTGAACTACAATGCATGTGAACATTTATTATATAAATTTGAATTGTTTCTATTACCTTCTGTTTTTTGTTTTTATTTACTTTTGCGTATTTAATACAATTTAATAATCGAATTACGATATTTTTCGTGTTCATACACAAAATCACCAAGAAACTTACTTGTATATTTTATTCTGAACGATTTATTTTTTTTGTTTATCGAAAATATAATATGATACACGGTAATTTTTTTTATCATGAACCAGCAATTTTCTCGGATGATTTTTAGTGAATTTGACTTCTGTTTATTTTTAATCATTATGGAATCGGATAATTTTGATTTTAAAACCATTTTGTAATTTTTACTCTTACTCCATAAACTTTAAATAAGTATATACTATTGTTTTTCGAATAGGAACGCCCCTTTTTGAACACAGATCTGAATGGAGAATATTTTTCTAGAGTTTTTGATATGCATAACACTAATAAAAAATGTATTATTTACAGTGACGCAACCAGGATTTAACTTTTTCGGGGGGGGGAGGGTGGTTATGAATTTGAAAAAAATTCAATTTTGGATAGTGTTTGGGTGGGTAGAATAAGGTTATATTAAGTTTATGAGTAAAATTTTTAAATTGTTTTTCATTTTTATACAACACATATTGGAAAACAACTTATTAACTATGTATTTAATACTTTGAGTTCTTCTTTTCTCGTTCATTTTAAATACAATTTTTAATTCGTAATAATAGTTTTAAACAAATTATACTTTAATAAGTGGCTGAATTCAAAATTAATAATTAAATTGAAACATTCAACTGATTAATGAGATTAAACAAACTTATAATTTATAGTATCTGGTTATTCTGATATCTATGTTGATAAAAAAAAACCACGCTGATAACATAAAATCAAACGCTATACATATTTGTAAAAAGTCATTACCTTAGACCATTGAGTTAATTACATAATAATATTATTTTATTATTATTATACTTGTAGCTACTTAAATTATAGTTATAACCGAAACCATGCCGTAGCTATTATCAATTACTTATACATTATGTTTCAAATTGGTATATAAATCATACAACTACCTACGTACTATGTAGAATTCGTAAAAAAACTCACAAACATATTTCGGGGGAGGGGGAGGGTCACAATCCCCCTCCCTGGTTGCACCACTGATCGTTTATGATTATCCTTTCCTACTCCTCTAGCCTAAATTTCAAATGGTTATAACTCATTAATGATAAATCTGATATTAGTGTTATATATATATACAAATTTCTAGAAAAATATTCTCTATTCAAATCTGTTTTCTAAAAGGGGGTTCTTATTTGAATTACCAAAGTAGGTATAAATTTTATACTTATTTAAGGTATATTGAGTAGAGGTAAAAATTTAAAATGTTTTTAAAATAAAGCTTAACCAATTCCATAATGATTAGAAAAAAAAAAAAACAGAAACCGAATTGACTGAAAATCCTTCGAGAAAACTACCGGTTCATGATAAAATAATCACTCTGTATAATAACTATTAACTAACTATTAAGTATTAGATACATCTCACAAATTAAATGTACTTACTGTAATTATTGCGACGATTACACATTAGCAGGTACAAATATTAAAAACAGTGTGAAACATATGCGCACCATGATAATTACGATGTGCATTTAAATAAAATGACATGGTAGTAAATTCTGAATACAATTAAATTTTCATAATTATTCAAAAAAAAAAAAAAAAATTGTAACAACAATAATTTAATCAATTAAAAAACGTCTTTGAAAAATTTAGAGTTAAACTTTTGTTTAACTCTTTGGCTTAACAAAAAATAATACATTTATTAACCGCTAGTTATGGTAATTTTTAACATGACGAGTGACGTTACAGATTCGTTTAATACGAAAATATTTATCCGTTTTTGGTTGGACGCCACACCAAATTCTACTGTCTCCATCTTACAAACGCGAGACATAGAAAATTTGCGTCACATAATACAAGCAGTCGATAAATAGATCGATTTTTAGTTAAAATAAATTTTAGTGTTGACATTTATTTTAATTAATACTCGATCTATTTATGGAATTTTTAATATAGGTTGCTATTTGAAAATCAAAAGTAGGTAGTAGTTTCACCTCTCAAAATGAGAGTGACAAAAAATAATATAAAAAAAAAATTGTAAATCAACTTGTTTCATAAATCTTATAAAAAACAAATTTCGGAAAAAGTTAATACTTTCCGAGATAATGAGTGTACCCATTTAAATGGATAACCTGGTATATGTGGCCACAGCCACTCAGTGGACTGTCTGAATCGTAATTTAGCTTGCCTAAAGTCAATTTTAAAATTATGTCACCTAAGATGTATGATATTTAATTATTGATAACTATAAGTATATTAAAGATAATTTAATGCTTATCATACATTTTACCCCAATTAAATATCCAGATAACTATAAATATAGTAGTATATTATAAAACCACGTAAATAACAATTTCACTGCCATACGGTAATCACATATAAAAAGGAACGTGTATGTATGTTTGAATTTTTTTTTCAATATATATATATATATGTATATGAATCCGTGACGTCACGTGCAATGTTAAACATCACCGTAATTCGCGAACGGATAGTCACAAACGAATTTTAGTGATGGTATCATTTTTTTCGTCACAGTAAGTACTTATAATGTAAGTCAAGGACAATTTTTTGAGGTGGTTGGTTCTTAAATATTTAAAATTTAAACACGGTCAACTGTTTTTCCATGTACGGATATACGGAAATTCGGCTGATGGACAAAGAAACCGACTGAATTCTTCGGACCAACCCTTCGACTTGTTTCCAACCGGTTCCAACATGTTATTCCATAATGCATTTGCAACTGAAAAATATTATACATTTTACGGCTTAATTCTAAAATGTGGCTGATGTGCACATTGTCCGGATAAAGTACACATCGTTAGCCATATTTCTTGGATAAAGTAGATACTAGAACTAGACATTTAAAATTATAGTTCGTACAATTAATCAGCTATTTTGTACATTAACTACTGCTGTATGGTTATTGTAACTAATTTAAGGTCAGTTACTACTATAAGGACACGGTGTGTGACTATTGTAGGTGAGAATACATAGAATGATTTGATTTATATCTGTAAGGAATGACAAACCGTTGATAGTGAAAAACAATTCTGATCCGAAATGCGATTGTACAATATTCATGTTTTAAAATACCGTAATATTTACAATATTCGATTTTTTTTTATTTATTCTTGACCACTAAATACATACAATATATATCATGTTAAATTTCCAAGAATTTCAGTTAGTTCAAATAAATGTATTCATTAAATTTTGCCAAAGAAAATCTAAAATGTAAAAAAAAATATTAAATGAATTACTCAAAAATCGCCACACAATTTTAAAACTTTTACCACACTTGGAAAAGATAAATCATATATGAATGATAATTTAAAGTCTGTACGAATATTTTTTATCGAATTAAAGACAAAAAGAAGCTGACACTGGGGAGGGATACAGCTACTGTTGTAAGTGGGTAGCTGGGAACATGAGGTACATACATTTATTTAGTTTTTATACCTGTGACTAACAATAAACGATTGCTAACGACTAACGATTAGGAGTGAAGTTCGGTTACACTAAGTTTTTGACTACTAAGGACGACTTGTAATGAAAATCTTACCAAATTTTCAAGCATGGCAGTGTAGTCTAACGAATGTAACCACAAAGTACCTACCAAATAAAAATTATGAAACATTTCGTAAAATTAAAATGTCTATTAATAACTCAAAAAATGGCTCAAACGTTTTGAAAATTTTATCATGTTTATAAAAAGCGAATATATGTTTTATCGAAATTTCCAGTCTCTAAAAATATTTGTAACTGAAGTATATTAAAAAAAAAAAAAACAAAATTTAAAATAATAACAATATCATTTTTGTAAATTTGGCTGTAATTTTTACGTATTTTCCAGTTTTGCTTAATTATTTAAAAATCTACAAAGAAAATTAAAAAAAATGACTTTCTTGGTCTCTAACTAGATAAATATTCAACAAAAAAATTCTCTCATCATTTTTTGATTGAATCAAGATTTTTAGTAAAAAAGTTGATCAGAGACAAAAAACAAAAAAAAGCAGCACATAGTGAAACCAATACATTCTTTGCTATGTTCAGAATCGAAAAATAGATTACAATTGGTATTAATTTATGTTCCAAAAATCTGTTTTTGGTTCATAAATTCCTCTTATTTTAAGTCAACGTTATATTTTATATTCTTACGACTAGCGTAACCTTTCTGGCTTAAATGAAAACAGTCCGATCCCAAGTATCTCGTATCGGACATGTTAAATTGATTATTCGGAAACGTAAAATTTTCTGTAAACGTTTGAAGAATAACCGTAAAGTCCTCTTTGTTTTTTAACTCTTCGTGTTCTACCTAAAAATAAAAAAATCATGTAGTATAGTATATAGTCACACGTGATTATAGTATACACAGTCTTGAATCCAGACAATTTTTCTGAGGGAGGAGGGTATTATTAAAATTATAGTAATAATCTTTATTTTTCCTTATCTACCCTCTTACTAAGATCAGTCAAATTTGTTTAATTATTTAATTAATTATAAATTTACCCACATTAAACAAGGGGCAAACGAAATTTCAAGGTGGGGGCTATCGCGTCACCCTAACATATACTGGAATTCAACACTGAGTATTCCTATATAAACAATCTGTTGATAATACACAAATATTTTAGATTCTGAGTGGAGTGAAGAAGCTTATGGTTTTACAAAGATGTTTATTTTTTTTTTTATCTGTGCGCAACTTTTCTACCAGAATACTTGCTTAGATTTCTATGTGTAGCACCTTTTTTGAAAGGAAATCGGCGTGGGAATAAACTTCAAAGATGTCTTTTTTTATTTTCTTAAGAGTTTTATTTATTAAATGCGAAAAAACGAAAACAACGGAAAAACTTACGAAATTTAATAAATATAATATTCCTCGCTTTACCTCGTCGACACTCTATCCATACCCAATGTTAAATATTATCTATACAACAACATATTATTATGCACATTAATACAAAAACAAATTGGTTATTAGCAATGTCGATGGTCTATACATTCCTGCAAATGCTAATGTTATCATATCCGTCATATAACCTAAACCACCCCGCACTATCCTGTACACCCTTTTCGTCTGCATCGTAATTATAAGTGCCTGTACAAAAATATTATACGTACTTTCATAGATATTATATAATCGTCGTCGTCTTCCTGTACATAGATTTTTGTCAACGAAAATATAATTATTATAACCACTGTTATCATCGACCAACAGTTTTAAACTAAGGATAATATCACGATTGTTAATTATGCGCGCACATACACACACACACACCCACCCTCACACACACCCACCCACACACACACACACACACACACACACACACACACACACACACACACACATACCTACGATAGCCCCCGGAAATAATAATAATACCAACCAGTGTATTTTTTAAACGAATAATATATTGGCTTCGTTAACAATATTTTTTATCACCATTTTTAATACTATTTAAATTTAACACGATTCATCGACACATCAGTAACATAATTATTAGAGTACCTATATGTAAAACCATTCATATTATAATATATCACCGTTTTAAATACTATGTATCGATACATCGTACGGCACACTGATCACGCATACAGCATAATTATTAGAGTATCTTTATGTATATTCGTTTCTATAGATAATAGAATTATCACACTATGTACCGATCTCGATTTGAAAAAATATTATTTTATAATTATTACTTATGCTAATACTAGTACTAATAATAACACTAATTATACATTTGTACTTACGATTTCCTTTTCGACTTTTTGATACGATTTCATTACCTCGATATAATCGGGCAAATAACGTTTATACTGCGTAGCGAACAAACACGGACATTCCATGATTTGAGTTAGGAAACAAATAG
This sequence comes from Cinara cedri, assembly GCA_902439185.1. Lineage (NCBI taxonomy): Eukaryota > Metazoa > Arthropoda > Insecta > Hemiptera > Aphididae > Cinara > Cinara cedri. The sequence goes on along the minus strand of CABPRJ010000508.1, from coordinate 58,282 downwards.
GCGGCAGGTTATTTAAATTTAATTCAAATTCTAAATCTAAAAACATACACAAAATTAGGTTTCTAAAGACCTTAAATCCCCTTTGTAGCCGTCTGACTGTATAGTTTATTAGTACATATAGTCACAGTTCTTAATTTGGTTAACAAGGAAACGGATAATATTATTCGTAACATTATTATTATTTTTTTTTTTCGTACACAAGACCGCGAATTCTACATGTTGATAATTCTAGTTATTTTAGATATTTGTGATAATATAATTATTTCATAATTTACACGAAGCTGATAATTGTCGTTATGGACGATTTTAAATTATTAAAATTTTAACGTATTTAAGAAAAAAAAATTTTTAAACAGAAAAATGATTTTTTAAAGTTTAAAACTATATTTATTTTTTTTTATTTCAGAATAAAAGTGAAGATTTATTTCAAGATTTTTATACGTGAAAAAATTCAATTTAATCCATACGTGACCGTGGAAATATATCCGTAGCAAATGTATGGCCCAATTTTCGAACAAAATGTGACTGTGCTTACTTGTTAGAGTAGAAGTAGATATTACCTACCAAATTATACATAGTTTAAAAGTGCCCATCTGTTACATTCATTAAAATCGCTTAAATGTTCCAAGAATGTCCACTTTATTTATGTTAAGTGGGTATATTAAATTATTTTAAATTACTTGTTATACTTAGTGTTTCTTACTTGGACTTAAAATTAAGTTAACCATAGTTCGTGGAAGATTTTCTTTTAGATATAACAAAGACTGTAAAACTTCTTTTTTGTGTTTTTCAGCATAGGTCGTATAGTCTTCGTAACATATTTCTAGACAAAATGTATTTGAACCAATCATTAAGGATATTAACTGTTGAAAACAAAAAGATGCAAGTTAATATTATCACAAAAATTATATTTTTCTAATTAAATATTATATGTCTTTAAAGGCACAATAAGCAACGTATGGTTATACTGGCACCCTTTTAGGATTTTAGGTTTTCCAATACTGCCGCCTTTTAATCCGTAATTTGTTTGTATATGTTTGACATTTTTTGAAATTCATAGAATTTATACCATTATAATCGACTAATCAAGACTACTGGTATACCATATACATTGCCAATCATTCATGCATCCGAATAATTTCAGTGTTACAGTGAAATTTATAATACACTTAAAAAGTGCTATACGCTTTTAAAATAAACTATTTTTATTATTATATGCAAACACATTTTTGTTTTACCTTCCAGTCTTCGTTTAGATTAACCCTTTTATCCATTTTGATTCGTTTCACCAATTCTCTTGTCATAAACAACAAGTCTCTACTCACGGCACCGACTTCGGCGACGTTAAATTGAGAGTCTTTTTGTAAGGTTACTGAATTTCCACGCGCATAACCGAACAATTTCGGATTGAAGACTTTCAAAATATTTGGTATCGTTAAAAATTCTCTCCACGTATTTTGTCCACCTGCTCATCATTAAATTCAAGTGTAAATAAATATTGTATTAACAAAAACAAAAGAGGTGATATGCGGGTATGTGTGCCATTGTTTTAGGTTGGAAGTTGTGATGGTAACATACATTAAGTTAATTAATTTATATCTGCATACGTCGATAAACTATTGTTAATGAAAAACTATTCAGAGTTAGGTTCGGTTCTACATGTTTTGAAAGGCCGTAATATTTACGATTTTCATCAAAATTTGATATTAACCAAAAAAAAAAAAAAAAAATATATATATTACACTAAATATTTTACCACTAAGTACGACTTATAATGAATCTTCTGTTAAACTTTCAAACATTTCTAATTAGTCTAATAATTGTATCTACAGAGTACATACCGAATAATAATTACGTACAAAACTTGTAAAATTAAAATGTCTATAAATAGTTGAAGACTTTCTTGGTCACTAACTAAAATAAAAATGTAAAAAAAAAAAGGTTTCTTGTTGTTTATCTATTGGAGCAATATTTCTGATTCAAAACATACGAGTAGTTCATGAAAATTAAAAACCGTGGAATTCCATATAGATAAGATTATAGTGTCGTATTTTTTCGTTAGAGAATATCCTCATACTTGTTAACATCATGCGCTATGGGTTTTATCGTTTGAAATTATCGTTCATGCGTGATCGTCGGGCACGGTACACCACAATATACGGACCGCATATTACAAAGCTAGTTTCCTTATTTTAGTACAATAAACTGTCATCAAAGTGCAGATCCTTTGAATTTAGATGCCAGTTAAATAATACCATACCGCCTGTCCACGACGTTCCACGGAAATCCACGAAAATTAATTGAATACTATAAGCTAAGCTCCCAGTGCCCGCTGTTAATGAATCGCCGATACTTCCGATTATATCTATGTCTCCTGGTCTTAATTTGTGTACGCTTGTCGGCCGCGTTGACGATCTCGTACCGTTTGTATTGCAAAAGAATTCTGTCGAATTCGACACCTGTACCTGAGTTTTCTATAGTGTTATCCGAAAACACCATAAAATTAAATTTAAGTATACATATAGACATCAAGATTATTATTATACTATTTTTGAATACTGTTGCTATACAAACCTGTAATGATCGAGATTTTTCCAATTGTTGCTGAAAGCTGAACATATTTTGCAAATTCAATTTCGCGGGTTGTAATACGTTTTTTTCTAGTTGTAACACGGATATCGGTACGCCGGTCATGTTATCGTCGGGCACGTGAAGCATCCATCTCGGTATTAGAAAGTCCCTTTGCAAAGTCGACGAAATTGTAATACACCACAAAATTACCGCCATACCAGTAGCTATTATTTTCACATAATAATATTATATTGGTACAAAAACGCGATCAATTAATATCGTCGCCAATGCAGTTCGATAATATTAGACAAATACTCACGGAGAGGACAAACCGCCGCGATAATAATAACGGTTTGAACCTACCTTCATGAAACGATCGTCGTCCCGTCATTTTATGGTAGTCAAGTGACGGAGACCGGACAGCTCTTTGGTGCCGATATTATAATAATGTTATCCCGCGATTGCACGGTCCGCGTGTTGTCACTTCCTTATCGAAGGTAATACGTTTTTTCGGGGCGACAAACAACAACATAGAAAAAAATAAAATAAAATAGAAACGGCAAATTTTAATACAAATAATAATTAAGTTATTATACTTCCGTCGGTGTCCGAGAAGCGGCGTGAAATGTTCGTTCTAGGGTGGATACTGGATATTATCTATTTAGACGTGACCTACAGGTGCCCGTATTACAATAATAACGTGTTGTATGATATTGGCTGTTAAGACAAGTCCAAGGTTGATATCTGCATTTCGATTCCCGCGGTCGACCTCAAAGATACGACACGGCTGACGGAGTTCGCGTAATATGTATTGTTGTGTTTAATCCAGTGGTGACCAACTACGGCCGCGATAATTCATTAATCGGCCTACCAAAGTATTAAATCACAATTGAAAATAAAATAACTTCAAATTTCAAAAATTAACCTCCACATTAAAATTAGATATATGTTTATACTTTATATTTTTTTTCTGAGTTATAACGATCAATATATAATACATAATTAAGTACATCATTGTACCACCTATATTAAGATCTAATAATACAATTTAATATTCGCTACTAACATAAAAGTAAGTTTAAATTCTTGGCCCGCCGGGAATTATTATTATTTTTTTTATTGTCCTCTGCGAAAAAAGGTTGATCACCACTGGTTTAATCCATTGTATGTGCCATTTTAATCATAACCGGTGGGTATGCGAAATAAGACAGCCAATAGCAATGTGCACGCCGCGTCGGTCGTTATACCATTGTAAAATCGAACGAAAACTACCATACTTACCGTTTAGGATTCCACGGTATTTATGAGTTATATTAACACTACGGATCGTTAAAGGTTACTGCTTGTAAATCTAATAATCCAACTATAAATCAAACGAACACGCGTGTCAACATGGTGAATTCACCCGGACCCCTTAATTTTATGTACCTACCTGTTTTTAGTTTCTGAGCACAGCGAAGAATAAATCGGTTATACTATGATGTGTTTTTTTTTTTCTGTCTGTTACCAACTATTCTATCAGAAATATATTAGATTTTGTTTTCTACCAGAAATCTTTTCCGAATTTCAAGTGCAGTATCTTTTATGTTAGTCACTTAGTTTTTGATTTTAATTTTAGTTTTTTTAATAACTGAGAAAAACGGTGGAAAACGGAAAAAATTATGGTTTTATTACTTTGGAGTTAATATGTTTTGCTTTTTTTTTAGACGTAGTAAATTATTCAAAACATTCAGTCTATTTTTGAGTTATTTAAAGGCATTTGACATTTTATATTTTTTTTTTTTTTTGGAACTTTCGCAAACAAAATGTTGTACATACTGTTAATATTTCGTATTTTTTTTAGATTTCAGACCGATCTAACTGACATTAGACGATAATAATTTGTTATTTCAATAGATATCTAGAAATTATAACATTTTTGTGTGTACTTGGGATGAATTTTATCTACAGTACATAATTATTATCATACCATAATAGGAACTGTAATAACGCATTCGTTGAAAAAAATATAAAATTGTTTTTTTTGTTTGCTAATGTTACATTAACATACAATAACACTTATTAACATTAATAAAGTCATGTAAAGCCTTTATGAAGCCATTATCTACCACTAATCTTGTAAATAAAAATTATATTTAACTTTATAATGTATTGAGGGTTCAGGTGTTATCGTCTGTTGAATATTAATAACAAATTGTTTATTCCGTTTATGAATAGAATTTTATGATGTATGGTTGCTATTAATGCCATTATTTGAGATATGGATAATTGAGGCTTAGTACGTTAATGAACTGAAGCTATTGTATACAATTTTATACAACAATATAGTTCGATAGGTAATACATATTTTTAAGTTTCCACTGTTATTTAAATAGATATTCAATAAAACTTCGAATAAATAAAGGAATTAATTAAAATAAAAAAAATGAAAAAAACCCAAATGGGGATAAAATGAATAAATTAGATAGAAATAATATAAAATAGAAAAATTTAACGTGATGGAAAACAATTTATGTATTGATCTTCTGTCTGCAAATTATCATTGAAGATCACATATCAGTGTACTGTATTATTAAATACGAAGTTCAATGCTATATAATACTACAGTTTTTTTTTATTTAAGGAGGCCCGTGGGCAAAAATAAATTATCATGAGCCCATTTTATTTCCTCTATCTCACCCATACAAATTAATAGTATCCAGATGGTAAATATCTTTTAAATTATTTTGCTTAAATTGGTTAAGAGATCGATTAAAAGATAACCAATAGATAACGCAATGATTTCTGGAAAAATAATGTAATCTAAAATTTAAATTCTATTGACCAGCACGCTAAGAAGGAGACATGCATTTTTTTTAGAAATTGTTTGGTTAAACAATTTCTAACAATTAACCACAATATGAATATCAGTAATATTTATGATCAAGGTTATATAGGTAACCGTGGTCATGATCATATTAAATAAGTTAGTAATAAACTATTACACAAATAGTTAGACACTATGTAGGTAGGGTAATGGTGGTGGACACTGCTGCTGGTATCGAGTTACATGGTTTGTGCAAAATGATACTTTAACTCATGATAAAATGACCGAAAAATATTCAAATTTGCATTCAAAATTAAAATTGGTAGTGGGTGAATTATTATTTTACTGCAGTTCTTATAATATTCCAGATCCGTGGCTAAGTACAAATATTTTTGGTCAAATAGTTAATGTATGGGAAATCTGTTTCTAGGTATGTAAAACGTTGATAGAATTTTTAATGTAAAAAATGATCAAAAACCACCTTTGATGTTATGATGTTCTGATGTTAAACCATAACATTATGTTAAATGTTTAAACATTTTGGCTTGGTTGAAAAATTGCATTTAAAAATATCGAAAAACAGTTCCCGAAATTATGTGATTTTTACGATTTCTATAATAATTTGAACTTTAAAAAACGCACTTATAAAAAAACCTACTAAATGAACCTAAACTATTTTTACCGTTAAGTGCAACTTATAATAAACCTCTTGTCAAAACAAGATAAGGGGGGGGGTGATTTCAAAAATGCATATAAAGCACGCGTTTATTACGAGCTTAATATTGAATCAAGCTAAGAGTATGTTGGAAAGTGAATGGGAGGTAGAAACGATCACCCCTATCGCCCTCCTTCTAAATCTACCACTAGCTTTTGTAAAAATATCAATCAATACTGCTTGGCTAAAACAATTTTATCCACATAAAACCAAATAATATCTAAATTTATTGAAAACTCTAAAATATCAAAGGCTTATAAATAGTTTAATAATCAAGACTCTACAATTATTTTTAACCGAATTACAATAAAACAAATTCAAATTCGAGACACCGTTATTTCCAAAAACTTTCTAGTTATTCTTTGTTTTTCTTCAGTTATTGAAAAAACCACAAGAAAATATTGTTTAAAAAAATCTTTCTTGTCTTTTTTTATTGGAGCAAGATTTCTGGAAGAAAAGTTAGTAACAGAAAAAGAAAACCCAATCGATTCCTTGCTGCGTTCAAAATCTAAAAAATAAAAGTATTATTTGGATATTCAGCGTGATGTCGTGTGTATATATTTGTTTGATGTACTGTACATTGTTTTCGGTGATAACTGCATTGATATATGTATTCGAAATAATGATTAGCGTTTTAATAACTATTAAAAACGTCCTAAATAGTGTTATCCACACTGCAGAAAAAAAAAATGCAAGCTTAATATGACGGATTTTTATTTCGAAATACAATAGCTAGATAAAAGTATCTCGTAACGGAGCAATCAACTTTACAATCGGATAAATAACAATTTATAAGGTCACCTGAGATCTTCCAACTGGAGGACGTAACACGAGTAATATTATCAGAAAAAAAACATCTAAAAAATATATATAAACGCTTATATTTTTATAACACGTTATACATTTGAGGCATATTAACATACTAAAAAAAGAACATCTAAGTTATATCAGATATTATCTATATAATATAATGGTACTCTTTCAAACATACCAGTTCCAACCGTGTAAAAAACCTTGAAATTACCAAGAAATTAAACTCTAAACTGGTAGCAGACATTCGTTCTATTGCTAATGTGTGAGTGAATTTCTTAAACTTGAATTTATTTGTTTTAATAATATATTATTTTAGCTATTTAGTTTATTTCATTACACAATTGGACTCTCGATTGTGTAGTTGTTCATTGTATGAAGGCTATTTTATTGTAAGCTTATTACAATATATTGTTTATTACTGGGTAAATATAACAGTTTTGTGATTTTATTTAGAAATAGAGGACGGTACAAAAAAATATGGACGCTCAAACAGAGGATCTAAATTAGCAGCCAACAAGACTATCAATTTTTTTTATTCAGGGGTTACCTACGGAAAAGAAAACTATTACAATAAGAACAATCATTATTACTATTATTTGCACTTTTTAAATTTCACAATAGAACACATTTAGTCCACCCAAAGTGGACTTCTCACTTTCCACATATTTGTTTTCATTTAATTCTGACACGGCCAAAACCAAAAATGAATATGGGTAAAATAATAACAATAAAAATCGGCACGCGCAATGCCAGGCGCGGGACAGCTAGTTTTTAATATAAGCAGCTATGTGATAACCAAAAATTATTGTTGGTTTCCATCCAAAAACTAAAGGCGATATATGTATATATAATAATAGTGGTATAATATTTTAGAGTTCCTTGTTTTTTAAATTGTAAAAAAAAGTTCCGATAAAAGTAAATATTTTTCGGGATAATGAGTTTCTTATCGAGGGTTGCTCACTATATATAGCTATTTTCATAAAAGTTTCATAGAACTATAGAACAGTCTCTTATATTGCAGTTGAACAGACAGTAAAAATACTGAGAGGGCAGCCGTTAAATCTTGATGGAAATTATTATTATTACAGTTTCAAATTTAATTCCAATACTCACCGCGATCTTGGCCTATTGAATTACATTGCTATAATATGTAAAATGAAACTATAAGCAAATAAAAAGAGACCTTAAACTGGAGACGGGTATGCCGCTGTAGTAGCTAGGAAGATGGGAAGGTAGGATACATAAAGTTATGTAATTTATATCTTTAAGCAACCATAGAACTAACGACAAACAATTCATAGTGAATTTTGGTCAAATATAATTTGAAAGGCCGTAATATTTACAATTTAATATTAACGATTATAAAAATAAAAAACTACTACAGTACGCTCACTTTTATTGTTTACCGTTAATTACAACATATATGAACCTCGTGTTAAATTTGCAAGCATTTTTGTTTGATCAAAAAATTTTATCTACGTATAACAAAAAAAAAAAAAAACTAGGAAATTGAAAATGATTATTATACAATTTTAATACGTCTAGAAAAGGCCAATGCAAGTTTTTTTTTTGAATGACTTATATTCACACATTAAAAATTGTACTTAAGTTTTTTTTTACCAATAAAATACAATAAACGTGGATAATTTAAGTTATTTTATAATATAATTTTAGGTTTTTAAACTTAAGTTTAGCCACATTATATTCCCGTCGTGTTCATCCATAGTAACCATTAAGGTTGTTAATTTGATTGATCAGGAGATCGAATATATTATAATATTATAATAATATATTATACCTAATACTACGAGTATTATAATTTTTAATCTTTCTACAAATTCGTCATATTATTTTTAAATATGTATTTAAATATGAGTATTAAATAATAAATATACATTTATACTAGTTAGTATTAAAAAAATAAAGTAACAATATTAGGGTTAGGATGTTAATGCACTAAAAAATTTATAAATATCTATGCTCTTATGCACGCAAAAACAGTTAATTATCAAAATATAAATGGAAAAATTTAAAAATACACAGTGAGAAGTAAAGAAATATGGACACAAAGTCTTCGGTCCGCTCCGAAAGTTTATTTAAAATATATATATTTTAACTAAGAGAATTGTATTGAACAATCCTAATTTGGTTTAAATTTTCAACATAAAACGTAAAAATATAAAATAATACGATATTTGTATTCTCATTTTGTATCGATAATCGTGAAATATGCGCTTAAAAACACATAATAGGTAAATATGATAACTAATAAACATTGTAAAATATGAAAATGTGTGCCAAATTAATTTTCGATATTTTTAACACAGATATAATTCTATAAATTAAACATTTTAAAAAAAATAAATCGATAATCGACACCCGGTCTTAAATATCAACATGTAGGTTTGTAGGTACTGTTTATAATCAGTGATAACAATAATATGTCAATATCTAAAATAATATTTTATTTAACCGCAAAACAATATTAAATATATAAATAAATGGTCCTTACAGTCGAACAACAATAATATTGTAAAAACAGGAATGTCTTGTTTTGTATTGAATGCACGTAGTGCATGCATGTGTGTGTGTGTGTGTTTGTGTGCGTGTGTTTGCAATCACAAAAGGATACGAACATACTTTGCACGATGGGTGGGCTACTGTTGTTGATGAGAAGTTGGAAAGTTAGTAGAAGGGAAATTTAATATCTATCTGTACGTAACGATTAACCCTTACTAAAAAAAAACGATTCTGAGCGGAGTTCGGTTGATAGTGTTACTTTGTCAACAATATATATATGTCATATTATGGTAAAATAATTACATAATATGCATTATATATTTACTACGGGTTTTCCCATTTAGTATAAAATCAGCTGGGTAAATGACCTTCCTGAGTTACCATCCCAGTCAGATTTCCTTTCAGAAAAAGTTCTATAATTGAAAATCGAAGCAAAATTGCTGGTAGAAAAGTTGTACACAGATAAAAAATAAAGTAAAATAAGAATAAACATCATTCTAAAACTAATACTTTCCTCGCTCTGCTCAGAATCTAAAATTGGCTCTGCTCAAAATCAAAAAAGAAATCAATTAAAATACTGTATACCTACCTAGTATATTTACCTATATGTTGTGGAAAACGAACTTCTAACTCAATAACCGAAAAAGCTCAGTTTGGAGAGCGTTTTACTGAAGATCCAAAGGCCCCTGGTTTCGGCAATAATTGTTTTGCAAATTTTTTTCGTGTTTCTAACATTCATATTTGACATTTTAATTTATAGCGAATGAAGTATTTGTTTTACTAAAGACATGACGTGTAGGTTTTTTTTTTCGAGTTTTTTCTTCAGCAGTAAAATTCCGGAACAAAGAGTAAACAACCACATTCTACTGTTGTACTGGATGTTAAAATCGACAACATATAAGGATTTTTTTTTAATATTTGTTAAATATTAGTTAATATTGTAATTAATGCAGCAGGTGTACGATTATGTATATTCTCTTTAATAACTACATATACTAGGTGATTATTTTTCAGAACGCTTTGTGGTTCTAGATTTGTATATAATATTAAGGTGTGTAGCTGAGTTTTTAAATTTACTCACGTATTCATGAAGTTTTGTATTCATTTAAGCGCGCTGTATTTTTACAGGTTAATAACATGTGTTGATAAAAAAGTATCATTCAATTTTTAAAACATTTTTTAATTTTTTTAACATCAATTTTACAGATCGTTTGCGAAATTTTTATTTATTATATTTCTAATTATACATATTGACGGTGATATACTTTTAAGTTCTAGTAATACTCTATAGTAGGTATTCAGACTCTATAATATTAGATTTATTAAGATGTTTCATATTTTATATTAGTTGTTGTTCATGATTTTGTTTGCATAGAATTTCATAATGCCATTTTTACGGGACGTATGAAAATTAAATATTAGGTTATTAACTTAAATAAAATGTAAATTTACTCCCAGAAATAGTCAGAAAACAGTCACAGTTATTTTAAATTATTATCATATTAGCTAATTTAAAAACTTCTTTCACATTCCTATAATGTTTCTTAAAGTTATATGGCATTTAGTTTTACAATCAAACGTTAGGGAAATTCGAGGTTTAGATCTAAGTTATTTCTAAATTAAAAATAACGTAAATCAATATAATAATGAAACGAACTTTGACCATAGTTTAATTACTGAAAAAGAATGTAGAATTCGGAAAAACCGGTTTTTATAGAGAAAAAAACAGTTTAAATTGAATTTGAAGCATTCTTATCGTTTGGAAAATGTTTGATTTAATAATTTTTTATTTTAATGCCGGGTTGCGCCAAATATTTACACAGATATGAACTCGTTTATCCGGAATTAAAATAAATTCTGTTGCATAAATTACGTTTTAAATTGTATTATTATTATTTTTGTAATGTAAACATGTATGTATAGTTCAATTTCGTTATCAATGTTTTTCGTTACTTCTACTGTCGGTAGAATGGAACTATTTGTTCAATAGTCAGTATTTTGGTAATATTCAGATAAATAAAGCAATGATTGAGGAACAATCGTAAATTTAACACATACAAATTTAATTTATCCACCGTTAGTTAACCATTGTATAAATATTTATCACAAAATATATCAATAGATAATGACGAGTTTGGTGCAAACGGGCATAATAAATTCAAATTCTTATGTAATCCGGCGCATCGTTAATGTATACAGGCGCGGTGGCAAAATAACATTCCCGTTTGAATGCGTGAAAGAGTGTTGGTGACGCCTTGCTTTTTTGGTTGGCCATAACTTACAATATAATATTATAATAATACCTATTGTAATTTTACGACGATAGAGTTTACGATGAGTTTCGATAATATACTCATGATAAAATAAAAATAAAACCGAATCTCAAATATATAGTCACGAAATTGACTGACAGTAAAACGAAATGGTGACATCCGACTGTAAAATAGAAAAAAACAGCGTTAAATGTTTGAAGCCTGAACGTTCGGGGATGTGTATTCATTTTAAACACCTAATAACCGGCAGCAGTCATTATTCGATAACGAAACGAAATAAATAAAATAACAATTTACATAATCCCATTTTATACTAGGTATTTGTACAATATATAATACAAAAGCAAAATGTGAAACGTACCTACCGTACAACAGAACCTTTTCGACAAAATCGAAAACAATCTGCAGCTGACATAATCAAAAATCAAAATGTTGACGTTCTAATGCGACAAATGTGCACAATAAATAACGCAAAGATTTCAATAATTTCTGTCTGTCGATTTGCGTTTTTACATACAATCTACTATGTGAATCAAATTTTTTTATCAAACGAAAATGCTGTACTTATTTGTATTTAGTGGTAAAGGTTTAGTTGATTGTAATGTAGTAATTATTTTTTTATAATCTTTTTAAAAACAAATTTTGATGAAAATGTTAAATATTATGACACTTCAAAACATTTTGGTATAACCCAACTTGGAACATCAATGTTTTTCATTAGCAATAGTTTATCATTGTTTAGAGATATAAATTAAATAACTTTATGTATCCTACCTTCCCAACTTCCCACTGACAACAGTGGAGCTCCCATCAGCAGTTTCAGCTCCTTTTTTTTTTTTTGGTTTGTGTTTGGTTATATGCGGGTAAAATATTATTTCGGCTTTTCAGAATGTTCGGAAATTTGAAACAAGGTTCATTGTAGATTCACGATCAATGATGTTTCCAACAATTTTTTTTAATGGTATACTATAGTACCTATATCCTGTCCTCGTATGGGATATTTTATACGATTTTTGTGGTTTATTGGTTCCTTATAAGAAATAGATATCAATTAATATAAAATTTAAATTTAAATTACTACAGTAAAACATACAAACAAAAAATAATAAAAATGTTTGTTTATAATAATTGCTAAAATAAATACGGCTTATATTACCTATTATTATGGTTTTAGTGAGATAAGTGATATGAACAGACAATGGTAATAATCTATCATGATGATTTTGTTTGTTTGTATTAAGACACTGGTTTGAAATATACATTATTATAATGCTATTATCATTGGTTACGTGTTATATTACACATAAATCGCTTAACAAAACCACCGGCCGAAATATCTCAGTTGGGAGAGCGTTAGACTGAAGTCCCCGGTTAAATCCATGGTATCGGCAACAATTGTTTTTGCAAAGATTAATAGTTTTTTCCGAACCGCCGATTTATTATTGAATTTTTAGGATTTCTACTGCATATTATGATAGTATAGTAAATCATATTTGAAACGGAAAACCCGAGTAGATATTTCGACGACCGTTTGTAAAAAAAAGAGCGTATACTGCTGATTGGTATAATACTGGGTGAAAGATAGGAGGTACAATACAGTTATTTAATTTATATTTATTTATTTATATTTAATTTATTTTGTTTATAAAATACGATCGGTTGAAATATTTCCGGTTGTTTGCCCAATGACCGGTCACCGTGACGGGCTACCGCGCGCCGGTAGATCAAGCGCAGTGTCAAGGTCTTTGGATTAGTACAGTTCAGTGCGGTAAAAGGTGCCTAAATCGAAATTACAAACCGTATGCCACCTCAGCGCCCTGGTGTTCGGGCTTGTAACCAGAAAATATTCACTGGGTGGCTAAATGTTAATTGGGCTCCCTCCTTCTTGACATTTTTTTATCAGTAATTCATTATTCAGAGTTGAGTTAATAGTGTTCTTTGTCAATAATATTTATCTCATATTATGGTAAAATAATTAGAAATACGTTCAACATTTATTTAATAATACCTACATTTTCCCGTTTTTTCCGGTTTTTCCCATATATTGAGAGAAATTCTAAGAAAATTAGAAAATAACTTCCTT